>JACEFZ010019531.1:142500-725133 GCA_014155875.1 Cepaea nemoralis
ATTTTTATATGACCGATCTACTCTGAATGTCTAACCTTAATCCCATTTAGTAATGTTTTGTTCATTCCGGTTTGTGTAATATATATGTTTATTTTCTTCTCCTGCCTTATTACTCCACCTGTTTATCTATTATATAATCACATTTCGAAAGCTACATTTTACAGTTATCGCTTATTCATTGTCTATGTTTTTACACCAAACAATAATGAAGAGGAAGTGTCACACTTGATTTTTAATGCGTATTCGTACACATGCATTGTATTTTGCTGTTGTTTCTTAAAATTAGCTACATGACGTCGCAAAAAACCTTAACAGTTTAACCTCTTTGCGACTTTCTAAGCAGTTTAACGTTTTACTTTCGTTAAAAAAAGTCGCTTAAAAGTCGACAGGGTGACTTCATTGCAAGGTGTTTTATCCCATATGGCTCAGTCTCTTTCCGCAGCGCGGAAAGTGTCTCACAAAGCACGAAATCTGTAGCTTCAGCGACGACCCTTTTTTGGTGAATTACAGATGGGTAAGAGATCTCACGGTCGCCCTCTACTACGATACAAAGATGTGTGTAAGCGGGACATGATTGATACAGGCATTGATAATGCACAGTGGGAGCAAGTCGCCGCTGAAAGTGTTGCATGGAGGGCAAACATCAGAAATGGAATATAGACAAAGGAGAAAATTATTGCAGATAAGTCACACACCGAGCGTGTGAGACATAAGATGGTGCATGATGGTGGAAATTACCACGTGTTCATATGCATCCACTGTGAACGAACATTTACAGCGTGAATATGCCTTATCAGTCACATTCGCTACCGCCATGGGTAAAAGTTATTATGCCTTTTTAAAGCACAAACTATCTTATGTCAAGACGGCAAGGTGCCAATGATGAATGATGATGTTCACAGTCAATACATGAGTGAGTCAGGGATGTATCCCCCCTCCAAATTAATATCTACGAAGGTAGAATATCCAAAAAAAAAGAAGCAATCACAGAACCGATTCAGAAAATTACAACTACATTGTATTTACTTTAGACGAAACAACAAATCCACCCGCAATAAATAAGCTGTTATTTGCAGTTATTAAAAGAGGTGTGAGACAAGGATATGTAATGTCTCCAGATCTTTTTTTCCCTGTACAGTGAAAATATTTTCAGAAATATATAAGATATAGAAGGAATCAACAATGGGGACGATGCATCAATAACATTAGATATGCAGATGATACAGTCTTGAATGCAGATAATGAACAGGATCTGCAAAATGTAGTAGATGCGGCTGTTGCACACCGTGAACAACTAGGGTTAGAACTGAATATTAAGAAGACACAGATTATGGTCGTCACTGGGAAGAAGGAAATACCACAATGTGATATACGAGTAAATGGGCAGATTCTTAAGCAAGTGAATCGATAGTTATCTCGGCACAGTCATAACATCTGATGGGAGATGCCTTGAAGAGATTAGAACAAGAATTGCCATTGCAAAGGTAGCCTTTTGCAAGATGAAAAACATACTGACCAATAAAAAGATATCAATTGAAACGAGAAAAAGAGTGTTGAAGTGCTACATAGAACATATACTTTTGTATGGATGTGAAACGTGGACAATGAACACTCAAGCTGAAAAACGGCTAGTGGCTGTGGAAATGTGGTTTCTGAAGAAAATGCAAAGAATACCATGGACAGACATAAAAACCAACGAACAAGTCCTTCAAGAAACAAATGCAGATCATAAACTGATTAGAGTCATTAGACGTAGACATTCAAAATTTTTTGGGCATGAGAAGAATTTATGAATTCTTTATGAGAAGAAATTACTTGGAAAACTTGGTGACGAGTGGCAAGATCGAAAGGAAGAGACCAAGGGAAAGGCCGAGAAGTAAATACCTGGATGGCTTGGCCACATGGCATGGTCGAGACAGGAACACGGAGCTGATCCACGACTCTGGTGATCGAGTGAGATGGCAGAACATGACCGCCCACGCTTATCGGCATGGCACACGATGGATGGATTTGCAGAGGATCAGTGCCTGTTTTACAGCTGACGAGGGCAGACTCCAAAATCATATTAATATATAGTGAGCTCAACATGCAGTAAATCATTGTCAGTCAGTCAGTCAGTCAGTCATTGGCACCTTGCCGTCTTGACAGACGATAGTTTGTGCTTTAAAAAGGCATAATAACTTTTAACTATGGCGGTAGCGAGTGTGACTGATAAGGCCAATTTGCGCTGTAAATGTCCGTTCACAGTGGGTGCATGTGAACACGTGGTCATTTCCACCATCATGCACCATCTTACGTCTCAAACGCTTGGTGTGTCTTTTCTGCAATAATTTTCTCCTTTGACTTTATTCCATTTCTGATATTTGCCCTCCATGCAACACGTTCAGCGGCGACTTGCTCCCAATGTGCATTATCAATGCAGTAAATACAGTATGAATATAAATATAAATACAACTAAAACTGAAGTAGGCCTAATGTAGGTTAGCAGATCTCCTGGTCCATTAAATATACTGATAAATAGTACACCTCTAAAAGAAGTTAAAGAATTTAAATATCTAGGTAGTATAGATCAGATAGCCGGCTTCCTGGCCTAGAGGTTAGCGACTTTTCTCCGTAATCTCGTAGGTAACGTGACGACGGTGAGAATGAGCAGTGGTTCGAATCGCGTCGGTAACTTACGGGGTATGTGAGCCGGCCGCTCAGAAAGCAATGACAAACTACAGAGCGTAATCTTGCCAATAAATCAACATACAGCTGAAAGATGCTGATTTTGACAGCGATGTCCTGTAAAGGATATGAAAAGAAAAACATAGTACAGATGATGGGAATACAAAGGCAGAGAAATGAAATCAGAATTAAAAAAGCAGGTGCGCTGTTATATCAACTGTCATCCATACTGAAACATCCAAATATACCAATGTCCGCAAAACGACAGCTAATAAATGGCATATTCACACTAACCCTATACTACCAATGTCAAACTTGAACATTATCAAATTCACACTTCCTCAACATCAAGGGCTGCCAACTGAACCATCCGAGACCGAGTATTCGAGTAAGAAATTATGTTAACAGACAGACAGTTAAGTTAGTTACACATCCTTTACAGGACGTTTGCAGTCAACATCAGCATTTTTGCTGTTGTGATCTCTTGGCAAGTTTTACGTTCAGTAGTTTGCCATTGCTTTCTGAACCACCGGCACCCATACCTTTTCGTAAAAAAAAAAAAACCAGCGCAACGCGGTCAGCTGCCAAATCACGCGCAGATGTGTTTCGAACGTGGGTATACGGGATTACGAACCACGTCCGAAACCTATTCGCCACGGACAGACAGACAGTAGATAGGATCAATACCTTGTGCTACATATTGAAAGGCAGTAGTTCAGATGGTTCGGCCATCTCGTTAGATTATAATGATAATGCAACACCATCGGTGATCAGCAATGACGCTACAACAAAGAAGATATGATAAGACAGCAAGAGGACGCTCGAGAAGACAATAGATTAATGACATCAAAGATATTGTAGAACACATGGAATGAAACTTTCCAGTGCCGCTCATCGGGCTCTGGAAGGTAACTACCAAAAAAAAAAAAACGCCGTTTAACGGCAAACGTGGAAGATGATGATGATCAGATACCTAAGCACCGGAACTTGCGCAGAAAAGGAAAGGCAACAGCATTCCTGCGCAGGTTGTTACTAAAAACAATATGGCGACAGTCGGTATCCAACCAGTGTAAACAACAAGAATTAGCAAGTCTTTTCACGGACGTCAAATTATCATAGCCGACGGTCTACCCTTTGAATGCTGATTTCTAGACGTTTTTGTTAGAAACATGGACAGTCACCTCATTGCTGGTGCATATTCGAATCCTTTTATGATAAAAATTGAACAATTTGAAAGCGGAGTTTTCTTCTTTTTAGACGAGACGTCTTCCTTTCCTTAGTTACGTTGAATCGTTGAATCCGTCCGTTGATGAAAAGAAAATGAAGATGTTGTCGTTGATTTTGTTGGTAACTTAAGTGATGTATTAATAAAATCGATAATAAATTTTTAAAAGATTATATTTATAAATAGTATAAAGATTTCACTCATGTAAATGTTTACTTGGTTCCGCTTCTATGCAGTGTGGTACTGAACTGAGTACTGTACAGGTACAGCAATAATTAAATTATATATATATATTATATATATTATATATATATATATATATATATATATATATATATATATATATATATATATACACACACTAGCTGACCCGGCCCGGCTTCGCCCAGGCCCTGGCGGGGATCTGTCTCTCTGTCTATCTGTCTGTCTGTCTGACCCGGCTTCACCCAGTCCCTGGTGGGGAGCATATAATTTAATTCATATCAGTAGTCATATAAGTTCCTGTTCCCGACTGTCTGTCTGTCTGTCTGTCTGTCTGACCCGGCCTCGCATAGTCCCTGGTGGGGATCTGTCTGTCTGTCTGTCTGTCTATCTATCTATCTATCTATCTATCTATCTATAGCCAGGGGACTTAACTTAAGATATAACAATGCTACTAAAAGTTATGTCCCTTGTTTTATATTTTCTTATGTTCAGTGATGTAATTACAAAATTAAATTTTAGAAAGTAAATAGCTGATAGTAAACTAAAAAAACTATGACAGTTGGTTGCACTGGAATGAGAAGAAGACGTGTAGAAAATTTCATCTCAAACGGATGGACCGTTCGTGAACGCATAATGAACGGACGGACATACATACATACATACATTGCATTTTATATATTACTAGCTGACCCGGGCCCGCCCCAGGCCCTGGAGGGGATCTATCTATCTATCAGTCTGTCTGTCTGCTTGTTTGTCTGTCTGTCTGGCTGACCCGGCCCGGCTTCACCAGTCCCTGGTGGGGAGCATATAATTTAATTCATATCAGTAGTCATATAAGTTCCTGTTCCCGACTGTCTGTCTGTTTGTCTGTCTGTCTGACCCGGCCCGGCTTCGCATAGTCCCTGGTGGGGATCTGTCTGTCTGTCTGTCTATCTATCTATCTATCTATCTATCTATCTATCTATAGCCAGGGGACTTAACTTAAGATATAACAATGCTACTAAAAGTTATGTCCCTTGTTTTATATTTTCTTATGTTCAGTGATGTAATTACAAAATTAAATTTTAGAAAGTAAATAGCTGATAGTAAACTAAAAAAAACTATGACAGTTGGTTGCACTGGAATGAGAAGAAGACGTGTAGAAAATTTCATCTCAATCGGATGGACCGTTCGTGAATGCATAAAGAACGGACGGACATACATACATATATACATTGCATTTTATATATTACTAGCTGACCCGGGCCCGCCCCAGGCCCTGGAGGGGATCTATCTATTATAACAGTGTGTAATATAAGACGAAGGCCGGTCGTTTGGTTGTTGATAAAAACGTTTATTGGCTTAACTTAACAAAGCTTCGATGTACACCTCCATTCGCTACTCAAGCTGGGTTCTAACTGCCCATACCAACCCAATACGTCACGATTGAGCATCTCCCCCCCCTTTCAGTCTCAATGCTCAATCGTGCTGTATCTGGGTTTCCCACTAGATCCCAATACTGTTACACCTCCCCATGTTTAATAAAGAATTTTCCTTATAAAGGAAAAATCTTTACTCTAAATCCCCATACTCCATTCCCTCTTTGTCTTCTAACCTTCGCTAAAACCAAGTTTGAGTAAACAATACATCTTTTACTCTTCTCCCAGTGACTATGGTCTGCCAACAACCTCCCCATATACTTCTTCTTCGCCTTTTATTTATATAATACCACGGTTAATCCAACCAGTCCTTCTTTCCTTTTTATTTCCCCAACATTTTATAGTCAACCCACTTCTTCTTCGTTCTTGGTCCTTCAACCAAACATAACATATTTACATATAACATTTCAAATTCACTTTATAATACATCATAACACCATAACACGTTTTCTTAAATACTCCTTCTCCACTTCAATAAGCAATCCGCTTTCTACTTCAAACGCTGATACCAACTCCTTATTCTTATCACCAATACTACTAATTCCCCACTTTCAACTAACCTGAAATCACTTTCATACGATAGGAAGATAAAGAATCGGTGGCCACCGGAATTTTAAAAAGAAGAAATAGAACTCTTTCAAAAAACAACATTCACCTAAATCACACACCCCTTTACACCCCTTGTTCCTTGAGAATTTATGCAATAAATTCTAAACCACTATATCTCCAGTACCACTCATTATGGTAACAGTTTACGCTGCTATCTACAGCATCAATTACCAACCATCATCCAAAAATATTCTTCACTTCTAAGTGTCTGTATAACATACACTACCTACCCTCAACCTCACATTGTAATGTAAACCATAAAACACATCCCGAAGACACAATTAAAAAGGTCTATTATCCCTTAAGACCTCCTCCAACACAACACCTCACATAACCTCATCACCTCGTATAAGTAATCTTCTCCAATACCTCAGGTTCACTCTTAATGTCCATTTCTTATGGGCATATCTACTAAAATGCTCCACTTATGCCGTTATCAACAGCAACCTAGTAACCTTGAAATCTCCCCTTAAATATTAACCATCAAACACAACATTGTAATCTGACCCACTTATAAACATTTACATCCTGCCCAGGCTATGTAACCCAATGTCTCTCTAAAATCTTCCACCTCTCAATTCATAATTCATGCCGTAATCTACAGCAGCGAAAATAACCACTCATGTCTGTGACTGCTTGTAATCAACTTTAATCTCAGTCCTTTTATTACTGACCCACAAACACTCCATGTCCTTATGTCTCCCCTATGTTCATTTCTCATTTACACCCTAACACCTCTTTATTATTGTACTGTTATCTACAGTGTCTAGTCAAACATGGATCCAATTCATGTTTACTCTTTGTCTGGGGTAATTTTCTTATTCTTCTATAACCCCGCAATCTCGTGTATATCATGGTTCTTCTGAACCCCCGGAAACTATGTTCAAAACTTTTCTCAGCTTTACCCCACTGAATATATTCATTAATCTTTTCTTCTCCCATGTGGTTTCTAATCCCATATTTTTCTAATTAATGCTTACTTTAGTGTATCTCTAACCTTTCCCATAACCATCCCCGGTATGTTTCCACTTCTTCATAAGCCCATCAACCTCACTATGCTGATTATCCCAGTAATATACACCCATGAAGTTATTCTTCACAAAGAGAATGTGTCTCTCTATTAGCTCACAGTAGTTTATTATAACTTTCTGAACGAAGGGTCCTAATTACAGCCCCCTGTATTGTCTTTATTCTCGACAAAAACCCTATAATTTAAACATAACTTAATTAATTACTATTTAACACACAAAACAGTGAAATAAAATCACAACAGGACATCAAATCCCCCCCAAATTTTTGTAACATTCATTTATGTTTCCCCGCAATTCAACTAAAAGTATGATGATGATAGTGATGATGATGGTGACGATGATTAAAATAATACAACATACATCCTAATCTATTTTTTTTCTACTACTACTGGTCTCTTTTACGGACCAGTAGTTTACACATGAAAGTCTAAGGACGACAATATCCCTACTCTAAAATAATTTCAATCAATTTTACAGGACCAAATCAAGCAAAATTAACTTTATATATATGAGGCATTGTAAGCTCAATTACAATAAATACAACTGTCTTCTCACTAAAGGGAAGGTTTTCAAAAAAAAAATATAATTCTCTTAGAATTAACCACGTAAAGTGACCCAGCAGCATTGGTCTCCTTTGCTAACCAATGTAACACCTATCTATTTAGCCAAGTCAAAACAACTTCATACCAAGCATTAATGCCAAAATACGTATATACATATATACAAATATCTATCTGTTATCTACAGACCATCATAATGCGGAACCATACTTGTTCCCCTCCAAGCAAAATCACTACTCAACAACTGACCATTCCTTTTTCTGGAAGTCCAACATTGATTATCTCCCCTCACAATTTTCTATCCTGTTCCAGCCTCACTCCTAATACATCCCCTATCTAGAACATTCTCTTAAGCCAGCACTGTAAACTACAGGTCGACACATTTATTATGTGGCGATTATTCCAATGTCATCTCAATGTACCAGCCGTCACTATTTATCAATAGAAACTGTACCTGTGGCTCGACACACCAATTGTTTCCCTTGGCTTTGTACCAAACTTATTAACCACTACTGTTAACTACAGTATCTCCATCCTCCTACGTCCAACAAAACTTTGTCTATCTAGTATAGACCTCTCACCAACACATCTACTTCCTGTCCTGACAACTAATTCAACCTTTAAGTTTCTCATCTATCCGACGCAATTAATATTTCATTCTTTTGCATCAGTACTTTCTGTATCTCAGCACCATTACCTCAATTCTCTCCTATCCTTTTCACATCGTGACGACAGTCAAACCAGTCGAAACACCCTTTCTAATTTTCATTTACCTCACCTTGTTTACCTTCGTATCTTTCACTCCTATTTATCAGGATTCTTTCGGAACAGCAACTCATGTCCTGATAACTGACAACGGACCTCATTTTTCTCACATCTCCGTATTAGGCACTCCTGCTTCGGCATGTTCCTGTCAAAAATACTAAAGATGTTTTGTGAATTGTCAGTCAGAATATTAACTCTCTGTCATACGACTTCTATAATTTCCTTCCAAGATCACACATTCCAAACAAAAGACATCACAGTTTAGCACAAACAAAACAGAGGCGACGACTATAGCTAAAGAAGAACAAACAACAATTCAGCTAAACGAAACGAAACAAATGATATTGACAACAGGTGTAACCAGGCTGTTCAATTCTCTGGACTTATCAATCACTCTTCTCATATTCACACGGACAATGATACACAACCTCGCTCTCATCTCACGACTACTTTTGCATCACGACAAATCTAACATGTCTCTTCTATTACTACAAAAAGCTCTTTAGACGCCACCTCAACATTCCATCAATCATTCACCACATATCAACACGTATTGATCTCCTCAAAACACATTGACACAAGACATGTTAACGCCACTCTTATATTTTATCTATGTATTTCACTTATGCGACGTCATCACACCTCTCTCTAACTTCCTTTATCACGACGAACACCTGTCTGACTACGGTTATACTCACGTATGAACACCGCACAACTAGACGAATTATTCCAGAGGACTCTCTCAATTCACTGCCTTCTTATATCTCTACTTCTATACGAAGGTCAGACCCTATACATGACACTCTCGCAAGTTATATTGTTTTCACAGCACTATCTACTATCTCTTCAAAACAAACCTCATTCCAACAGATCCCTAATCTCGTAACTATCCTTCTATACTTCTTCACACACAACTACTACAGTCTTAACTGTCACATTCAACTGTCTACTTTACACACAGGATATTCAGTACTTTCTCAATCTATATCTCTTTACCAGTCAGTCTCGGTTCACCTATCAACAATACTATTCTTTCTCAAACCAACAAACAAAACTATCTTGGACATCACGTCATAGCTCTGAGTCAAACTATTTCTAATACTTATTTTATCTCTCACCCTCTACTAATTCTATGCTGTATCTACTCTATTTTAGTCATATAGTGTGTCCAAGTTGAACACTTCACTGTCTCTCAATACATTAACCCGTCTTTCACTTATAATGTCATCTTCACTATCTGTTGTCAAGTTACTAAAGTACTCAGGTCTTAAGGTCCTAAGGTCTTCTATTTTACTTAAGTCACTTTCTGTCGTTGAATAAATTCCCGCTAACTGTCTACCACTATACTTCTTCTTAAATTTCTTATTTATTCGTCAGTCTGTTCACTGTTTTCTGTGTATCCTTACGTAACGTTTGTACCTTCCCATCTCGTCCTCAGATGACACACTAATAATAGTTCCCACATCAGAGTCACCTATAGTTTACTGCAGACACGTCGGCTCTATTCCTATAGTCGTCCCTAAAACGTCTGACTTTCTTTCTCTTCCTCGGTCTTCGTCCCTTAGCCTTCCCTACTGTCTTGTCATATAAACCAGTATTTTGTTTCAAAGAGTCACTACCCAAAACTCTGTCCGTCTGTCTACCAGCAACTACTCCATATGATGGAAGATCACGCCTCGATTCAGGACCTGCCCGTAGTGTAACACTCTCCTTCTCCGAATCATCTGTAATAATATCTGATTCAGCATCACTATAATATTCAGGTGTGGGAATATCTTCTCCGTAACTTGAACTTGACAGCTAATATTCCTACACCATTTGGGAATTAGTTTCTTGTCTATAGCTGAAGAAGTTGACATGGTACTACCTCTATTTACAACCATACTAACACTTTTCTTCATTGACTTCCTTTCGTCCTTGGCCCTTGTCTGTCCATCTTTCCCAACTTCAACCTTGTCTCTCTTAGTCAAATGAGTAGGTTTTGACTGATTCTCTATGAAATCAGTTTGAGTTCCCTTTGTCATCTTGCTGACTGATTGTACCTGAGTCTGCGTACTACTTTCTATCGTATTACCTGCTTGTGTCTGCGTTCCTCTATTTCTTTTCTTTACTAACACCGTCGTCTTCTTTTCCTGTCCACTAGTCACACTCGCAACCATTTTAGGATTTGTCTGTGTTTTATTTACAGGTTCAACTCTGTCTCTTACACCTGAGTTTAGATATTGTCTTTGTCTTTTTTCAAACCATTCATCACGTTTTTTCCTAGCGCTTACAGTATAGGATGGCCAACTCCTATAACAGTCTTTCTCATGCCCATTTCTGTATCTCTGATCATTATACCAGCTCTTGACCTTAGTCATCTTTGGATTTTCATAAATACTTCTATACTGCCCTCTATTTTCATTAATTAGTGGCTGTCCTTGGTTATTCTTGTTGTTCCTTTTTATCTCATTACCTCCTCTTACATTACTCTGTAACCAGTGTACAAAACATTCTACCTCGCTGACTGCCTCCTTTAACTCTCCTAACCATGTGGTCACGCGTCCTAAGTCTCTGCTCAGGTACATTTTTACTCTTTATGCTATCTCAGCCGAAATAATTCTCAACTGTGTCGTGATGAATCTGCTCTGCTGAAATATTCCTAAGGTATCCTGTTCCGCTATGCTGAAAAAAATACTAAAACAAGCAAGCAACCAATCACACAATTATAATTTCCTAAATCCCAACCAGCACAATTCAGTTGGCTATAATATTGTAAGATATTACTTTAACCAGAAGAAGCACCAACGACGTCCTGTCTGAGCATAGGAAGAATGAACCCTGTCCTCAATTTAAAAAAACTCAAATTTGTGGCAATCAGAAGGTTCTTTGTAGATATTGTAGACCAATATAATGTCCTGTACTCCACTTTAGTTAAGAAATTCGGAACCTCACGGGAGACCTCGAAATATACAACTCTGAGTCTATTTCTAAATTACTCCGTTACCTTCAGTTCAGTTCAACCAACCAGATCCCGCATTAGGTGAAACTTAGTCTCAGAATTCAGGTGGTGGAGTTCAGATATCACTTCTCCTCCCTCAGGTATTTTCGTCCTTCTCATGGGCTGCCAGAAAATTTTCAACCCCTGGTTGGGTCACATCTCATGGGCTGCCGGAAAATCTTCAACCCCTGGTTGGGTCCCTTCCTTGATTCTCAGGTGGGTACTTCAACGTCGTTTGGAATGGGTCATAGGATTAACAAGGCCCAAAAATGGATCAGGTGTTTGGGTCGTAGGATTACAAGGCCCAAAAATGGATCAGGATCAGCCAAGGCCCAGCGATAATTGCGTGTCTTAAGAACTTATGGCCCGATCAACGATCATGCTGTCCTGACAACTCCTGATTAGCTCTTTAACTTTGAGCAACTTAAATTGCTGGTTTGCCTAAACTTTCAGGACAGGATCACTCCTGGTCAATCAAAATGATGTAAGGCAGCGGCTTTGATGGCTCTTGCTAACAGTCAAACTGCAGAAGGGCGGCCATACAAACTTTCTTCACCGTGACCTCTGCAAAACGGCTGGTATAACAAACTTCTTATCTGAAGTCTTAAAAAAGACTTACAAAGGACCACTCCTGGGCGAGCTTTTGGCCTCTGTATTCAGATATTATTACTATCTCGTCTTATAACTTGCTGGCCATCTTTTGGTGCGGCTGTTATCAGGTTCAATAATTGTTCTTTCACGTGCCGCTAGTATTTTGTTTGTTTGTTTACTTCTTGAATCTTTCCGCGACGTTATTCAACTCCGACTTTGCATAGTTTTGTCTTTCTCATCCTCAGGTTCGCATCCTGGTCAAGTGGCTCCATTTCGCCTCTTATAACAGTGTGTAATATAAGACGAAGGCCGGTCGTTTGGTTGTTGATAAAACGTTTATTGGCTTAACTTAACAAAGCTTCGATGTACACCTCCATTCGCTACTCAAGCTGGGTTCTAACTGCCCATACCAACCCAATACGTCACGATTGAGCATCTCCCCCCCCTTTCAGTCTCAATGCTCAATCGTGCTGTATCTGGGTTTCCCACTAGATCCCAATACTGTTACACTATCTATCAGTCTGTCTGTCTGCTTGTTTGTCTGTCTGTCTGGCTGACCCGGCCCGGCTTCACCAGTCCCTGGTGGGGAGCATCTCATTTAATTCATATAAGTAGTCATATAAGCTCTCCCGTTCCCGACTATCTGTCTGTCTGTCTATCTGTCTGTCTGACCCGGCCCGGCTTCACCCAGTCCCTGGTGGGGAGCATCTAATTTAATTAATATACGTAGTCATATAAGCTCTCCCGTTCCCGACTATCTGTTTGTCTTTCTATCTGTCTGTCTGTCTGTCCCGGCCCGGCTTCACCCAGTCCCTGGTGGGGAGCATCTCATTTAATTCATATACGTAGTCATATAAGCTCTCCCGTTCCCGACTGTCTGTCTGTCTATCTGTCTGTCTGTCTGACCCGGCCCGGCTTCACCCAGTCCCTGGTGGGGAGCATGTAATTTAATTCATATAAGTAGTCAAATAAGCTTCCGTTCCCGACTATCTGTCTGTCTGTCTATCTATCTGACCCGGCGTGGTTTCGCCCAGCTCCTGGCGCACAGTAACTTAAAAGAATGTCCTTCCACACACCATTCATTATTTTTTTAATGAAAACTCTTTTTAATCACCGACATGACAGTTGATAAGTTCTTTAAGCAGAAAAAGATGGGTTACAATGTTATGCATTATGCATTATTTTTATGAAAACTTTGAAAATGCCTTAAAGATTATATCATTATTTATTATAACTCATATGCCTGAAAATAACTATAGACAAAGAGTTTAACAATAATGCAAGTAAGTCCAACAATATGACTATAAAGTATATAGAAATGTTATTAAAAGTTATGCCCCTTGAAATAACTTTTCTAGAGTGAAGTCCCCCTGCTATATAGAAATTATATAATGAAAAATGAAAAAGTAAATGTTATTAAATAAGTAGAAGATTTTACACTAAGAAACTATTATAGTCGGTTGCACAGGAATGAAAGGAAGACGTGTAGAAAATTTCATCTCAATCGGATGTACCGTTATCGAACGCATCCAATACAAAGCTACCCACAAACACACAAAACCACAAAACCACATACACTCTGTTTTATAGATATAGAAGATTACTACTAATTACTATAGTCATATAGACTAGTTGTTGTACTGTACTTGTCTGCAACATCCGGTAATCACTAACAATAACAATAGTCACAGTCGACTTGACTTGATTTAAAAAGCAAAAATTCCAAATTTGGCCTCGTTCAACCTGCTTCTTTTAGCTGTAGTTATTGTTGAGGTCCATGGTTTTTTTTGGGTTTATTCACCCTGATTCTTCTCTTGTGCGCTCTTACGAGTTGGTCCTATCTCTGACTGGTTGCATAAGCATTTGTGTCTTTGAAGTCAGATGGGGGGTTGGTCGGCGGCTATCCTTTGTGCCCGTCTCCTCTTGTTGTTTTCTTTGTTGGTGCAGGCTTCTGGCTCATCTGGGTGCAGTCCATATAATGACTTTTTATTTGGTCTTTTGGCCTCCTTTGTGTGTATTGTTCGTAGAAGCTTTTCGATGTTGTTATTTTCCTCCTCCTTGTGCCTGTTTTCATTTTCGATATAGAGTTTGTTTCCTTTCGCAGTATTCCTCCATTGACAGCCATGGGATGATCTCTCCATCATCTATATAGTACTTTAATCCAGTCTCATAGTCATAGATTGTATCTGGGTATTGTATTGGTTGCCCCCTGAGTTTCTTGGGCTTCTTTTCTTTTTCTTCCCAGCAAATTCTGATTTCCTTGTTCACGAGTTTCCCCGGGGTCTCTCCGTGCCATCATCAGGATGCTCATCTCGGTTTTTTTTTCGGATGTCTGGCGAGATATTGGTTTCCTCTTGACGGTCTCGGGTGTCGTGGTTGGGCTGCTGGCTTTATCTTGAGGTCCCGACTCGGTCGCTTGTTGGGTTTCATCTTGTGGTTTCTCTGTGTTCTTTTTCGTTTCTTTTGTTGGTTGGTTTTGGGTCATCTCCATTTCAGCTTTTAGCAGATCTCTCTCTAATTTAATGGTTCATAGCATTTCTTCATTTTCCTTCTTCATCTTGGCCAAATGTTCCGAACTCGTGCTTGACGTTTTGCTGGATCACCTTTATTTCCGCTAGCAGTTTTTTGGTTTCGCTGGTCAGGATCAGCATCAGCAGTGCCTTGACTTGCTTCTTCAGCTCGTCTATCTGGTTTTGCAGTTGATCTCTTTCAGCTTGTGATATACACGTGGCTGTCTCACACCTTCGCATTGCATCCTTGTAATGTGTCTTTGTGGTAATGGCAATATTTAACAAGTCTCTGTGTCTTTGGAGGTATGGACAGCCCAAGTATCTTCTTGCTGAGGCAGTTGGCACACTTTCTCTTGTTTTGGGATGCTTGGAAGTCCGTGTCCTGTTTGGCCAGCGGATACTTCTTGAAGGCGTGGTGATTGGCGCAGTATCGGCAGATTTCCGTCTTACTGCGACATGTTGTTCTGCTGTGGCCAGGCCCTCTGACATCTTGAACATTGGGTGATTCTTGGTATGAATCTTTCAGGCTGTTGTTCTTTCTGGTTTATTGATACCGGCTCGGTATCTTGCTGCCCTCAATCGTCACCACCGCCAGCGTAGTAGGGACCATTGAATACGCCAGGATCCACTTCACCTTCAAGATTCGGATAGTGAGATTCTCTTCTTGTAGCTGCTTCATGATTTGTTCATCTGACAGCTCCACTTGAATGTGCTTGACAACCCATCTGACTGTTTTTGAGTCGATGTTTCAGACTCTGGTGTCTTTCTCCTCCTTCTTCTCAGCTGTCTTGGCTCTTACCTGTGGTGGGTTGTCGTCGATCTTCTTTGTGGTGGCTTCAGTAGTAACTGTAGTTTCAGGTTCTTTGTTGCAGCTCACATGTAAGTTCTCTCCCCTCATCTTCTTGACGATCTTGTCGGCTCCCACGCTGCACATCTTGGATGCCACGTGTCTTTTGGTGTTCTTACTACGTGCCATTTTCCTCCCCCATATCAGGCTTCTTAAAAAGGTTCAGGTGACTTGTCTTGATAGCACTCGCAAAACGAATGCACACGACGATGATGCAAACAATTAATGATGAAGTCATAGCCGAGCAGTATAACCTTTCTTTATAGAATATATCCAGCTTCGAACACAGGCAGATGTGCTCTGAGATAATTTGGTGTCCTTGCCCGTGATTAAAAGTCTAATTTTAACATAACATTTAAACATCAATATGTATGTACATGAAAAAAAATTATACTTTTCTCAAATGGATTTTTAAAATTATTTTTTTCTCATCCTTTCACCACTCCCAAATAAGCACAGGCAGTGGGGGGCATATAAACGGTCAGAATCATCTTAATTTCATTTCTAGTGACGAGTTATTTAACTTAATTTCTAGCACCTGGGACAGTGTACTTGCCATGTAGCGTCGGAGGCAAGAGTCAATGATTAGAAGTAGATACGAAAGTTGTGGCAAACGGAATAGGGAGAGTTAACCGAGAAGCGCATGAATACATAGGTTACTACATGACGTCACGGCGGACTACGTTACCATAGTCAGTCAAGTTTGGAAACATCATGGAGAAAGATGGACAGAATGACAACATCGAGATATCAACATGAATAGCCAACTGAAAGACGTTCTGGGAATAACATCTGATACTACAGCAAGAGGTGGAAACAAAGGCACAATCTGCATTAAGAAGGACGATTGGCAGAAGGACGTTTAAAGAAGAGAAAATGAGAAAAATGGATGGCGTCATAATGTGCCGGTTGAATGTCAGCTGGAAGTCATGGAATCAGCCACACGCAGAGTACGTGTAAGTTAGATTGTTAGGGATCAAGGAACGTAAGATAATCACCGAGCGATGGACAGTATGATATTTATTCATCATTTATTTTAAATACTAGAATGGGATCGAGTTCGGCAGCTAAGATAGAATATTTACAAATAATTATTTATTATATTTTGACTGTCCCTCCCATTAACATGGGAACGATCATATATTAGCCTGTGCGACCGATTACCATTAATAAAATTTTCATTGACGTGGAACACCATCGTTACTGCGATCATTTCCGTTGAGATTTACTCTGGTTCCTGTTTGGTCTGCTACATTGTTGTTGACTAGACATCGAGCAGAATTATGACACAAACACCCTAGCAGTACTTTCTAGGTTTTCCCATGCTCTCTTATGGTGGGAAATTTATCTTCACTCTTGAGCCTTCAGAAGGACAGATTCATGCATCTGTTGGCTGATCGACTTGAATGGGAAGAAGCTGGGCTTTCCCCAGCTAAGATAGCTGATGACTTAACTGCCAACACAGTACACTGTTGAACATCCCATGATGCACTAGTGCACCTCTTCATTCCCTTCTGAATGGCAAAGATTCTACCACAAAGGTGTGGTCATTGGGTTAATATCATAGTCTTTTTTTTTCATTCCCTGATATAATTGTGGAGACATATAATATTATAGTATTTTTTTTTCATTCCATGTCATAATTGTGGGGACATATATTATAGTATTTTTTTAATTCTCTGTCATAACTGTGAGGACATATAATATTATAGTATTTTTTTCATTCCCTGTTATAACTGTGGGGACATATAGTATTATAGTATTTTTAAAATTCCCTGTCATAACTGTAGTTGCTTATAATATTATAGTAATTTTTTAACTCCCTGTCATAAATGTAGGGACATATAATATTATAGTATTTTTTAAAAAATATTCCCTTTCATAACTGTGGGGACATATAGTATTTTTTTACATTCCCTGTCATAACTATGGGGACATATAATATTAAAATATTTCTTTTCATTCCCTGTCATAACTGTGGGGACACATAATATTATAGTATTTCTTTTCATTCCCTGTCATAACTGTGGGGACACATAATATTATAGTATTTCTTTTCATTCCGTCATAACAGTGGGGACACATAATATTATAGTATTTCTTTTCATTCCCTGTCATAACTGTGGGGACACATAATATTATAGTATTTCTTTTCATTCCGTCATAACTGTGGGGACACATAATTTTTTAAATATTATAGTATTTCTTTTCATTCCCTGTCATAACTGTGGGGACATATAATATAACGTTTCTTTTCATTCCCTGTCATAACTGTGGGGACACATAATATTATAGCATTTTTTTCATTCCCTGTCAGAACTGTGGTGACATATAATACCCAGACTACTTGACCATAGATACCATCTCAAAGTCTCCTACACACACTACTTGACCATTTATACCATCTCAAAGTCTCCCACACAGACAACTTGACCATTGATACCATCTCAAAGTCTCCCACACAGATTACTTGACCATTTATACCATCTCAAAGTCTCCCACACAGATTACTTGACCATTTATACCATCTCAAAGTCTCCCACACAGACTACTTGACCATTTATACCATCTTGAAGTCCCCCACACAGACTACTTGACCATTGATACCATCTCAAAGTCCCCCACACAGACTACTTGACCATTTATACCATCTCAAAGTCTCCCACACAGACTACTTGACCATTTATACCATCTCAAAGTCTCTCACACAGACTACTTGACCATTTATACCATCTCAAGTCTCCCACACAGACTACTTGACCATTATACCATCTCAAAGTCTCCCACACAGACTACTTGACCATTTATACCATCTTCAAGTCTCCCACACAGACTACTTGATCAAGTTATACCATCTTGAAGGTCTCCCACACAGACTACTTGACCATTTATACCATCTCGAAGTCCCCCACGCAGACTACTTGACCATTTATACCATCTCAGAGTCCCCCACACAGACTACTTGACCATTTATACCATCTCAAAGTCCCCCACACAGACTACTTGACCATTATACCATCTCAAAGTCTCCCACACAGACTACTTGACCATTTATACTATCTCAAAGTCCCCCACACAGACTACTTGACTATTTATAACATCTCAAAGTCCCCCACACAGACTACTTGACCATTTATACCATCTTGAAGTCTCCCACACAGACTACTTGACCATTTATACCATCTCAAAGTCCCCCACACAGACTACTTGACCATTTATACTATCTCAAAGTCCCCCACACAGACTACTTGACTATTTATAACATCTCAAAGTCCCCCACACAGACTACTTGACCATTTATACCATCTCAAAGTCTCCCACACAGACTACTTGACCATTTATACCATCTTGAAGTCTCCCAAACAGACAAATATCCATGGGAACTGTAACTCAGAAGCCTGAAAACAACCTTCAAGACTACCCAACATGCGTAGATCTATGTGGCCAGAGAGTGCTGAGGTAAAACAGAAGTTATAAAGCTCCTGGATTGAACTGTACCAGTGATGAACTTCATCTTAACCACAGCACCCTAGATAAACCATAACCAATGACTGAACACTAAGAAGAACCAACTAATGATGCCATTACCTGGTATATATACAAAGTCCTTTAATTTCATACCTCCATAGTAGGATCGTGGCTGAAAGGTTATCGGTGTTTGCTCTTAAACTTTCTTTGCATTGATGGTGGGATAGTTGGTTCATTCCATACATGGGTCAGTGGGACTTTAATGTTGACTTTTTGTTCAGAAAGACATCTGCATGGCCCTGGGGTTTAATGCACTAGCTCTTAAACTTCTGGTATGCTCAAGGCAGGGTAGGAGGTTCAATCCCCACTGATTAGTGAGACTTCAGTGTTAACTTCTTGTTCAAAAGCAATTGGAAACTAATAAACATAAAATTGCCTAGGAAATAAATCCAGGATTGATTGTAACATCCTGCAAAGGACATGCAATTTTTTAAGTAGTAGGACCAACAGACTACTTTAATCTTGTCATAAAACTGGTAAATATTTATATAGAATTAGGTATTTTGTCACTGAGTCAAGCCATATGCCTAATTAGTAAAGACAAGGATGTATTCTAATGTGAAAGAAGGCAGTGAAAAATAGCAACCAATTTTGTTATTCTTGTTGCCTGTGTTTTGTTTTCCTTAACTTAATGTAGCCAGCAATTTCAACAAGCACAAGAGATTTCACTTGACAATGACAGAGTGGATGCTATTAATAAAGCCAAGAGACTCTCTCAGGAAACAAATAGAAGGAGGAAGTAAGTTGAAATTCTGTTTCATAACTAAGCTACACCATTGTATGCATTTTGTTTGCAGTAATGATATATGAAAGAGCTACATTAGTGCAGTCAGTAGCCTACTTTTCTGTTGGCCTGATGGTCATGTATTTGGTTCTCCATTGAGGGAGATTGTAAAATATTTATCTCACCTCTGAAGCTGAAGTGGTTCGCTTCATGGCGAGGGATACTGGTAATAGGGAAAGGTAATCCACAAGCAAAATTTGGTCCAGTTCTACTAGAAGAAGTGTGTGTCGACTACGCTTAGTGTTCAAAGTGAGCAAGTGCAAACAAATTGATCTGATCTGACAGGTCAACCCAGCCTGAAATTGGTACCAGGAAATGACATGGGAAGTAGACGTGGCTGATATTGGCCACATCACTGATCACATGCCAGTTGGTATATAAACAAATTGATCTGATCTGACAGGTCAACCCAGCCTTAAATGGGTACCAGGAAATGACATGGGAAGTAAAGGTGGCAGATATTAGCCACATCACTGATCACATACCATTTGGTATACACAAATATAGGACTAGCACCATACGCCCAGTATGCCTCAAGGCAAATTAAAGGATCCTGTACTTTTACTTTTATGTGGTCAGTAATTAAATGTAAACATACACAGAGATACGTATGGAAAGTTGTGTTAACTGAAATTATGTTTTTATTGCTATCTTTTAAATGTTTCCAGGATGCCCTTATAAGAAATATCTAACTTGAATACAGAAGTGAAGAAACAATATTTATACTCATGCGCACAGAATCTCATAACACTCAAAAGAATAGGTTTTGATCTAGAGAAATATCATGAACATAGGTATGAACCTGACTTTCAAGAAAAAGATGATGGCTTGTTCATAATTTTTACTTTATTTTGCAAAGTAAAGCTGTTAGTTAAGTGTGAAGTAGTTAACATAAACTGCAGATGTATATGAACTGTAAAAGCAAGTTTTCTGTAACATCCATACTACCTGACACAGAGGACCAAAATTGGGACCTATAACCCGCTTGTCATTGGAATTTGTATCAAAATTATAATGTGCTGGAGTAATCTTTGCAATAGTAATTAAACAATGTAGTTAAATGGCGCTATGCAAATGTTATGCTGATAAACATTAATAAAACAAAATGTATGTTGATAACAATCAGACAAAAACAAAACACATTAAATTGACTGAGAACCCTTCAACTGTATGTCAGTAAAATGCTATTAGAAAGTGTAACTGAACACAAAGCCTTGGGCATTATCATTGATTGAATTCTAACCTGTAATTCTTTTGCTCATGTGCTTGCTAAACAAGTAGTAATAAAAAGTTTATCAACTTGCTAAATTTAAAAGTTTCCTTGATTAAAATACAAGAAAGATATCCTTTACTTCTCACATACAGACACTATTGACTATTGCTCCACAAACACCAAGCAAATTTGCTCACTTTAGAAAACTTAGCTCATCGTAAATGTGAAACTGACAATTATAATCTTTATAAACGTCTCATGTAGTATTAAGAGAGGTGTGCGACAGAGATGTGTAATGTCTCTAAATCTGTTTTCCCTGTACAGTGAAACTAATTTTAGAAATTTGGCATGATCGAGACAAGGACACAGAGCTGAAACACGACTCTGGTGATTGTGTAAGATAGCGAAACATGACTGCTCATGCTTATCGGTATGGCACATCATGATGATGATGATAAACGTGAATTCTGGAAACACTTTGTTTTCAATAATGCCAAACTATCTCACAAAATAATATCTAGGAGTGCTCCAAATTACCGTTGGCTATTGTAAATATAATGCAAGACATAGCAAACACTTAAACATCTCCAAATCTAAGATTGACTTATAGACAACAAGTTCAGATATGTAACTTTTTTTTACGGGAAATCAAAGACATCACCAACCCCAATGAATACAATGCAAACGTTTTGAGTATTATCTCACTACAGATTACTTTTCACCTTAAAATAATATCCTAGTATATTAAGCATCCTACTAAGATTTCCTCCTAGTATTACTATGGCCTTAATGATAATTATTATTAGTTTGTCATGTAGTGAATAACATAAATTAATTCTGATTAACAGAAAAACTCATGTAATGGTAATTACAAAGAAAAAATGTCTTTCCAAATTCTTCATGAAAAACGATGGAACCAGTTTGAAACAAGTAAATGTATTTAAGTATTACTTTAATAACAGCAGATGAAAAATGTATTGAGTGAGTTAAAAGTAGAAAATCCTTAGCAAAAGCACCATTTCACAGGATGAAACATTTTCTCTGCAATATATCATTAACAATCAAGGTGGGAAAAAAATAGTTATTAAGAGCTAGATCAACCCAATCCTGATGTATGGAAGCAAATCATGGACAGTTAGCAGACAAGTGAGGAATTATGTGGAAGCTGTGGAGATATGTTTTTATAGAAGATTGTTGAGATTACCATGGATAGATAGAAATAATATCTTCAGCTTGAAGTATTTATCTAATTACTTTAGTTTATGTTGTGTGATTTTTGCAGTATGTACCTGGCTAGATGCAGCTATAGGTACCATGGATAGATAGAAAGAGTAATGAAGATATCTTGAAAGATATTAACTCACAAAGAGAAGTGTTTACTCACATCAGAAGAAGGCAGTCCAAATTCTTTTTAAGGGTTCAAAAGAAGAGGAAAGCTGGGGTACATCAAGATAATGGGGGAAGTTGAAGGGAAGGAGAGGCAAAGGGAGACCAAGAGAGGAGATACTGAACAATTTGACATCATGGCATTAGGAGCATCAATAACAGATATCGTTGGCAGTACATGAGACAGAAAGGTTTTCGAATGACAACAACTGACATGATCATCAATGCCACATGGCATAAGATTATAAGAAGTCATGTAGTAATGATTTTTGCACATTCTTATACACTTACAATGCATATATTATTGTTGTTGCTTAAGATTAAAATGATATTGATGCATGAATTAAATAATTAACGAATGGAAAGAAACAAGAAAGGCAGAATGTCAGATAGGCCTGTGTACTCAATTAATGTTTGAAAATAAAGCATGTTCATTCATTTGAATAATTATTTGCAAATTCTGAAATAATTCAGTGTTGTTATTGTTCTAATCTAATCTGAATAAATATCATCATTCTTGTGGTAAATCTCTTCTATAAGCATGCTATTAGCTTCTAAAACTGTTTATTTTGTCCTACTCCACAAATTTATATGAGATGTCATATTTGTTATGTTATAAACACAGACTTAGCATCTAAATCTTGCACTCAAGTCTTCATGCTTGTCATTAAAATATTGCACAAAAACAATTACATGCCATTTTGGTCACAGAAACATAAAGAGATCAGTAGTTGACACGGAAAATGACATTGTTTAGTGTGCTCTGACCAATCTTGAACAGTAAGATAATGCATGACATGGTTATTGAGATTCACTGGGAAGAGTCGGTTACACATTATTCATTACTTGTGACTGACAGAGCTAATTTTAATTTCACCATGCTCTTCAGTAATCAACAGATGATATTATTTCTATAGTTAAGTTCCTTTAAAAGCAAAATCTAGATTTTAGTGAAAATATTAAATACACGTTTGAAACAATTTTTTCAGACTTCAATTACACGAGACAATTGCAAGCGAAAAGACATGACATTTTGACCAGACGGAAAGAAGAACAAAGGCTAGCTACAGAAAAGTATCAGAGATCTCACTTATCACCCAGCGCAAGACAAAATTATAGGCCTATGGCAAGGGCATTCGGTGGAACTACACTAGAAACAGCGCTGCAGTTGATCCGAGGAGGAAACTGCCATAACCTAAACCAGGCTATGAAAGGAGAGACACAGTTTGCACAACATGAGTTGAAGAAGATTGGGAAAATGTGCAAGACGTTTTTGGTGCAAACGCGAAAGCGACACAAAAACGTCACTTGGAGATGAGTGAGATAAGGCCTGCCGTCCAGCTCGGGCGAGGCATGTCTCTTGGAGCATGGCTAACAGTCAGTTATGCCGCTCTTTGTGTTAATCCAGTGTGTGTGTTCTAAAGTTCCTGTGGAAAGATTGAGTAATTGAGTCGACATATTAAAAGCGATTGTCAAGAAGAAAGTCTTCGTGAGATTATATTCCAGTGCCTGTGTTGGTCTTCTATAAAACAAGGTATCAAGTATTATTCATATTATGTTAAACCCTAGATACATCAATGAGCCCATGTCAATGCACTTCGTGACAAATGGGGATTCGTACCGGTAGTAATAATTATTAACTGAACTCGAGATTTATTATCAATTTATGACATTGTTGCAGTAAGCTAACGAATCGAGCCATATACTTGAGAAGGCCAAGGTCGTCATCATAAAAGATCGATTACGTCATTATATATAATTGATGTTGGTGATGTAGTCTCGAACCAAATAGCCAATTCTGAGCAGTACACAAAACATCCGGAAAGTATCTTATGATTTTGATTCAAGAAACTGTTCAACTAATATTTAATCGCAGTTTGTTTGATGGATCAAGTAAGGAAAATTAACAAATGTCATATTCAGTAACGGAGGAAATGATGTACAAACATTCATACGATAATGAAAACTCAACTGACAAAATTTGCTTGAATAAACAACAAAATGACAGTATTATTTACGCAAGTTCTCAACATGCAATTAATATTTACATAAATATTTAAGGTTTCTAACGACACGAATATAATAACGTTATCTACTATGTCGTCAGAAATTATTGTTGGTTCTGAAGATACAATATTTTGATTACAGTTATCAAAGATTTGAAAAATTGAACTCAGATCACGATACCTTTTGTATTTGATCATATGCAGATACTATTCGTTTGCACAGATACAGGAAGATTTGATTAACAAAAATTCAATCGACATATAAACTGTAGTAGTCATAGTTGTGTTAAGAGGAAGGAGAGCGTACATGGACTATGCTGTTACTCATTTCAAATTGAGTTTAAATGTTGTTCGACAGTATGCGAAAGTCTCGACTGTGATCAGCCGTATTACTAGTTCATCATTGGTATCCGTATTGATTGTCCTCATTTACTTCGGATGCTGACCTGGTCTTAACAGGCACTCTGAAAAGAGGCAACTACCGATCACCTGATCGTAACTTGTAAAAAGATGCATGCTAATAACATGGCATTGAACTGTTTGTTCACAAGACAGATTCCGTATGCTCCGGTTCACATTTTTACCTCAAATACTTGACCCTGTATACGTCAAGAAAGAAGATAAACAGTCAGTTAACAGAGGAATTATATACATATATACGCGGTTTTACAAGAACGTTCGCAAGAAATTTCTTGAATTACAACGACACAAGATTATGGATGTACAATTTATAAACAGTCGAAATACACTGAACGTTGAAAGTTTCAGTAATCAAAATTGAATTCCTGGAAACGATGAGTTGTATGAAATTCAAACTGGTACGTGAACATTGAGAATTGAACATTTGAATGAAATCAAGTGAATCTTATTTCGAGATCATGAACAAATTTCTCAGAACATATTGTTTATTCTGGAATTTAAGAAATCTTATGAAATAATTCGAATGCAATGGAAGATTGAACACGCACGAACGAATGCAGTTACAAGAGCTCAAGATCGAAAGAACAGTGATCAACCTTCTCGGACAGACATTGACAATATACAAAACAATATCAGACTGACAACAGACTTACCGGGTGAACAAAAACAAGATCCAACATTACACGCAAGGACAATACTTACGTAATAGAGAACATTAACGCACACTTACACGAGGACGTATTATTCTCAAATTGCTGAAGATGTCGTTACATTGGAGGAACGCAACTCGGTCAATCGGGACCGAACACTAACTTCTTACGTCAGCATACGAGCTACACTGTAGCTATTACACATCCATACACGGATTGATTAACACTGATTATATTCGCGTGATACCAGTTGTTCACGCGGGACTATACACGTGACTCATTCAAGGATTCTTTGGTGGACACCGGCCACTTCAGGACCACCAACATCAGACACTTGTCATTTAGCCTTTACAATCTATTAAATCTATTACAGGCTATTAAATCTCAGACTTCGTCGTTATACCCAAGCCAATCATGTTTCACAGAGATTGGTCATGGACCGTTCGGGTTTGAGTACAAGTTGATTCTATTCTCGTCACAGCCAGGAGCAATCTACTTGGGTTATACAGTTCCTTCCGTTGACCAACATAAAGGATATAATTTGTCGACCTCATTATATCTACGTTCACGAGAACCAGAATCAGGCCAGTAAATTATTCAATCATGAAATTTACTTCAATCGTTATACAGTGGAATATTCGTTTTGGAGAATAAGCGATACATACAGGAATAACGATACATTTATCACTAATAGATTATAAACATACACGAATCTGGTTTAAAAAAACTGTATTATAAAAATGTGAAGGACATTTAAAGACGTCTAATACACCTGATGAAAATAAAGGATAGTTTAATTTACATCGTCATAAATAAAAGAATGCCATGTTGGTCTCACGTGAATCCAGCACGTGATTAAGGGTGTTCATGAGTTCAATGATGGTAAATTGGGTGAATGATGTTAATTTGTTTTCGTTGTTGGTGATGGTCTATTAACCTGTGGTATTTATGCAAAATTTTAATATATAGATCCTTACATATTTTTATTTTTGGACGATTCATGTGGTCTTATAATTTAGTTGATTTTGCTATTACTGATTGATCATACACAAATGTTTGCCATTGGTTATAACAGTTAATTGAAGGAAAGATTTATCCTTCATGAAGACATGAAAAGGATTAGATTTATCCTTGGAGAAGAAAGGAATATTTACGGAAATGTTTGATCATTTGATACATGATGAGAACTGGTGCTATTGTGAAATTGCTGGTTTAATGAATTATATTGGTGTATTATTGGGTAGTTAAGTACTGATTGGTTGTAATTATTATACAGATAATGAATCTTAGTAAGACACTCTTCATCCTTTGTCAAAATGACAGAATGAAGTCTCAAAATGTTTTCAACATTTTGAAAATTAGAGGGGGTGAGTGCCATAACCTAAACCAGGCTATGAAAGGAGAGACACAGTTTGCACAACATGAGTTGAAGAAGATTGGGAAAATGTGCAAGACGTTTTTGGTGCAAACGCGAAAGCGACACAAAAACGTCACTTGGAGATGAGTGAGATAAGGCCTGCCGTCCAGCTCGGGCGAGGCATGTCTCTTGGAGCATGGCTAACAGTCAGTTATGCCGCTCTTTGTGTTAATCCAGTGTGTGTGTTCTAAAGTTCCTGTGGAAAGATTGAGTCGACATATTAAAAGCGATTGTCAAGAAGAAAGTCTTCGTGAGATTATATTCCAGTGCCTGTGTTGGTCTTCTATAAAACAAGGTATCAAGTATTATTCATATTATGTTAAACCCTAGATACATCAATGAGCCCATGTCAATGCACTTCGTGACAGAAACCCACATAACAATCGCCCTGTACCATCACATGAGAGATTTCTGTCACTGGCTGATGAAAATGTGGATCTACTGGAGTCATCTTTTAACAAACTTAGACCACATTCTACACGTCCAGGATCAGGTCGGCTAGCTCATCAACTTGATCCAAAAGAAAAAGCGGAGCTAATGAACTACAGTAAGCAAAATTTGACAGCAAGTAAAACTTTATTTGAACAAGAGCTGGATCAACAACAAAGCTTGCTCCGTGAGCAACATTGACAGTATCTTCAGGAATTTAACAATGCAGTTAATAATGAGATTTATGGCAGAAAGGCATGTGAAGCAATAGGCCATCAGTGTGATAATAATAATGAGGCTGGCAAAAATCTGGAAGACATAGTCCATAGTGACAGTTGTTCTAGTGTTGACAGTCTAGATGAACACAAATCAGCTGATTTACATGACAACAAATTCAACAATACTAAACATGTGATGTCACAGTCAAGGCATTTGACAGTTCATGTTTACCATGAAGATGATGGAAATAAGGAGTACATGAATATATTGCAGCAGCAACTGAAACAAGAACTAGCAAAACAGCAACAGGATTGTGAATTAGAACAGCAACAACAAAAACAAATATTGACAGTGCCTAATAAACAAAATGATCTAAATAATCTACAGCAAAGAAATATGAACTCCTTTACATTAACTTAGAAAAATGGATCTGTGTTGGATGGTGCAAAAAATGAGATTAAGCCTATTTTAGATGCACCTAATTATGTAGGAAAGAACCAGAGTATACTACATGTCGCAGTAGCAAATGACAATGATGTACTAGGAAGTAATAAAGTGATAACTGGTGAGCATAAAGTGGAGCAGAAATACCAACCATCACTAAAGCAGTTTTCTACAGACTCACTGGACAGTTTTAGCAGCAACATATCTGTTCTGAAGCTAATGAAGCTTTAAGGCATAGCTGAGAAAATATCAAAAGCTAGTAACATGTACTTGCAAAATACAGGAAATGGAAACACTTTTTCCATGTCCAACACAAATAATAATGGTATAACAGAAATAAACCCAATAATGTACAGAATGCAGCATTCAGAAAATAATAATTTTTCAGGACATGGGTATCTCCTTCTCAGACTGATTCAAAAGCTACCCCTACTTATGGAAATGAAAATAAACAAGCTAATGAGCTTTTTCAACTCCACAAGGCACCGGGCATATCCCCGTGGTCAGGCAACAGCACGCAAAGCCAGATGCCAATGTCTGTGGTTAGCACAAAAGGTCATTCTTTCAACTCAGGGGGTGCGCTGATGTCAGTGACTATACCTGCTTCCTTCTCGGCATCATTGCCTACTAGATTTGTAACAAATTCTTCATTATACACACTAGCTGGTTCCAAGCTTGATGCTTTAGAATCTGGAGAAACAAATTTTAATGAACCTTCAGAGGATTTGACATTTGCTGTTGGTATAAACATAAATATGAAAAATGATGCTAGTTATCTAAACATAATGAACTCAACATTTCCCCAGACTGATTCTCAGGAAACATATTCTCAGAAACATATCAAATTATAATCAAAAGCAAGTCCAAATGTATAGCTGCCTACTATCATAGACAAATATACTAACTATTGGTATCTGGCAAGCAGATATTGGGCAAGTTTCAACTGCTGATAAGCAGACGAACAAGCAGTCTTCACCAATACAGAATGGTCCATCAGCTGGACCTGAAAGGGTTAATTCTGTTATGCATCAGGACACAGAATGACCATAAAGAATGACTGAATGATAATGCTTTAACAAGCACTACACTTTCATATGCTGAAAGAAGGAATTTTCCTGTTAGCCGACCCCCATCGCCAGTTACTAGTACAGCCATTGTGACATCACATTGTAATCCCTCAGCAGTTCAGACTGGGTCACAGCCAGTATCTTCTGTGAGTAACGGTGAAATAATCAGAAATACCAGCACCAGAAGTTTGAAACGTGTTTCACATGATGATGCTCAGGAAAACAGAGAGGAAAGTCCACTTGTGGATGACGAATAAAGACACTGAAGACAGAAATAGTGAAGGTTCCAAATGATGTTGTTATGTAGCCGAGGGCGCAGAGTTGGGGTGAGCGCTCAACCTTGCATAAATAACTCATGGCATGTGCATTCACCACCTCCGGTAGCAAAAGACCAACTCCTGGCCTTCACGTGGCAGAACTGTTTTAACTAACAGGAGAGTCTCTGGTACCGTAAAAATAACCAGAAAGCTCTAGATGTGTATGCACGTACAAACATGTGCAGACACGTGTGTGCGTGCATACACATCTTAACTCGAGTAAGACCACAGTGTACTCTAGTAAAGGAAAGGTGCTGAAGATGGAGGCAACCAGCCAGGAGGTGCACCATAAAAATCAGAATGCCATGCAATTACGCAATGAGATATGTTGAATACGGCAAAACCTTATGGTGCTCGCCCTACTTTGGATCCCCCTGCACCCTTGCAGTGCCAGGCCCCATTCTTCGAAAGGGCCCAACCAAAACATCTAGAATTCTAGAGGTTCTTGTCAGATGTCCTGTGGAGCCAGAGAACCTGAGAATAGAGCTTCTGGCCATACCAAACAAAGACTTAAAATAATGCACTGGAATGCGGAGGGAGTCAGCACACAAAAAATAGAGCTAAAAACACCTTGAATCATGAACAAATAAATGTATGTTGCTTTGCAAGAAATTCACCTAAATGAAAACGTAGCCTTCAAAATCAGAGGCTACTTGTGCTACCAATCAGACAGATAGGACAGACGAAAAGGTGGGATACTGACTCTTGTTAAAAATAACATTGCTTCTTCCCGAATTGAAGTTTACATGGAAGGGGCTGAGTATCAGACACTCAAACTTAAGACAGACAATATAGATCTACATGTGACCAATTACTACTGCCCAAGTGACCGCCCACAGGCACTGGACAATACAGGAAAGCATGCATAATCAAAGGCTCTGATGGTTGTGTGAGATGGCAAACCATGACCGCCCATGCTTATTGGCATGGCAAGTGATGCTGATGATGATGAGTGCCTAGTGGCTAGAAAGCAGTTTTGTTTACTGCTATATAAAACCCAGAAACATGAAACTTTAAATCCAATCCAATCCAATTTTTGGTACATGTACCCCCTTTCAGCCTTCGAGTTTTTGACTTTTCTATGAAGGGGTTTTTATGGTGTAGCTTGTAGTTTGTCTTTCGTACTTTGGGCTGCTTGTTGTCAGCTTCCCAGCTTCTGATGAGTTGATTGCGTTCGTTACTTTCTTGATGAGGTTTTTCATGTCTGGACACTTGTTGAGGCCCGGAGTAATTGTGGTCCCACCCTGTCTTATGGTGCTGTTTCCTTCAGGAAGCTTTACCAGTTGTCATCTCTCCTGGTGTTCCTCCTATTACCCCGTCGTGAGTTGCCTTCGAATCTTCTCGGTGTTCGCCAGTCGGATCTTGGTGGTGAGCGATATCGTCCCTCCTCTGTTGCTTCGTCTTCTGTCTTCTTGCATCTTCTGGTTCGAGTAAGGCTGCCTGGTTACTGATGTGTGTTACTATCTCTTGTAGAGTTTATGATGTCCTTTCTTTCATATCTTGTATTTTTGATAGCTGTTCTTCATTCTCAGTCTTTATAGCATCCATCCGAGCGACATCCTGCTCAATCTTCTGTTGGACTTGCTTCAGTTCATCCAGTGATTCCATTTGTGCTCTTTCTTCTTGTATCTGCTTGAGAGTTTCTTCTGTCTTTTCTCTTTCGTCTTGGATTTTTGATAGAGTTTCTTCTGTCTCCGTCTTGATTGCAGCCATTCGAGCGACATCCTGCTCTATCTTCTGCTGGACTTGCTTCAGTTCGTCCAGGATGCGCTGAGCGGCCGTTATCTGTGTTTCTTGCGTTTTGTCTTTTTCTTCCTCCATGTTTTTGAACTGTGTTCTCAGGTCCTTCAGTTGGCCTTCCAGTTGTGCTTTGTCACTTTTGGTGAGTCGATTGGTGGCCTCGTACTGCCTCCTAGCTTCTTTATAGGGCAGGTTAGTCTTGATGGCGATCTTCATGGCTTCCTTGCTGTCTTGGTGGCAGGGGCAGCCGAGGTACCTGGCGCCGTGGTTGCCGAGGCAGTTGGCGCACTTTCTGTTAGTGTTAGGCCTCCTGAAGTCCTTGTCGATCTTTGCATGCTGGCACTGACTGTATGGATGAGGTCCAGAGCAGTATCTGCAAACCTCAACCTCACTCTTGCAGGTGGCACGGGTGTGCCCCAACTTCTGGCACTTTGAGCACAGCAGCACTCTCGGTATGTAGTGCTCTGGAACTTGGTCTCTCTTGTCCCCTCTGATGTATTGGGGGATCACTCCGTCCTCCAATGTTACTATGACGACTGTGGAGGGGATGTTGTTCTTTCCGATGATCCTCTTGGCACTGGTGATCTTGAGTTTCTTGTTCTCCCTTGTCAGCAACTCCCTGATCTGGTCGTTAGTGAGATGGGTCTTGACCCGTTTAATGACCCATCGTTTCATCATGTTGTGTCGGGTGGCTTCCAATAAGATGCCATGGTGAAGCTTGATGTCAGCCTTCTCTCTGTGTGTAATTTTCTGCATGAGTGCTGTGGTCTTTGGGTTTTTGTTGATGTAAACCACTACTCCATCAGGTGTCTTGTGTAGCTGGTAGATGCTGTTTCTTCCCAGCTCATTTTCCAGTAGCTTAATTATCTTGTCAGTTGGTAGTGCCGACAGTTTGGCTTCTCCCATGCATGTCTGTTTTAGCAGCAATTTGGTGGTGAAGTCCTCAGTTGTTGTAGTTTCCTCAGATGTTAAGATCTTTGGTAAACTGGGCTGCTTCATCTTGGTGCTGTTGAAAACTTCACGGCTGCTGCTGGCTTCAGTTAAAGTTGTAGTTTCTGACGTCTGTTGAGCTACGGGTGCTGCTTCATATTGTGTCGAAGTGGTAGCTTCATTTAATGCAGACACGTTGTCTTCTTGCATCATTCTGATAGTCTTGGCGGCTTCCACGATGCTCATTTTGAACGTCGGGTGTCTAGTGGAGTTTTTCTTGCCACGTGCCATTTTCTAACACACGGTCGGCTTCTGATAAAATGACTTGCTCTCAATAGCGTGTCGAGTCAAAAATGTTACATTTTAAAATATTATATCTCTGATTTACTTGCCTCCTGGATTCAGTGAGTATGGCGTCTGACCTGGGTATGGCATTGGTGGTGGTCTTTACCCCGATGCGATTGAAAATACAGGGCATTCTTCTCCAAAGATTGAAGTCAGAATCTGTACCAGGCTGAGAAGATTAGAAGTTGGCTATGAAAGGAAAAACAAGAAGCTGATTACTGTCGTAGTATACCCTGGGGTGAGGGGAGCATACTATCACAATTTAATAACAGGATGTTTGCAATCTGGGCACATAGGTAACCTCCGTCTACAAAACCCCTCCAGCCCTTGGATCACTATCTCTCTCACTATCAATCACGGGAGCATACCCCTTTCAACCCTCGTCCTGAACACAAGACACAACTCTGGTATCTACTCATATTAACAAGATGGTATATTATACAAGATGAATGGAAACAATGAGGATGTCTACAAGAGAGGCCTGGCAGGAGCTAGACGATACAATACATGGCTAGCTGGAATAGCCTCAGGAACTATATTCATCATTGTACACAGGCCACGGTACCACACTATCAGGTATGTCACTCAACTTCTCACCCAGTGTCGCGGGTCTCCGGCCAGGTATAGTCTCCTCCGGATTGACTAGCAGGTAGGTGTGGTGACTCTGGGATACTCGGGCATGTGGCTGAATGATGAGCAAAAGTCCGGCCCACACGTTGGAAAACAAAGTCTAAGTTCACGGGTGTGGCCTGGGAACCATGACTTCTTCTGAATCGTACCGAAGGTTCTGGTGGCACTCTGATACTGAGGAAAGTCAATACCTCTTTTCCTAGTGGCACACGACCCCAGTGTTCAGTAGATGTAGTGAGTAACACTGCCGCTGAACCTCCATAATAACAATGTGACTTCAAACTGTGACACTATAACTTAGTCCCTCTAAAGTTCTTGGAACACAAGCCATTCAGATTAGGTACAGGCTGACGTAACTCTACTCTAGCTGGCGGTCAAACAATGTCAGAGCTGGGACAAGCATGAGGACATGATACTCGCCCAGGAACCTCTATCGCAGGACAAGGTGTAACTGAACTGGAGAACAAACCCGAGGTCATCGACGGGGACTGGACTTTGGCGTAGCTGGTACTCGGCTGAGACATGGTTCTGGGTAGTGCACTCACTCCATGTCGTACTGGTAGTTCAAGACTGCTAGCACCATCACCAGGCCATGGTCTCCATCTCTGGACCCGTCATTCCGTTCTCTCAAAAGGTAGAACCTTAGGCTGTCAATGCAGTATGAATCGAGGAGCCATCATCCAAACTAGGGACTTAATGTCAGCTTTCTTCAATAGGCGCGTAGACACCGGCATTCCTCTTTCCAAATTTGAATCTACACAGCCGAAAAGATAACCACCCACTAGCAAGTCCAGTCCACAACTCCCTGGCTTTGCCTCAAGGCATCCCGCTACGCATGCACTGCCTGAACTCCGTTGGCCGAGTTGTACTCAACAGAACCCTTTAGAAGCAAAGGGCGAACAGTCGCTCTCTGGTATGGGGTAGAATAATACCATGATTATCTCCCTTAGACAAAAAAAAAAAAGGTTGCACTAGGCCGAGGAAAATAGGGAACATGGCAAAATGAGCTAAACAAGGCGAACTCCTCTCAGCGATTCCATGACAATTACACAGAAAACTAAGCAACTCTATCTAACAATTTCAATGTTTTATTCTATTCATCAGACATTGTGGTGTAGTGGCTAGATGCTTGCTTGCTGGCCCGGTGGTCAAGATATTGAGGCACATGTTTTTAAATCTGACCTGGGCTCCTAGGTCAACCTAGCCTAAAATGGGTACCAGAAAATGTCTTGGGAAGCAAAGGTGGCCGGCGTGATATGTCCACGCCACCCCACAAGTGCCAGTTGGTTTATAAAATATGAGTTCAGCACACCTTTTCTGTCTGCAATATAAGTCACACCTTAATGCATGTGAAACGTCCTTTACTTTACTTGCATATGTAGCTCATTAACTGCATCTCAACTTGTGAAAGCCTGCTTGTGAGAAGATATGTCTCTCAGACTTCATAATTTACGTCCACAGGCGCCATCAGAAATTAATCATGTCTTTTCCTCTTTCCCCTTTCTGCAGCTTATTTTATGTCACTTCATGTGCACATACACAAAATCATCATCAACTGAAGGTAAGCACAACATATCTATACAGGATCAGTCACTATCATGATGTACCTTGCCATATGGCCCAGTCTTTCATGTCTCTCCACAGATCTCGGTCATTGGTGTTCTGGAACATCTATGCTCATGATATTCCACCAAGCCACCGCCTCAGTTGTATACAGTGTTCTACTTTCATTAGCCTCTTCTGGGCAATCATTGTTAGTTACTTTGGCAGTCCAAGATATTCACAATATTTGCTAGCTTCCAAGTGCTTCCTAATTTGTTCAGTTAAGTTCCATGATTCACAGCTATTCAGCAAAACAGGTTCTACATAACATTTCAGTTCTCTGTCTTACACTCACTGAAAGTGACTTATTACATAAGATACTTTTCCTTTCCAGAGTGGTAGCAATGTGAACAATTATATTTTTGTCTTGAATAAGAAAACTGGTGAAATATTAATAATGAGCACACTTGGACGGTGACACAGAACTTGCCATCACAAGCCTAGTTTGAAAGCAAATATGGACGTTGAGTGACAAAACTACATGTTATAATAGCACAGGTTTCAAACTCTATGCTACCGGGACAAGAGCTTCAATTAATGCAAGAGACTGTCACCTGTGGTTTTGTCCCTAGTGTTATGACATTGATTCTGCAAACATATAAGAAACATATTTCTAAAACCAATCCTGGAGAGCATTTACTTTCCAACAACTGTCAAACTAATGTTTATTTCACTAATCCAATAGTTCAAAAACATTGTAAATACACACTAGTTCAACAATTATGCAAGTTATTATAGTAGATGACACTAAGCAGAGAACTATATTAGGCACTAGTCACCTATTGTTAACTTCTTCAATTGCACTCAAATTATCCACTTTTCTCTTTGTTTTCTTAGCATATTGTGTTGTCTCAACAACAGACAGTCATAAGCAAAAATTCAACCCTTTCATTCCATGATACGGTAAACAACAACACATTATTCTTTTCATCCAGACTCTTCACTGTTGCTGATGTCCTGTCAGTAGTTTTACTTGACATATTTTCTATAATAAATATTCACACACTCAAGGCAGGCATACATGAGCTTAGTCTTCATCAGCAGATATTAAAGAGTTTTTACTCATTGCAGCTACATACATCAGTATCTCATATCTTTAGCTTATTGTCCAAGTAGTATATGAGTCTATTATGTTCTGTGTGTAGTCTATAGACTGCTACTTTTTCATTTCTATGAAATTGGTAATATGCATCATTTTTCCATAACTTCAGTGCCCCGATTCCCACTTAGTTCTATAAGTGCTTCTCATTAATCTCTTGGCCTCATCACAGATTATGTATATATCAGCCTCAAATAGTTTTCAACTTTCTTTTGCCCTTACGTCAGCCACTTCATTTCCAGGTATGCAGCAATGAGACAGGATACACTGTATTGCAACATTTTTGGATTTCTGACAGTCCACAGAGTGCTGAAGTTAGATCTGCTAGCTCTGCACTGTTCAATATGAGACAACTGACTTTGCATCTGTGAAGAGAGCTGTTATTCTTTTTATTGTCTATCAACAGCATTACTATCGCACCTTTCAAGCCCTCTATCTCTGCTCTGAAGTAGCCTGAGAATTTTCAATTTGCCACTTACTGTGAAGCCACCATGGAGTTGCTCCTGTAGGTCACATTTTCATTCTCTCTCTCTTCAGAATGTCATTAAGTCTTGCAAGATGAAGAACAGAATAAAATCTACTCTGGACGCAGAACTATTTGTACTTAACCTGGTCCAAATAAAGATGATAACAACAATGATAGAGGAAAAGGACATACACATAGTTACTGCATGATACAGATAACCCACTAGCTACTAACTATTATGATGCCAGACAGATTCAAAGCACTTGACCAAAATAAAACGTGAGGATAAAACAGAACTGGGAACTGTACACTGGAAGCTAATTTACTAAAGACAAGACATTAATGCAAAATAGACAGCTTTCAGCAACTCTCCATGCTGGTTCAGAAAGCTATGATAGGTAACATTACAGTTTATGATGAGAAGTTTAAACAGAAGTATTACACATCTGACACATGACACATGTACTTACATATCTCCATTCTCGTATGAAAGGTATGTCAACTTTACCATTTGCATCAACGTAATTACCAGGCTTTATTTGCATGGTGTTTGTTGGCTTGACATGTACCATGGGTGGGTCATATGGATGGGTGTCCAAAACCCATACTGAAATTGGTATGTTGTACACACTACCTAAAGAGTACCAAAATATGAACATTTTGTTACTTCCAGCAACTACATAAGTGAACACTGCACTACGCCTGTTTACTTGTTCCACAAGTTTCTGTAACTCTTGCTCGCTTTCTGCTAGTAACACTGTATCGTCAGCATACCTAAGATTGTTTATGATTCTTCCATTGATGTTAAGTCCAGGCAGTTCGACTTGTATACAAATTATATCTGTGTCTAAGTTGAAGAGGCTTAGGGACAACACACATCCCTGCCGTACTCCTCTTTTTATCTCTATGGCAACGAATAATTATTTCCGTATCTAATTGAGGCCACTTTTTCCCAGTACAAGTTACTTATAAGTCTGATGTCCTATCCGTCTACTTCTATTATCTTGAAAACATGTAATTAATTGTTCAAGTTACACCTTATCAAAAGCTTTCTTGTAGTCTATAAAACATACATATATATTTTTCTGAACTTCTATATATTTTTTTCAGCTAACATCCTCAAACAGATTATTGCTTCTCTTGTGCAACCCAAATTATTCTTCAGCTACTTCCTCATCTATTTTATTTTTAATTCTTTCTTGTATGACCTTGAGGAGTATTTTAGTTATATGGCTCATTAAGCTAATAGTTCTGTAACCCTCACAATCAACAGCTCTTGGCTTCTTGGGTAGTGCCATGAGATGGATACAAGCGACCTAGCATATGCATCAAACTAAGAAACGAGATAAGAACCGCTCATACAAATGATCAGAAAAAATGAGAAAACACAGGCCATGCAGTCCTCAGCCAGTGGGCGGAGCTAGCGCGGTTACATGACTGCGCACTGGCTGAGAAGGACGGCCGACATGTTTTGAACATTCAAGGGTGAGACGTGGGCATAGAAACATCGAACTAACAAAGCTCAGAAGGGAAATTCGAGCAGATAATGGCTTTGTTGAAGACAGAGAATATTCCTGCTATGGAATCGATGTGGTATGAAGAATAATGCCGAAGCTGATGTCTATTTATGAAGGCGAGAACACCGGCAAACAGTAGATCGTCATTCAAGGTTTGTTGACAACAAAGATGGCCAGAATGCCGACCAACACATCCTAGACAGAAAGAGGCTGGTCGCAGACCACGTTTGTAAGTAGAGGATTATCTAAGAATATATTGTAGGATATTTAGCATACACAACCCAGATCCTTTAGAACGATTAGATTTATATTGAATAATATTTATCAACAGTGCGTGTGCTGGTCATAGCGTGGAACGTGAGAACGGCGAGCAGCGGCGGCGCATGAAGGCCATGCATGAGAGCTGTGTAACAATAAAATTTCATGTGTGGACTAAAGACGATAAAGTTGTTCTGTGGTTTGTGTGCAGCGAGTATCCTGAAATTGTCACGTATTGTACGAGCCTCTGCACCAATGTTCTGCATCCAATATTGTGGCAAAGACAATTCCATGGCAAAGTGGGGTTGATCGTCCAAATGTTGAACCCAATAGTAAACAATTGGTAAACAAAGACAATTCCGTGGCAGGTAGTGTGATGAAAATGGATGTTTTCAAATCCTTAGGGATTTACCCAATATTATATATATCATTACATAATTCTGTGATAGTATTATCAATGCCAAAACTGCATAAGGATTTTATCATCTCCGTTATCTTGTCAGGGCCTGCAGCCTTTCCTTGTTTCATCTTGTTAATAGCCTTCTCTATTTCAGCCTTAAATATGTTTGGCCTATCTTGAGTATTATACAATGTTGGTTTGTTGACCCTGCTGCCCCATAATACAACTTCAGTGTATTCTGTCCATCTTTTTATTATATCGATATTATCAATTATAATTTCTCAATTTTTTCCTCTGATACAACCATTTCTTCTTTGTAAATCTTTTTATATTTTCACGCAATCCTTTCAAGCTGTGTTTTATATCTAGATCCTTCTGTGCCTCAGAACAGGACACAATAGATTACGCAACCACATGTATACAAAATTCAAGATTGGTGAATCAGCCATGTACACACGTGGATTGGCGTCAAAGACAGCAGAGCACATACTCCAAGACTGCCCAAAATACAACATATCTAGGCAAATCTTCTGTTGTGAAGTCTCAGCCTAGGTATAGACAAATACCAAAGGACAATAACAATAATCATAGAATAAACACTAGCCAAGGCGCCCTCTTTCACTGTGACCTGTAGTGAAACATCCTGATAAGAAGCACAAGGAGGAGATGAGAAGTGATACAGCGGTTGTTCCAGACGAGTCATGGGAAGAGAACTTCAGCTAAGTGCCTGGCAAAACCATTCCTATGCCAGGAGACCTACATCGGACCATTGCATCATTAGCACCTTACAGTGATTAGAGACCAAGCATGTTGGCTCAGTAAAATATATTTATTTTTCAAGAATAGGACAGAACAAACATAATCAAAATTATATAAAATAAACCATTTGAACGTAGTTTGGAAATTTCTAACTAACGACTCTGTTATAAGTTGACTTAAGTGCTATCAAGTGACAGAGCGAAAGATTGTACTGAATTTATATGGTCTTGTCTATCTCCTTGATGTGAGACAGTGCAAGACTTGGGGGTTTCTTTATTTCACAGGCACATGTAGCAGGATAAAAAGGTCTGCAATCTGTATTTAAAGTATTGCTGTCAACCTTACCTTCCTTAGCCTGGTCACTGTTAGAATACTTGATCATTTCTTGGGCCAGTAATTTCACACGGCCTAGATTCACGAGCCTTTTGATCTTGTCTTCGGCAGTGAATAGTCTTTCTAATTCTGAAAGTCTAATTGTCGCTACTTTGAACGTGAAATCTATCAAATAGCTGGCACTACGCTACAACCATGCTCTAAATCTTAGTCGGTGTCACAATACCCTGCAACAGGCAGACATTGGCTGTTGTCTAAGGTCTATATACTTTACAGATATAACTGAGCAGGTGCAGGGTGGATCAGCCACATTTATCACCGATCAGTCACTATGAACAACCACTATTAGTCACTGTAGACACTGGTTGGCACAAACAACTTCGTTTAATTATAGATGAACACAGTAACATGTATAACATTATTGTTCCAGGAAGTTTTGTTGAACTTTATACATTGTCTTTAGGCATTACTCCTGAATCTAACACTGCCTTCGACAGGCCCTTTTAAATTAAATTGTCGCGCGGGACTCTTCTCCGTGTCCTAACATAACCAACTCAACTCCACAGAGTCTATCTTTGGGCCAGGTTTTCCTCTAACTTGCCCACACTGAAAGCTCTGGCAAAGTTTTCCCCAACTTCCCCGAATTCCAATTCTCCCAGACCCTTCAACTTCCTCTCCTTTTATCCACTTCTTTGGACCACCCATGAAACTCTATTTCCCCCTTGATCCCAATTACAAATTCCCATGAACATTACCTTTCTGGGTTTCCCTTTGTCTAGCCATCTACTAGCACGTTTTCTGCCTCTCACTGGTGACTTAATCTACATGTGCATGCTTTACAATACCACTGTCTTGGGCTCCCCTCTAAGCTAGAGCTTCTAATTAATCTTCCTAGCCTCACCTCTGCCTTACTCTAACCTCACACCTGCAACATTGCATTGTTACTTTCAGATTCTTAATCTCCACATCCGCCGTAATTTGGACATAATCACGAACGTTACAGTCTGCAACTGGTCTAGGATGGATTGAAGGTCTGACAGGTGAACAGTTAGAGCATTGCTTTGCTGATCCAGCAGCTTCTACAGCTAATCTTGTTCTAGATGTATTGGTGTTATCTTTCCTCTAGAGTAAACTAGGCAAGCCGAGAGAGGGATCATGCTGCATGGGCAACACATGGTCTCTAAATTCAGCCCAGACTTTGCATTATAGAGAGGACTCTATTTTACACACTATCAACTATCAAAATGATAAATGCCAGTTAATTTTATCATTACAAATGGCAGACTGGCAGCAAGGCTTACTGGGATTTTCAAACACAAATATGAAGAAAACTACATAATTTAAGTCAAGGTTAACATAATACAACAATGATTGAAATCCGGAGACCACCAACCTTTAAAGTTCACAGGGATGGTTCCCTCAAGCTGGACAAGCTGTCTTTGTGTTCCATCAGTGAAAACTGTAACAATTTAATATACAGCATTCAGAATCAACAAAATACACCACAGGTGAAAACATGCTATAATGAGTGTCAAATAAGATATTGTACACACTTATTCAACATAAATGCAGAAAATGTCTTGAGAAATAACAATGATGAAACCAGAGAACAATTGGTGGAAATCAAATCCCAGATCTTAGATATGCAGGTGACACATTTCTCCTCAGCTAAAGGATTAGAAGAGCTGGTCCTGTCTGTGAAGAGACACAGTGAAAGTTAACATCTTTTTTCTGAACTTCGGCAGAACAAAAATAATGTCCACAGACAAAACCACATTCCAACCAAGGATCACAATGAACAAAGAAGAAATTGAAAATGCCACAAACTTTGAATATCTTGGCTCCATATTCAACAACATTGGGGAATGTCCAACAGAAATGAGACACAAGCTGGCCAAGCACTGCGGAGATTAAATAGTATTAGGAACCTATGGCATAACGCCAGCGTACGAGTTACAATAACATTTTTGTGAACACGTAATTTGGCTGTGGCAACATACAGATGTGAATACTGGACAATTTCACAGTGTCTCAAGAAGAGAAATGAGACTTTTGAGCTCAAATGCTACAGAAAAAAACCTAAAATACTACAAGATCTGAACATCAACGGAACTGGTTCATAAACAGTTTCATGTCTTGGAAACTGAAATACCTTGGCTATATTAAATGTTACAATAGCTTGGTTCCTCATAAAAAGGCAGGGGTCTAGAATGAAAATGGACACAAGACATTGCAAACACCTTTGGCATGAGGGTGTCCCAAGGCAGGAGAAACAGCCAGAAACCAAGAGGCTTTTTAACACACCATGGTGAGAGAGACATTCTGCAAAGAATCTGCTATTTGATGATGATAGTTTTCAAAATTTATAATTACTGCACTTTTGTACCATTGCTGGAGTTGGGGCAGCAAAAATTATTGTGAACATGTTCTATCTTCATATGCTATTACATATAACAACTCTGCCAGGGTTGCTGAAAATCCTCCTGCCCGAGACATTTATTACTTTGTAATTCCATGTTGTTAAAACTATTACAGTAACAATTACTTGTGACAGAAATGTTCACTATTTGCCTTTTATCTCTCAACGGCACTTTAGCTCCTAACCAATTCGCACCAAGTCATCCTATCCTTTACTATTTTTTTCATCTCCCTCCATGTCCTCCACAAATTATTTATCTCTGTCTCTAATTCTCTTTTCCATGTGTTTTTATGTCTCCCTCTATTTTGTTGGCCCTGTGGGTTATAGACAAGGGACTTTCTAGTTAGACTATTATCAGGCTTTCTCAATGTGTGTCCAACCCAGTGCCTGTGTCTTTTTCCTTACCTCTTTATTCACTGGTATTCATTTAGTTCTCTCCATAATACATGCACACAAGTGTGATCACATACACACACAAAGACACATACATTATATGAACATAAACAATTTTATTTTTAAAGCAATTTTTAAAAAATACAAAAATAGTACCTATAGATGGAATACACACAAATAAAATAGATACATATTTAAGTAGTAACATAAAAGCAAAGTTAACAGAAGAAATGAGACGAGTAGTAACATAGCGAAGTTAACAGAAGAAATGAAACAAATAGTAACATAACAACGAAGTTAACAGAAGAACTGAGTCAAGTAGTGTTGTTTGTCCATCAAGAATGATGATGACCATTCATTTCATCCAGTGGTGTTGAAAGTATGGAGCCGTGATTTCTAAGATGGCTGATAAGGCCTATTTTGGCTCGAAATATTCTTTGACAATGTGGGCAAAGAATGCTTGACATTCATGGAGGATTTCCTGCAGTAGTTTTTCTGTCCAGCCTTTTCTTCACAGCTCTTGCAGTCCTGGTTGTTTCACAAGTGACTGCACCCTTGCGTAATGATATACGCCACGAATTTAGGTCTTCGGCCCAGGTGTCAAGATGAATTCCAAAAGCTTTCAGTGAGATTTTCCAAGTGTCTTTAAAACGTTTCCTCTGTCAGCCTTGAGAGCGTTTACCACAACGCAGCTCACCATAAAAAATTTGTTTAGGGAGCCTGTGATCTTGCATATGAGTCAAGTGCCCAGCCCAGCGAATCTGATTCTTCATTAGTAGAGTGTGGATACTGGGCATGGACGCTCTTTCTAGAACTTCAGTGTCTGGGATCTTGTCTCACTAGCTTCCTAAGGCTAGCCACTTTAGTAACATTTTCTAAATTGCTTTATAATTATATTACTTGCATAGTTGGATACCTCTTGAAAAAAACAAATCCAACGGTACCTTATTCAAGTCTGTAGGTCATTTCTTAGCCGAGCTATTAATGTTTGTGTGTCATTTTATCATGTAATATAAACATATAGGGAAAAAAAACAATTTTGACCCTATCACGTTTTGTAACCTACCTACACACTCACACCACTGTCGGTTCCATCCATCCATCATGTGCCATGCCGGTAAGCGTGGGCGGTCATGTTCTGCCATCTCACTCGATCACCAGAGTCATGGATCAGCTCCGTGTTTCTGTCTCGACCATGCCACAAGGCCAAGCCATCCAGGTACTTGCTTCTAGGTCTTCCCCTTGATCTGTTCCCCTCGATCTTACCAGTTGTCACTAAATTCTCCAATCCATTTCTTCTCATAACATGCCCAAAAAATTTTGACTGTCTACGTCTAATTTCTCTAATCAATTTACGATCTTCATTTGTTTCTTGAAGGACTTGTTCATTGGTCTTTCTGGCTGTCCATGGTATTCTTTGCATTTTCCTCAGAAACCACATCTCTACAGCCATCAGATGTTTTTCAGTCTGACTGCTCATTTAAATATTGAGCACAACCCACTACTGGCAACGCCGATCGCATTCTGGTATGAACCTAAGGCCTATCCACTTCAATATGGAAGTACTATACTCGAGTTTCGCCCTCATTTGAGCTTGTCAGTAGTGCATATCCCTGACCGGATCCGGAAACAGTCCCGGATCACGCGTGTGAAGCGGGTGTGTAACCACGCAGCACACACTGGACACACCAAATTATCACAACAGAATATCAAAACGCTACCCATCGTAGGCTATGCTCAAGATTGCCCAATCGCCGCGACCGACGTCCGTCAATCGATGGGACCCGAACGATCAGGACTTCTCAATGGCAAGGAACACCAGGCCTCCTAAATCCAGTGAGCAATAATCAATTGATTATGTGGTTGTTTCGGGATTTGAAATTTAAATATTGAGCACAACCCACTACTGGCAACGCCGATCGCATTCTGGTATGAACCTAAGGCCTATCCACGTCAATATGGAAGCACTATACTCGAGTTTCGCCCTCATTTGAGCTCGTCAGTAGTGCATATCCCTGACCGGATCCGGAAACAGTCCCGGATCACGCGTGTGAAGCGGGTGTGTAACCACGCGGCACACACTGGACACACCAAATTATCACAACAGAACATCACAACGCTACCCATCGTAGGCTATGCTCAAGATTGCCCAATCGCCGCGACCGACGTCCGTCAATCGATGGGACCCGAACGATCAGGACTTCTCACTGGCAAGGAACACCAGGCCTCCTAAATCCAGTGAGCAATAATCAATTGATTATGTGGTTGTTTCGGGATTTGAAATTTAAATATTGAGCACAACCCACTACTGGCAACGCCGATCGCATTCTGGTATGAACCTAAGGCCTATCCACGTCAATATGGAAGCACTATACTCGAGTTTCGCCCTCATTTGAGCTCGTCAGTAGTGCATATCCCTGACCGGATCCGGAAACAGTCCCGGATCACGCGTGTGAAGCGGGTGTGTAACCACGCGGCACACACTGGACACACCAAATTATCACAACAGAACATCACAACGCTACCCATCGTAGGCTATGCTCAAGATTGCCCAATCGCCGCGACCGACGTCCGTCAATCGATGGGACCCGAACGATCAGGACTTCTCACTGGCAAGGAACACCAGGCCTCCTAAATCCAGTGAGCAATAATCAATTGATTATGTGGTTGTTTCGGGATTTGAAATTTAAATATTGAGCACAACCCACTACTGGCAACGCCGATCGCATTCTGGTATGAACCTAAGGCCTATCCACGTCAATATGGAAGCACTATACTCGAGTTTCGCCCTCATTTGAGCTCGTCAGTAGTGCATATCCCTGACCGGATCCGGAAACAGTCCCGGATCACGCGTGTGAAGCGGGTGTGTAACCACGCGGCACACACTGGACACACCAAATTATCACAACAGAACATCACAACGCTACCCATCGTAGGCTATGCTCAAGATTGCCCAATCGCCGCGACCGACGTCCGTCAATCGATGGGACCCGAACGATCAGGACTTCTCACTGGCAAGGAACACCAGGCCTCCTAAATCCAGTGAGCAATAATCAATTGATTATGTGGTTGTTTCGGGATTTGAAATTTAAATATTGAGCACAACCCACTACTGGCAACGCCGATCGCATTCTGGTATGAACCTAAGGCCTATCCACGTCAATATGGAAGCACTATACTCGAGTTTCGCCCTCATTTAAGCTCGTCAGTAGTGCATATCCCTGACCGGATCCGGAAACAGTCCCGGATCACGCGTGTGAAGCGGGTGTGTAACCACGCAGCACACACTGGACACACCAAATTATCACAACAGAATATCACAACGCTACCCATCGTAGGCTTTGCTCAAGATTGCCCAATCGCCGCGACCGACGTCCGTCAATCGATGGGACCCGAACGATCAGGACTTCTCAATGGCAAGGAACACCAGGCCTCCTAAATCCAGTTAGCAATAATCAATTGATTATGTGGTTGTTTCGGGATTTGAAACGGGAGATATAAACATCTCCACGTCATGCTGTGATGACGTCAGTCCGCGCGCATGACTGCTTGCACTGTTGTCAAGGCCGCAAGGCGGAGATTAATTTTAACCAGAGAATTCGCCTTACACAGTTATCAAAACATAAATGACCGAGGCCGTTTTCACAATTTTCACATAAATACTACAATGGGTGTTGAATGCAAACATGCATTCATTATCATTTTGTCGCTCTGAATAATCCATAAGAATATTAAATGATCATCGCTTGATTATGACAAGGAAAACCACTATTTTCCCGCCATTGAATATCCCATTACAGTATCATAGCATGCGATCTTAATGATTTCAGTTTGTAATGTCCCTGCCGACTTAAATAGTCGAAAATTTCACAGTATATATTTCACATAAAAATGGATGCTCTTTATTCATACAAGATCAATTCGCAACGTCTATATAAAAGAAAATTTATGAGTCAACTTCTTAAAAAGACAGTCTCTTTATCTCGGTAAGAAGAACAATTTGAGAAGCCAAGATGTATAGATTTGTAGACAATGGAGGGAACTACAATCCTTGGTAACCGGTTTCTGTTTTAATGCGATCTTGAAATAATCGAAGAATTTAACATCATGCATACACTTACCATCCCACATCGGAGACACAAAAACAAATAATCGGATGTTACCGCAAAAAAAAATTCGGTAAAATATGGCAAACATGAACGGCTGTACCTACCTAAGGCAGACTGTATGGAAGTGGTTTAATTTCCTAGTGTTGCTGATAAACAGTCCAGGTTTCACAAGCATATAGCAGTGTGGATAATACAACTGCTTTGTAGATTTTCAGCTTTGTTTGCAGGCTTATTCCATCTCTGTTCCATACATTCTTGTACAGTCTGCCAAAGGCCACACTGGACTTGGAGATTCTTGCATACACTTCGTCATCAATTGTGGCAGCTTGTGACACAGTGCTGCCAAGATAGGTTAATTTGTCCACAACACTTAGCCTATGACCATTCACCTTAATATTCGGCATGGTGATTATTCCCTGGAGCTGGCTGGTACATAACTACAGTCTTCTCCAAGTTGATATTGAGCCCAAAGTTGGCATATAGTCAAGTAACATAGCAAGTCAAGTAGTTACATAGTGAGTCAGGCAGTCACATAGCGAGTCAAGTAGTCACATATCAAGTCAAGAGTCAAGCAGTAACATAGCGAAGTTAACAGAAGAAATGAGACTATAGTATCATAATAGAGAAGTTAACAGAAAAAATGAGACAAAGTAGTAACATAACAGTGAAGTTAACAGAAGAAATGAGACACAACTTTACCAAATAGGCGTTTGGTTAGCCTCAAATCTGGGTACTGTGTTAAAGTGCTCAGAATGTCTTGCTTCGCTTCATTTGGATGTTTGTACTGAAACAGCAGAAATGTAAATTTTATTTTTTGGCGCTCACTCGCTTTGAACTCAAGTGTAGTCCATACACGCTACTTCTAGTGCACAGGACTGAATGTTGTGTGTGGGGTTAGCTTTCCCTATTACCAGTGTCCCTTGCCATCACCAAACTCACTCCGTCTTCAGAGGTACTTGTAATTCACGTCCCCAAGTCAACGACGTGAAGTCAAAATTTTAGTCCAACTGACTAGTGTATGTGTTGAACCAACTACCTCAGCATCAGCACATTGGATATTTAGCAACATACGCACTTATCCATTCAGCCATGCTGACTTCGATGTATGTTAGTATCCACCCTTCTTAGATTTTCTTTTCTTGATAGCCTGCAAGAGAGTTTGCTGAAAATAAACCTCGATTCTTCTCCACTCTCAATGATTTTACCCCATTTTTTGTTAAGGTGTGGTTGATGCAAATTGTAACAAATCTTTTCAAACAGTGCCCAAGCTTCCTTAAGATACATAATGCTAGTTGCCAAGGGGCATCAAAAAGACATCTACTGTTGGGCATACATATAGTCATTATCATATGGGAGTTACGATAGCCCAGCGGCTAGACACTAACCTGTCTCTGGGGTCTTGGGTTCAATCCGCATCAGGGCAGTTTTACATTTATTTTATATTGACTTTTGTTCTCAGGCCGACCCATCATAAAATTGGTACCAAGAAATGTCTTGGGAAATAAAGATAGCCAACATGATACCGACCATATCATCTACTGAATGCCGTTTCATCTATAAAAATATGGGTCTAGCCCCCTGTGCCCAAAGCTCCTTAGTTGTGCAAAGGGGGAGGTTTACTTATATTATCATACAGCAAATCCCTTTCAGAACACTGCTCTCATCACAGCCCAATAGAGAGACTCTCCGTCCGCCAAGTTCACCTGCTGCATGCATTTCACACCTAGAGTTGTCTTCTCTCTTTTCACTTTGCATTTGTCAACCCCTATGTCTTCCTCCAGTAACCACACCATCCATTACTCTTCTTTCCAAACTGTGGTCATGTTTAATATGGCCAGAGTATTTTAGTTTCTAAAACATGTTGTTCATGAGACTGTTGTCCTCAAAGCTATAGTCCATCCATCATGTGCCATGCCGGAAAGCATGGGCGGTCATGACTCGCCATTTCACTCGATCACCAGAGTCGTGGATCAGCTCAGTGTTCCTGTCTCATCATGCCATGTGGCCAAGCCATCTAGGTATTTACTTCTTGGTCTTCCCCTTGGTCTGTTCCCCTCGATCTTGCCAGTTGTCACTAAGTTCTCCAATTCATTTCTTCTCATAACATGTCCAAAACATGTGACTGTCTATGTCTAATTTCTCTAATCAATTTACGATTTTCATTTGTATCCTATGTTACTTGGTCATTGGTTTTTCTGTCTGTCCATGGTATTCTTTGCATTTTCCTCAGAAACCACATTTCTGCAGCCATCATATGTTTTTCAGCTTGACTGCTCATTGTCCAAGTTTCATATTCATACAAAAGAACAGGCTCTATGTAGCACCTCAACACTCTTTTTCTCGTTTCAATTGACATCTTTTTATTGGTCAGTATGTTTTTCATCTTGCTAAAGGCTACTTTTGCCATGGCGATTCTTGTTCTAATCTCTTCAAGGCATCTCCCATCAGATGTTATGACTGTTCCGAGATAGTTGTATCGATTCACTTGTTGAAGAATATTCCCATTTACTTGTATATTACAATGTGGTGCTTCTTTCTTCCTAGTGACAACCATAATCTGTCTTTTTACAATTTAATTTTAACCCCAGTTGTTCACTAATCTACTAATTGTTGCAGATCTCAAAGCTGTAGTTAGACGAATCATAATGAATTAGGCACTATTAAAGAAGGTAGTTTGCCGTTGCTTTCCTTCTTTGGCAGTGACCATGCTGGCACGGGGACCGCAGCCATTGTCTTGTGAAAGAGATCTCCTGCCTACCGTTGCAAAACTTGAGACCATAACCAACAACTATCTGTCGGCTGCTCTCAAAATTTCATCCGCCACCTGCCTTCCGTGGCTTCTTGTGAACACTTTCAATAAACGAATACGAAATAACACCACATAATCCACAGGAAAACACTAAAACCAGCGTCTTCCTAAGAATGAACGCTACGCCATCGCCATTTTACCATGTACCAAAGCTATAGTGCGTCTGTATAAATATTACGATTCATCTACTCAATTAATAAACTGTTTGTGCGCATGTCATGGGTGTGTGTGTCTGAAGGAACGAACGATTGAATAAACGAAAATCTTTATTTTCAAAGGGTTTAGAACTGGGCACACAGGCCCGTCTGACATTCTGCCCTTCTTTTCTATGTCCTCTCATACATTCTTTCATTCAACATCTCTTATGAAGCAAATCTTTGACAACAAAAGAACAATAAGCATTAAAACGCATGAAAAATAATCAATAATACATGACTCATTGAGGCAATGTTTAACATGGGCATTATAAATACTCAAGGAAGGCGTAACTTGCCATACATATGGGAACATTTTTTGGCGAGTTGTCATTTGAGATAATTTACCATTATTATTGTCTTTGTTGTTTTTTTTTTATTGGGGAATGTAGTCTGTCCAGAGGTAGTGTTCAAACAGGCTGTGACTGTGTGTATAATGATTGGTGGTGTCTTTGATTTCTTGTGGAAGATTGTTCCACAACTGAGTGGCAGAGTATGCTAAGCTTGTTTTAAATAAGTCTATCCTAGGTTTAGGGACATGAAGTATATTTAGTCGTTCGCTATGTCTTGCGTTATATTGAAACAATGGCCAAAGGTAGCTTGGAACATTTTGAAATAGGATTTTGTGAATTAGTTTAGCCTTATTAAAAAGTAATCGTTTGTGGAGAGGCAGTAATTGAAGACGGTCATGTAGGTTAGAATTGTCTGGAGTGAATACAGGCATTTTGTTATTGATTTGGAGCATCTATCCCAGATTGTGGAGCAATAATCAATATGTGTTTGTATGTGGGAAGTATAGAATATCTTTCTTGTGTTTTCGTTGAGGACATTTTTAATTTTGGCAAGTTGGTATATTTTTTTGGCTATTTGTTTAACTAGAGCTTGAACATGGGAATTAAAGGATAGATTTTGATCTATGATAAGTCCCAGTGCCTTCTGCTAGGTTACACTTTCTATAGGCATGCTACCAATGTGCAGCTGAAGAGTTTTCTGCGAGTTTAGAATGTGAAGTCTTTGCCTGGTTCCTATTAACAGTTTTTGTTTTAGAAATGTTAATTTGCATGCGGTTTGCATGACTCCAGTTAACTACACTATTTATTTCCTGTTGCAAGGATAATTCTAGCACATTACAATCGTTAGCGTTTGTATATACTGTGCAGTTGTCTGCAAATAGATCGCAGGATGACGACAGATATAAGGGAAGATCATTTATATAAATGGCAAATAACAGAGGGCCAAGAATAGGCCCCTGAAGTACTCCAATATTAATGGTAATGGCTTGAGATAGAGATTTATTGTGTGATACTACTTGTTTTCTGTCTAATAAAAATGAGTTTATTAATATCACTATATTAAAGCTTACTTTAATTAGAATAGTATGATCTATCATATCAAATGCTTTTCTAAAGTCTATGAACACCGTTAAACATAGAGTATTGTTGTTAATATTTTGATGCCAGTTTTCTATCATGTTTGTTAGGGCCGTATGACAAGAATGTCAGTCAGGTCTTAGTCAGATATGACTGAGCTACTGTATGACAGTAGACGGTACTACCTGCTTTCTGTTAGCGCCGAATGTTGGGCGGCGCTTACCAAATCCGACACCCCACATTGTGCCAACGGCTTCGGGCAGAAGAGAGCAATTGGGAGGGTACTAGCCTTATCCTGGTGCGAGGAAATGCAACCCAAAGACAAAATAAGTCATGGCAGGGCAGACCAGGCCCTAAGCCTTGGTTGGCAGCTGGTCTAGGATCGAAGCTCCGACAGGCGGACAGTTAGAGCATTGCTTTGCTGATCCGGCAGCTTCTGCAGCTTGTCTTGTTCCAGATGTATAGGTGTTAACTTTCCTCTGGAGTGAACTAGGCAGGCCGAGAGAGGGATCATGCTGCATGGGCAACACATGGTTTCTTTATTTTAGCCCAGGCTTTGTGCTATGGAACATAGAGCCTGTTCTTTTGTATGGATGTGAAACTTGGACAATGTGCAGTCAAGCTGAAAAACATCTGATGGCTGCAGAAATGTGGTTTCTGAGGAAAATGCAAAGAATACCATGGACAGATAGAAAAACCAATGACCAAGTACTACAAGAGACAAATGAAAATCGTAGATTGATTAGAGAAATTAGACGTAGACAGTCAAAATTTTTTGGACATGTTATGAGAAGAAATGGACTGGAGAACTTAGTGACAGCTGGCAAGATCGAAGGGAACAGACCAAGAGGAAGACCGAGAGGAAAATACCTGGATGGCTTGGCCACATGGCATGGACGAGACAGGAACACTGAGCTGATCCACGACTCTGGTGATCGAGTGAAATGGCGAATCATGACCGCCCACGCTTTCCGGCATGGCACATGATTGATTGATTGATTGTGCTATGGAGAGGCAATAACTCCATCCCTGGTCTTAACCGGTCTCGGAATCAAAGCGAGAGGCAACTGTTACGGGTTATACGTCCTTGTCAGTTGGCGTAGACATGGGGCACCACGCGTTGCCTCTGACGGTGGGAGACACCTACAGGTGTCACTGATCAGCTACCGCCCGCCTCAAGCTGGGCAGCCCCCGGCCAATTGGGTGCTGATCCGCCACAGCCTGCCTGCTTCAATGGGTGCTTGGGGCTAGGACAAAATCTGAACCGCAGGCTGTAAAACTAATGCACCAGGTACTAATAAAAAGAATAGAAACCTCAAGCTACGGCTTGCAACCTGGAACGTGAGAACCATGTGTCCAGGATTTTCCACTGACTTGACAAATATTGACGATGTGAGGAAAAACGGCTGTGATTGATGCTGAACTCAATCGTCTTAACATTGATATTGCTGGCCTGCAGGAGACTCGTCTCGCTGAGGAAGGGTCACTCAGGGAAAACAATTACACCTTTTTTTGGAAGGGAAGAGGGCAGGCAGAAAAAAGGCAACATAGTGTGGGCTTTGCAGTGAAGAATTCGCTACTGGGAATGATTGATATCCCAGCTGGAGGTAATGAAAGATTATTATCACTGCGCTTGGCAACCTCTTGTGGTTTTTCCACCATTCTCACTGCATATGCACCGACACTCGCTTCCTCTGATGATGTGAAGGATACGTTCTATGAGCAGCTAGACTCTGCGATCAAGGCAGTTCCAAAATCCGACTACATTTATATGCTCGGTGATTTCAATGCTCGTGTGGGCAAGGACTCAAGTTCATGGCCAGTGTGCCTTGGAAAATACAACATCGGTAGCATGAATGAGAATGGGCAAAGGCTGCGGGAGCATTGCACCAGAATATGTATTATATACATGCACTAGAAATGACCTATGTATTACAAACTCCTTTTTTAAAACAAAAGAGATGCATAAGGTCACATGGAAACATCCAAGATCCGGCCATTGACATCAGCTGGACTTCATCATCACACAGAGACAACATCTGAACCATACATCATTAACTAGAAGTTACCACAGTGCTGACTGTGATACAGATCATTCTTTGGTTGTTGCAAGGGTTAGACTGAGACCAAAGAGAATCTAAACAGCTAAACACAAGTCTAGCCCCAGGATTAATATTATTAACACTCACGATCCTGGAAAGTGCTTTGAATTTCAACAGCAACTTTAAGACGCTTTCACTGATACATCAGAAAATTGTATAGTAAATGATAAATGGAGTAAACTTAAGGAAACTATTTATAAAACAGCAGTAGGGGTTTATGGCACTGTGGATAATAAGAGGCAGGATTGGTTTGCAGCAAATAGCCAGACTCTGCAACCCTTGATTGATAAGAAGAAGATAGCTCTCTTAAGAAACAAGGAAAGACCAATGCGTAACACTCTGAGTGAGCTAAAGCAAGCTAGGAAGGATGTGCAAAAGGCTGCCAGGCAGTGTGCAAATGATTATTGGATCACGTTATGCGAGTCCATTCAAATCGCAAGTGATAAGGGAAATATCTGAAGCATGTATGCAGGAATAAAGAAATCATCAAAAGATGTGCATCATTGAAAACCTTGACTGGAGAAATCATCACTGATAAGAATCAGCAAATTGGTAGATGGGTAGAGTACTATTTGTAGCTTTACTCAAGTGAGACCAAACTAGCGGATGATGCCCTCAATGCCATAGAGGCCCTACCAACTATTGACCACCTGGACACACTTACCACCATAACAGAAGTTAAGTGTGCTATAAATGAACTTGCATTTGGCAAGGCTCCAGGTAAGGATGGGATTCCAGTAGAGGTTATCAGGTGTGGGCAAGACACACTCACTCTACAGATTCACCAGCTAATAGAGCTATGCTGGCAAGAAGGACAAGTCCCACAGGATTTCAAAGATTCAAGCATCATACACTGTACAAGAACAAGGGCGATCGGAGCGACTGCAACAACTATAGGGGTATCTCACTTCTGTGTATTGTTGGGAAAGTATTTGCCAGAATTGTTCTGCGCAGACTTCAAAGTCCTAGGAGATCAAGTCTACTCCAAACCACAATGTGGCACCTGACAGAACCGGTCTACCATTGATATGATATTCTCATTGCGACAAATGCAAGAAAAATGCCATGAACAGAATCAACCACTGTTTATTGCCTTCATCGACCTCACAAAGGTATTTGATTTGGTCAGTTGTGAGGGTCTGTTCAAGGCACTAAAGAAGATTGGCTTCCCACCAACTCTTCTGTCCATTGTGGAATCATTCCACACAGGCATGAAGGGTATAATCAAGTCTGATGGTGCAACTTCAGAAGAGTTTAAAATCAAGAGTGGAGTTAAGCAAGGTTGTGTACCCTCTTTGGAATATACTTTTCACTTCTACTGAAATAGGCCTTCCTTTCGTGATCAGGATGGTGGTATATACATTCACTCACGCTCAGATGGCGGCCTCTACAATGCTCAGAGATTGAAGGCCAAGACTAAAATTAGGAGGGTACTGATCAGTGAGTTGCATTTTGCAGACGATGCTGCAGTTACAACCCACTCTGAGGAAGAATTACTACGTCTACTATCTGCATTCTCCAATGCTTGTTCTGAATTTGGTTTAAAAATTAGCAAAAAGAAGACAGATTATGTCGCAAGGTGGACATTGGGTACCATCAATCTTTATTGACGATGCCGAACTAGAGATAGTAGACCATTTTACATATCTAGGATCAGGGGTAGATAGCAAATTATCCCTAGATCAGGAAATCAACATCAGGATTGGTAAGGCAGCAACAACAATGAACAGGTTAAGAAAAAGAGTCTGGGAGAACAGGAAGCTTACTGCCAAAACAAAAGTCCTTGTCTATCAAGCCTGTGTCCTTAGTACTCTTCTTTATGGCAGTGAAGCCTGGACAACTTACTCACATCAAGAGAAACATTTAAACAGCTTTCATATGCGGTGTTATATCGCAGATAGCGATGGGAACGATTAGTAGTATGACTCTTCGCTGGCTGTTGAACGAGGGTACTGAGCACGAATGGGAATGTCCTGAGTGCAGTGATGTCGGTTCTAAACTCAACTCACCTCATATGTGGTGTCTGTGAAGAATACTTGGTATTAAGTGGCAAGACAAAATCACAAATACTGAAGTATTGGAAAGATCAGGTTGGGTGACGGTTTATTCCATGCTCAGTCTTCATAGACTTAGATGGATAGGACATGTTAGGAGGATGGATGATGGTAGAATACCAAAGGTCATCTTTTTTGGTGAATTACAGATGGGTAAGAGATCTCAGGGTTGGCCTCCACTACGATACAAAGATGTGTGTAAGTGGGACATGATTGATACAGGCATTGATAATGCACATTGGGAGCAAGTCACCACTGAACGTGTTGCATGGAGGACAAATATCAGAAATGGAATAAAAATGTTTTCTTAGCTTGTTGGCTTCTCTCCGGTAATATTTCTTTGCTAGTTTGATGAATGGAGTCCCTTAACATTTCCAATTGTTCATTTATACTCTATATTTTAGCTATTGCATTGTACCTATTTTTCGGTCACTCTGTATTGTTCTTGAATTTCTTTATCTACTTTCAGAACCTCTTTATTAAGTCTCAAGTTCTTAACCATTTTTTTCCCTCTCTTTAATCTTACTTTTATTTGTCTACATTGTGGTACATGATCACTATTAGAGTCGGCACTAAGCATTGTCTTTACATTAATTAACGCATTTCTAAACCTTTTATTGATAAGTATGTAGTCAATTTGGTTGCATATTTTCATATCAGGGCTTTTCCATGTGTATAGTTATCTTTTATGGTGTTTAAACCATGTGTTTCCAATTATCATATCATTAATATTTGCTCAATCTATTAGTTTCTCTCCTCTTTCATTTCTTGTATCTAAAGCAGTGGTTCTCAACCGGTGGGGAATTCCCCCCAGGGGGGAATTTTAGGGTTTCCAGGGGGGGAATTAAGATTATTTCAAGATCGCGTTAATACAAGAACCGATTACTTGATATTGTTTTTCCCTTCATACTGTATAGTTCTGTACGTCTCTCACCCTTCTAAAATTCAATTTATAAAGTAAGTAGACCCATAAATCATGTTTTATGTGGATGTCTAGACTTGTTTTAGTATGTGCTATTAAATTTAGCTTCCATTATTACGTATACTGTGTAGGGGCAGCGGCGGGATATTTAGGTAGGAAATACAAAAGGGGGGAATGACGTTCTGAAAATATGGTGAAGGGGGGCACTGGCCAAATGTTTAGGTTGGAAATACGAAAGGGGGGGAATGATGTTCTGAAAATATGATGAAGGGGGGGAACGGGCCAAAAAAGGTTGAGAACCACTGATCTAAAGCATAATTCCCCACTATGTCCTCTATTTTTCCCTTCCCTACTTTTGCATTAAAATCTCCCAGTATTATTTTTATTTCTTGTGATCCAATTTGAGCTATCGCCTTTTCTACTTCATCGTAAAAGTGTTGTATTTCTTCATCACTACTACTTGCTGTTGGTGCATATACTTGTATAATATTTATATCTATTGATTTGCCTTTGATTTTGAGCATTATAACTCTATCTGAAATACACCAGTATCCATTAACTGATTTGGCTGTTTTTTCATCAAATATTATTCCTACACATTTTTCATGTGTATCCCCTCCAGAATAAATTATTGTGTGTTTGTTGGCTTTCCATTTCTCTTAGAACATTGTTTTAACTTTCCCAGCTCATTTAATGTCCTAACATTCCATGTTCCTACTCTAAATGTATTTAGTTTAGTTATGGTTTTGCCATCAGTAGATGGATGACGGTATGGAGTCACTGTAGCAGAATGTAGTAGTTAGGTGTGCAAAGCTACAGCACGCTTGAGCATCAGGATGGAATGAGGAGAAAGATGCTGAAGTCGTGACGTGGCTTGTTGTTAGGTCAGTCAGTAAACACCTAGGACTAGAAGACAGAGGCTGTCATCATGTTTGTATTCTACTATGACTTTGTATCAGCCATAACGTTTAATAAAGCTGTTTTATATTAGTCCAAGACTCGTTAGTCCTCTATGCTTCACACTGTTACAGAGGACGAAATGACGCCGCAGACCAGGATGTCGATTTTTGCCGTTGCCACAATGCGAAGTATGAAAACCGGCTTGCCATAGCGGACTGATGTGAGATTGTTACCATCCTACTGAGCAAAAGAATATGAACAACCAACAAGTTTTCTCTGGGTCCTTCGAAACAAAAGTCTAAGGCCGGACCATCTTTTTTTGGAAGTCAAAAATTCAAAGTCAAGATTTTGAGATAGAACCACCTACAAATATAGTTGCCAGTGAAGGGAAGCTGTTCCACATTTTTGCCATGACGTTCCAGACACACGTTAAGATTGTCCAGGCTCAAGAACAAGAAACTTCAAAACAAATATAATCAAATAGAGACGTTGATCTGAGAGAGCAGTTATCTACTTTGCATCAAGATTACCTGGAGCGAACTGAAAGCTGTTGAACCGTGACCTTGAGTGTCTGAAGAAACAAGGCAATTGCTCATTTGAAAAATAAGAAGAAATGAGAAAGTTTTCAACCAAGGCGATATCATTAGGGAACCCTCGGAGGTGGTTGGGCGGACTGGGCTGCTGACCTGCTGAAGAGGGGACCCAAAGTTAAATCGCTTTATAGACCTATACCAGTTTCAAGACGTCGCATTGATGTGCCCTGTTATCGGGTGAAAAGAAAACGGAAGGCTGGTAGGGGCCCAACCAGGGGCTGAAGGTACTGAAACTTGAGAAGAAGAAACTCACTGAAGTTGCGTGATCGTTTGGATGATCGTTTCAACTAATACAAACTCCTAGCGTTTGAGTTCTACCTGACAAGAAAATTTTCAGCGGACATAGAGGAGTCCATCTTTCTTGGATCAGGAGCAGAGATAATGGTAATTCGTTGAACTTTAAATATCATTTTAGGTACCATTGACTGGTTGAACAATTCCTATTGCGTAAGTTAAATACGATCATATCTTTAAATTAGCTTGTTACAAATGTGAATTTGATTTTGTTAGTATATACCGAAATATTTCAGCATGACAGAACAAGATTCATTGACCATATCTTTAAATTAGCTTGTTACAAATGTGAATTTGATTTTATTAGTATATACCGAAATATTTCAGCATGACAGAACAAGATTCATTGGCACAAGTTTTGACGGGGGTAGGAACAGTGATGGATAGGCTTAACACAGTCATGAAACAACAAGGAATGGCAACTGAAATTGTTAAGTTTAGCGGACAGGCAAGAGATTTTAAGAAGTGGATAACTTCCATAGAGAAATATGCATATTTGGTGTCAGCATCAGATGAAGAGAAAATGAAACTTGCTTATCAGGCAGCAACAGAACCGGTTTCTGATCACATCAGAAGAAAATTAGAGGCTAGAGTAGATGAGACATGGGAGCAGTTTAAAGACGACCTGGCCCATAAGTACGCGGAAATAACGGACCCACAACATGCGTTTTCGGTGTTAAGACAGTCCAAACAAAACACTGGAGAGACGGTACAATTGTTCAGCGATAGGTTGATTAACCTAGCTGAAGAAGCATTTTTAGGACAGAATGTACGAGGAGAAGAGGTGGAGAGGATGTTGGTCGGGATTTTTGTAGATGGTATAAAATCCGATGGACTGAAATTTAAGCTGATGAGAGAAAACCCTGAGAGGTTATCACAAGCTGTAGATATTGCGGTACAAGAGGAGAATTTGAGACGTAGATTTAGATTGAGAACCGGACGAGAAATAGGAACTAGTCGAGAAGACAGGATTGAGGAGCCTATGGAGATAGGACAAACAAGGTTCGGATGGAATAGGAGAGGAAGTATACAGACATTACAGGGTAGTAATAGAAATGCTTATGATGGAAGAAGACAAATGAGAAATCCTACAAGTGAGACGGTAGGTAACACAAATAACACAAATATAGTTTGTCGGTTTTGTGGGCAACGGGGACACATTTTTCGCTTTTGTGGTAACAGGCATGTCCAGTCGAATATACAAAGTAGAAATGGCAATAGCAGAGTAAATGGGAATCTCGAAGATAGACACAGAAGATTTACAAGTACAAGAACGCAGGAAAACCGGCGCCCTACCTATTAAATAGGACTTGTAGTAGGAGGGAAAATAACAAGGTCCCAAGATTTAAAGAATATGTTAATAACAGGTATAGTAGGACGAGTAGAGAATACTTGCAACTAGATGAAATCAAACAGTTTACAGAAAATAAAACAGATCCCAGCTCATGTATAATAGAAATAGGAAAATATAGAGTTCGTACATTAATTGATTCAAGAGCTCAGGTTAGTGTAATTAAAGAAAGTTTTTTATATAAAATAATGAGAAATTGTAGAATATTTAGGAGTCATAATAATCTTCACTCTGTTACAGGACAGAATTTACAAGTAATTGGACAAACAATGATGAATTTTAAATTAGGAGGGATCAATGTAAGACATCTTTTTCATGTAGTGAAAGATTTAAATAGAAATATGCTTATAGGAAGAGATTTTTTAATAAAAAACGGTGTAAGACTTTTTTTTGATTTACACAAATTAAAATTCAAGGACGTATATGTAGATTTGGAAGAAGACATACATATATCAGCACTGGTTAGAGTTAAAATGTCTACGACGTTAAAACCACAGTCGGTTAATTTGATACAAGCAAAGGTAAAGAGAAACCCATATTATGTAGCAGGACACACAGTTAGAATCACTGAATTGCAAAAGGAAGTAATTGATGAGCCTGGTTTAGAAGTTCCGGATGGAATACTATCATTAGATAAACACTTAACTTTTCCAGTAATGATTATTAACAACACAGGTAGAGAAATTAGACTATACAGAGGATGTGTAATAGCCAAAGTAGAACATAACGTTAATGACATATTAGCAACAGATAGAGTAGAAATGGGAAGAAATTATTCAGAAAATCCTAGTGAAAGAATTAATAACAGACACGGACGCGGAAGAAAAGGAAATGTGCAGAAGGATGAATTGATCCATCCATTCAGAAGAAATATAGCCCAAATACATTCATTAGACAAAATGACAAGAGAACAAGAATTGTTGGCACAGTTAAAAACTCCACCAGAAAATAAGAAGGTATTATAACAACTTATAAAAGAAAATCAGGATGTATTTGCAATTAATGATTTAGAATTGGGAAGGACAAAAGCAGTTACAATGGAAATAGATACGGGAGATCATCCACCAATTAGTTTAAAACCGTATAGAACTCCCTTAAGAAATAGAGAAATTGTTGAAAAGGCAATAGAAGATATGTTGAAAGCAGGAATAATAACAAGGTCAAAGTCAGAGTGGGCATCTCCGATTGTAATTGTGACCAAACCTGATGGTTCACATCGATTCTGTTGTGACTACAGGGCGTTGAACAAGATCACTAAGAATGTAGTGTACCCATTGCCGGTGATTGATGATATTTTGGGGTTACTTAATGGCTCTACATTTTTCACAACACTAGACGCAAGATCAGGATTCTGGTGTATCCCGATGTCGGAGGATGCTCAAAAGAAAAGTGCTTTCTGTACTCATATGGGTTCTTACGAATGCCATTCGGGGTTCGAACGGCTCCATCTCACTACATGATGTTAATAAATGAGGTATTAGAGGGTATGCAAAAGTTTGCATTGGCATACATAGACGACATTCTAATCTATACAGCAGAGGATGTGGATGATCACTTAAAACATGTAAGATTAGTATTCGACAGATTAAGAATACATGATGTTAAATTGAAGCTTAGTAAATGCGAGTTTTTAAAAACAGAAACAAAATATTTGGGGTATATTATTAATAGGGACGGAATTAAACTAGACCAAGACAAGATAAAGGTTATTAAAGAGTTACCTCCTCCAACTAACGTAAAAGAAGTTCGTGCTTTTATCAGAACCTGTGGGTATTATAGGCATAGTATTATAGGTATTCCAGGGTTCTCAAAAATAGCAGAACCTATTACTAACTTAACTGGCAAATATGCTAGATTTAAGTGGGATGATGAGTGTCAAAAAGCGTTCGAGTTTTTAAAAAATAGCTTAACAGTAGTGCCACTATTGACACATCCAGATTTGAATAAACAGCTAATACTATATACAGATGCTTCAGATAATGCCATAGGAGCGTGTTTGGTTCAACCATATGAAGGAAAAGAATCTGGAATACCAGGGGTTAAAAATGAAAGGCCAATTTATTTCTTATCTCATAAACTTAGCAGGTCTCAGCGCAAATGGTCAACTATCGAGAAGGAGGCTTATGCTATTCATTACGCTCTACAGAAACTTAACTACTATCTACATAACACAAATTTTATTATTAGAACTGACCACATGCCTTTAAAATCTTTGTTAGAAGCTCCAGTGCAGAACAGGAAAATACAGACGTGGGCATTGAATCCACAGGGATACACCACAAGAATAGAATACATACCAGGTAGGATTAACACATGTGCTGATTTATTGTCTAGGATCCCGTATCCACAGTCATCAGGAAACACGGAAGATGAAGGTGAACCGGAGATAGACGACCGAAACTGGCAAGTAAATATATTAGATTCTGCCATAATAAACAGAGAAGATTTTGAGAGTTTACCATCGGATCAAGAGTCTGAACCTAGAGCAGAAGACCCACATTTAGCACAATTTAATATGAAAGAAGAACAAGAATTAGATCCAAAAGTCTTACAAATAAAACAGAAATTAAAAGAAACGGATGAGAATAAGTATAAGAAGAATTATTTAGTTTTGCAAGAGGATGAACAATTATATTACATGAGTGAAAGAAATGAACAGCTAAGGAAATATATTCCAAAACATTTGGAAAGTGAAGTTTTAAAAGCATATCATGATAAGAATGGTCATCTCGGTCGTGATAAATTAGTGAAAGCACTCACGAATAAATATTATTGGCCGAATTTATTTAAAACTGCTTGTAAATATGTAGATACGTGTGAAAGATGCAGATTAAGGAATATGAAAACAATTAAGTGTCCTCTACAAGATACAGATATTCCTCAGTTTCCTATGCAAAAAGTTAGTTTAGATATATCAGGTCCTCACCCTAGAACACTATCGGGGAACGTGTATCTGATTCATATAGTGGACGTCTACAGTCTCTGGCCTGAAATCTATGCAATCCCAGATAAGAGTGCAGATACTATCATTAATATCTTTTTACAGGAATTCATACCAAGGTTTAGTTGCCCACAAAGTGTACTTACGGATAATGGTAAAGAATTTGTGAATAAAAAATTTGAAAAGTTATTAAAAGATTTGAATATAAAACATATAAAGACCTCATACTATAGACCTTCTTCAAATGCTAGGAACGAAAGACAACATAGGACATTGTACGATGTTATATCAAAGATTGTCGATGAACATGAAAAATATTGGGATCTATTCCTAGGACCTGCGCTTAGCGCTATACGCACAAATCAAAATGAGAGTACGGGGTTTTCACCGTTTTATTTAATACACGGGAGAGAGCCAATACTACCTATAGATAATCTGTTAAAACCAAGACGTAAATACATGGGGGAAGACTTTCAAGAGACCATCATACAAGAAATGCATAAAGCACACGTAAGATTAAAGAATAATATAATTAAGGCTAGAGAAAGACAGAAAAAGTACAGAAACGTGAATACAAAATTACAGGAATTTAAAGTAGGTGATAGAGTTTATTACAAGAAGCATAGAAGGAACTCTAAGTTTGATGCTCGTTGGGTTCCAGGTTATTACATTTTAGAAAAGCTAGGAAATGTATCGTACAGTATAAAGAACCAGATCACAGGACATGTGGCAAGGGCACACGTAGAGCACTTAAGAAGAGATGAGGATGAGAAGGGAAATAATAATTATAATAATAATTATTATTCAGACACCAGATACTTAGATGAACAAGTCGTCAGAAGAGCTACAATAACCCCAGGTTTTGGAAAAGATCCAGCACAAAGTCAGTTAATAACAACTCCAGTTTGCGATGATACTCAAGAACAGACAATACCGAAAACGATAGAGGAAAAAAATATGAATGAGGGTCATTATGATAGTATAGAATCTATGGAAGAAGAAATAGGTGCTCCATTTAAGAATACTAGACAAGCAACGAAAAGGAGAATGGAGAGACAAAGGGAAAGAGAAGTAAAAAGACAGAGAAGAATTAGAGATTATTCAACAAGCGGAGAGGATATGCCTCTACTAGAAAGATCCTTAAGAAATAATGATAGACAAATTAGATGGGATATAGAAAAGGAAAGATTGGCAGCTGCTAGTAATAGATAGACAGATGAAGAAGAAATGGATGAGAATTCGGAATCAAATAGTAGTATGAAAGATACAGTATACGAAGAAGAAGATATTGATGTGGAGATAGCACTTATTCAAAGAAACTTGGAGTTATTGAAGAAGTGGAAACGTAGGAGGTAAATTGATAGAAAATACTGCAGATAGCAAGATATAAGTTTCATGATTTAAAAAGGAAAGAGATACTTGATGAAGTATATGACACAGTGGAAATGGAAAAGGGTTCTATTGATACTTTTCATAAATTGTCTTGAGGAGTAGACAGTTAGGCATTAAGATAACTAATATAGATGTAAATTCGAGTGAAACATATATTTTTTTTCTCTGTGATTTAATTGCCGATTGATTTTATGTTTTGACTTCTTGAGTTTTCTTAGATAGATAAATTAGTTATTGTTAGTCCATAAAAGAGACTAACAATATATAGGATGTATGTTGTATTATTTTAAAATATGTTTTTCCTTGAGTGAGTTGATATCTTTATTTAATATGAGGGGAAACATAAATGATGTACAAAAAATTGGGGGGTTATGATGTCCTGTTGTGATTTTATTTCGCTTAACTTATAATTTAAGTGAAATGTTTTGTATGTTAGATAAGAATTACCTTGTTTATAAATGAGTTGGTTAAGTTGAGTTTAAATTACAAACAGTTATGGTTTTGTCCAGTACACGGGACTTTATATAATACCCTTCGTTCAGAAAATAGTAATGAACTACTGAGGACTGGCAGAGAGACACATTATCTTGGTGAATAATATATTCATGGGTATTCTGTTGCTGTGATAATCAGCATGAAGAGGTTGATATGGCTATGAAGTATTAGAAACATATGCCGGGGATGGCTATGAGAAAGTAAAATAGGAGCTGCATTAAAGTCAGCATTATGTGAAGATATAAGGATTGGGTATATGGAATAGAAAAAAAGGGGGGGGGGGCTGTGAATGGCAGCATATAAGGTTGGGTATATGGAATAAAAAAAAAAGAGGGGGGCTGTGAATGGCAGCATATAAGCTTGGGTATATAGATGGACAAGGAAGCATATCATGGGATGTGAGGGGGCAAGATATAGGAGCTGTGAAAAATCAGCGTTAATTAATTTAAAGTGTTCATGGAATATGAACATTGGTTCATGGTTGGAGGTGAGATAAGTGAAATATAGACAAGGTTGTGGATGGCAATATAAATGTTGAATATATATATGTTGAGAAAACTTAGAGCAACTTAATTTATAGTGAACAGATATGTATTTCATAGGATATATTTTTAAAAAAAACTTTCTACAAAAGTTTTTTCCTGGGTAAGAGAGGTAAATTTTCCCACAGGAAGAGGTTCTAACATGCGAACCACAAATTGAAGAACCTACATTTGAAGAAATCCTATATGTAATCACACGACTTAAAAACAATAAGGCAACTGGGACTGATGGAATTGCTGCTGAATTTATAAAGGCAGGTGGCCATGCATTACATCTAAAGCTATACGAACTAATAATAAAAATCTGGAGGACAGAAGAATTACCCCATGACTGGAAAGAGTCATTATTGATACCTATCTTTAAGAAAGGAGACAAGTTCCAATGTGGAAATTATAGAGGAATATCACTACTGTCCACAAGCTATAAGATACTATCCGCAGTATTACTAAATAGACTAAAACCATATTCAGAAGACATATTAGGTGACTACCAGGCGGGTTTTAGACAAAACAGATCAACAATAGATCAGATATTTATCTTACGACAAATAGCCGAGAAACATTGGGAATATAAAAGAGATCTCCATAACATTTTTGTGGATTTTAAAAAGGCTTATGATAGTGTCCATAGGAATAGTCTATGGAATGTTATGCAGGAATTTGGAATACCAAGGAAGTTAATTAACATGACCAAACTATGCATGGAAGATACTTATAATATAGTAACATATAAAGGCAGGAAATCAGACCCCTTCCAAATAACATCTGGCTTGAAACAGGGTGATGCACTATCGCCGCTACTCTTCAATCTGGCTCTAGAGAAAGTTGTAAGGAAGGTAAAGGAGGAATGTGATATTGGAGGAACATCCAAGCTGCTTGGTTATGCAGATGATATAGATATTATAGGGCAAAGTGAACAAAAGACATTAGAAATATTGACTCACTTAAAGGAAAAAGCCCAACAGATGGGGCTGGTTATCAACCAAGATAAGACAGAATATATGGTAATTTCAAGAGACGGAATGGCTAAAAACTCTGGCCACATACAAATAGATAATATGACCATTAAAAGAACGGAAACATACAAATACCTGGGTACAATCTTCAACTGCTCCAACATCATAAGGGAAGAAATACAAACTAGAATCAACTCTGGAAATACGATATACTATGCACTACAACATCTACTAAAATCAAAGGCGCTATCTCGTAACACCAAAATCACAATATACAAAACACTGATCAGACCAGTTGTGCTGTATGGCTCTGAAACCTGGAGTACAACGAAAGGAGACGAAGCCTTGTTACAAACCTTTGAGAACAAATTTTAAGACGCATCTTTGGACCCATTAGGGATACACAAAGTGGAGAGTGGAAAAGAAGAAGTAACAAAGACATTTATGATTTGTTTAAGTCCCCGCTAATCACTGGTATCATGAAGGCTAATAGACTACAATGGCTGGGGCATATAGAAAGAATGGAAGATAATAGGGAAACAAAACTCGCTTACACTCAGGAAATAAATGACCGTAGACCCCGAGGTAGACCAAGAAGGCGGTGGAGAGATAATATACATACAGACCTACAAGCACTTGGAATCAACGACTGGCAAGAGAAGGTCCACCAGAGAGACGAATGGAGACAGATTGTATTTGCAGCAAAGAACCTCAATGGCTCGGAATGCTGAAGAAGAAGAAGAAGAGAAGAGAAGAGAGGTAAATGTGATTGTGTTGACTATTCATTCCTTATACTTTTCATAAACTGGGTGCGCACCCCTCCTTTACTTTTTCTAACTACATTTTTTTCTGTCTATCCTGTGTTGTGAAAGAGAGAGATTTCATAATGTCAAGTGTACGATAATGATTGATACGAGATGTTCTTATGATATATATTTTGCAAGGAAACTTTAAAGAGCCAAGAACGAAGAAGAAGTTCATAGTGGTTTACTATGTGGCAGGGGAAAGAGTTACGAATAGAATATCTACTTAAAATAGAGTTGGGTTGGGGCAGATTAGAGGAATTGTGGGAAGTAAGAAAAGAGAGGGTATAGAATAGAGGGATTAGGAGTAAAGACTTTTGAAGGGAAAAAGTCTTTTCAAAACATAGGAAGGTGTAGCAGAATGTAGTAGTTAGGTGTGCAAAGCTACAGCACGCTTGAGCATCAGGATGGAATGAGGAGAAAGATGCTCAAGTCGTGACGTGGCTTGTTGTTAGGTCAGTCAGTAAACACCTAGGACTAGAAGACAGAGGCCGTCATCATGTTTGTATTCTACTATGACTTTATATCAGCCATAACGTTTAATAAAGCTGTTTTATATTAGTCCAAGACTCGTTAGTCCTCTATGCTTCACACTGTTACATCACCTGTGGCTCATAACTGTCCCTACCGGACGAGGATGTCTTAAGGGAGCCATTAAGGTCGTTCACTATTTCTGAAATATGTGTTGCCATGAAATCTAGGGAAGATAATGTGGTGGTTTCCCATGCCTTCCACATCCACATGGTGGTCTTTTACCTCTGCCTTTGACAGCCATTTCCGACTGTCAGGACAAGTGAGTGTCCTGCTCTGCTCAGCTGCAGAGTTGTCCAATTATTCCGGTGGATACTCGTGTCTCCAGTACTGCGTTAACCACACCGTGGTTTGTTTCCATCCTCTACCACTAGGAGATGCAGTTGGGATATTCCCTTCCTAAAGTTATGGTCTATGACAAAAATCTCCAGTACTTTTAGAGGACGAAAATTCATTGGAAATCCAAAATTAGTCATTTAAGTTTTTAAAGAGGCTAAGACAACTTACAACGGACATAAAACAAAATAGCACATTCAACATTTTATGGCCACATATGACAAGACTAGAACATATTGTGACAACTGGAAAGATTTGTGGAAAGAGTTATAGAGGAAGACAGCCTTGTGTCATGGCATGGAAGGGTGTCATCACATGAACAGATACATGCTGTTTGAAATCGCAAGCTGTAGCAAAGTATGATCGTCTTTGCCTGTTTGCAAGGCACTTGATGATGACTCTATGCTAACCTCAACAATCACAAAGTGCTGCTGTTTCCTATTGTGTCTAATTCCATGGCATACTCTGTGTGGTTCTCACCAATTGCAAAATGACTGCAGTTCTCTAATTTCAGGACATACTACTCTTTTGCATGGGTGTAATGTTGCTTCAGACTTTCATTCACAAGAGCCTGGTGTTTGTCCATCAAGAATGATGATGACCATTCATTTCAACCAGTGGGGTTGAAAGTTTGGATCCATGAGTTCTAAGATGGTTGATAAGGCCGGTTATGGCTCAAAATATTCTTTGAGAATATGCGAGCCTATGAGGATATTAGCAACCTCTAGCCAAACTGCTACATGCTTTTTATATGCTGCATTGATGTTCAGTTTACTATTCAGTGGTGTGCTATACAAACAAGGACTACAATACTAAAGTATCTTGATTCTAAATTATTCTTGCAGTAATTTAGATGCAGCCAAAGTTGTGAAATAGTACTTATTCCTGATCAATTTTAATAATAAGTTAGGTGTGCAACATTTTAAAAATTTAATTTATTTATTATGTTCAATATCCTGTTCAACCCTTCTGGGATAACTGGAACTTATTAGGGACGTTCATTTGAAACCTGTTCCAATGGCTTTATTACAAAGGCATGAAAGAAACATTAACAGGTGTGGTATAATTAAACAAAGCATTCATTTTGAATGAATTATGCACCATGGGATGGTCAGAAGAAGTCGTCGTAGGCATTCAGGCAAGCATCCCATTGCTTAGGTAGGCAGCAAAAAAGGATTGTGGTTGCTCACTGAACCAAGTGTTTACCGGGTTCATTACGTCTGCATCTGTGTGAAATCGTTGCCCTTTGAGAGCTATATTTAGAGGTCCAAACAAATGAAAATCACATGGTGACAAATCAGGACTATAGGCAGGATGTTGCAGAATTTCCCACTTCTTCCTTGCTAATGCTTCCTGCACAATCTTTGCAACATGCGGATGAGCATTATCGTGCAACAAAATCACACAGCGAGAAAGCATGCAGGGTCATTTATTCTTGATGGATTTTTGTAGTTTGTGTAGTGTTTGCAAGTAGTGGGTAGAGTTGATGTTGACACCAGGTTCTTTACAGTCGGCCAGGAATAGCCCTTCATGGTAACAAAAAATGCACTCAGCATAACCTTACCAGCGGAAACCTGTAACTTGAATTTTTTCGCTTTTGGTGATCCAGCATGCTTCCATTGGATGCTCTCTCATTTGCTGCTCATCTTAAAGTGGTGACACCATGATTCATCACCTACCACTATGCAGAAGAGAAATGCATCACCCTCCACTCTGTAACGCAGCAAGTGGTTCAAACATGACCCCATGCATTCCTCTTTTTGGTGGCCGGTCAACATTCATGGCACCCACTGTGAACACGCCTTCCGATATTGCAGTTTCTTACGAACGATCTTTTGAATTGTCCCAATTGACACATCAAATTCTTTCGCTAGAGAATGTATGCTTCGACAATAGTTCATCTGCACTGCTGCATCAATTTTGGTGATGGTTTGTTTTTTTGGTTGCAACAATATGCGTTTGACCCGGCCGTCGAAGATCTGTCATGAACTGACGTCCTTTCCTAAACATTCATGCCCAGTTTGTCACTGTTGTCTTTGACACACATTTGTTACCGTACGGTGCCTGCATTCTTTGAAGAATGTCCACTGGTCAACATCCTTCAAATGAAAGAAACTGAATCACCGCTCTATGAGTTTCTTTGCACGGATTTTGGATCAACCAAGCTATTTTCTCAATGGTCAGAAACAGAACCTATTCATCACATGCTCTTTTATTCATTGGTCAGTACTTATCACATGACTATGACATGATCATGTTCAATGTACGCAGTTTTGCGCGGTGCGGCACAAGTGGATTTCAAATGAATGCCCCTTATACATTATACAAAGTTGAGCATTCTTGTTTTTGTATACAATTTATCACAGATAATGTTTTTCAATGTATATTACATTTATTTTGAATTTATAAGAATAATGTTACATGTTTTGGGTCAATCGAAGCCGTAATTAACTGCAATGTTGTCTTTTGTATGAACTTCAAGTTTACTCAGTGGTCCATATAGTTTATCTTCTATTATTGTGTTCATCAGATAATAAAGCAAGCATTATTCTGCAGCTCACATTGTAAAAGACTAATTATATTTTTACTCAAATTCTACAAGTAATACACTGCATGAGATGGCATAATGGTTAGTGTACATGCCTGCCAAGACAGTAGCTCAGGTTCAAGGCCTGGCAGAGACAAGATTATTTTTCATACCAGTACAGTTCTAGGGTTGACCCAGTCTCATAAAATTGGCAGCAGACAATTTTCTAAATTTTATGGGAATTTAAAACAATGTTCCCTTAGAAAATTGGAATAACGAAGACACAAACAATGTAAGGAACCTAATGATGTTATATGTTACCCAAGTAAATAACCTAAGGTGTTATAGATCCCATGTATGGAAACGGAAGATGTTATATGGCCTCCAAGTAAGGAACCTAAGGTGTTATATATCCCATATAAGGAACCTGAAGATGTTATATGCCTTCCAAGTAAGGAACCTAAGGTGTTATATATCCCATGTAAGGAACCTGAAAATGTTATACGGCTTGACCACTTCGCCACGGAGACTCTCTAGGGGAGTTTCTCCTTTTCTTATTCGGTAATGATTGTCTCCAATTTCTGTTTCCCTTCATTTAAATCTTTTTGTGTTTTAAAAATTGCCAGTGAAAAGTGAACAATAAAAAGGTAAGAGTGGGGAAAAGTGTAACAGTCTGGGAGTGTGTTTCGTACAACAGACAGGAAAGGATGTAGATTAGGACCTAGACTGAATGAGTGATAAAGTGTTCGACCAAAGTGTAGGAATAACTTTATCCGTATGAATGAGCAAGAGCTAGTACGATTCAGCGCACAGATATAAAATGCATCGAGGATGCTATAATAAGTAATGCAATGGTTAGGACGCCCTGTGTATAAATGTATTAAACCTAGGATGCCCAGTGTGTAAACAGAATGATGAAATTGATCTGTGCACCCTGTATACACGGCGGGCAACTGGAAGTGTGTTGTGAGCAAGAGTATTTGTAAAGCAATATTTATTCAGAATGAACTTAGTGTAAAGATATAATTTTAATATGATTAAAACCTTGCAATATTGTTTTCTCTCTGGCGTCGGAGTCTTAGATGTATATAACATTGATGGAGTGCCTGTCTTACCCTTGTTAGTACTAGGGACTACTGTTCAATGGTATAGCATAAGAATAAGGTGAATGACAGGTAACAAGGAAACAAAAGATATGATGCTTACCTGTCATTCACCTTATTCTAGGTTATAAATGTGGTGAGAAGTATGCAACTGAAAATATTTTTTTAAAAATACTATTAACACTAAAAGGCAGAATTACAGAAAAGGCATTTGATAGAGTAGAAACAAGCTGTGAAAAATCCTTAAACAATATGGAGTTAGTACTCATCTAACAAACCTATGTAGAAGCTTATACAACAACAGTGAATGCATAGTGAGAGCAACTTGAGGACACTCAGAACCCTTCACCATAAGATCCAGAGTAGGACAAGGTTGTATTCTGTCCCCTCTCTTGTTCATAACATATATAGACAACATATGTAAAGATACCAGCCAAACAGAGACCGCAAGACGAGAACACAGAAGAAGAACCATCTGCAAATTACACCATTAGAGAACTCCTGTTTGCGGACGACCAAACACTAATAGCAAAATCAGAAGCTGAATTACAAGACCACATGAATAGTCTAAATGAAACGTGTAGGGAACATAACATGAAAATTAGCACAAGTAAAACAGAGGTAATGACTATAACTAAAGAAGAAAAAACAACAATTCACCTAAATGAACATCCCTTGAAACAAGTAAAGAGTTTCAAGTACCTAGGAAGTATAATATCATCAAATAGCAAATCATAAGACAAGGTCGAACATAGATGCAATAAGGCAAACCAACTCATTAGACAAATGGCACCAATACTAAAGAACAAACATGTATCAATAACTGCAAAAAAAGTACTTTACAACACAATCTTCCTACCAACTCTATGTTGCCAATGCCAAACCTGGACAATGACAGAAAAGGAGAAAAGAAAAATCACAACAACAGAAATGAGATTCCTGAGAAGAATACTCAATGTATCAAGAAGAGATATCAGAAATGAAGAAATCAGGACTAAAGTAGGCGTATTAGCTGCACTAAATTTTATTAGAAAGCAACAAGTCAAATGGTTTGGCTATGCAAGTAGGCTACCAACTAACAGTATACCACAACAAGCAATGATATACAGACCAGATGGAAGCAGAGGAAGAGGCCGACCACGTAAACGATGGACACAGGGAATAACAGAGTCAATGGGAATATTGATACATGAAGTCCATAAGCGGGCAATCTCCAGCTGTTTATACTTCACCTCGACACCGCAAGGTACAAAAGGAACATGATGAGATGAGATGAGATGAGACTAACTAATAAATTATGTGAACAACTTGTGCTTGAGCAAAAGTCACCTCTTCTATGGCAGAAAACAAAGATGCTCTCAAGTCTACTTCTGTAACAGTGCCCGTAGGAGTGATTGTAGGTCTCTCACCTGCAACTTGGAAAGGAGATATCAAAAACACTTAGTGCATCCTATCATTTTAAACTGTATTTATAATGATCTTAGGTCCTATACCTGCACCGTGGAAAGGTCATACACAAAAACTTAGTGCATCCTATAATTTTTACTTTGTAAATAGAATGCAATAGAATGAAAAAACTGGAGACAAGTACACAGTTTTCCAGAAGAGTGCTGAGAATATTATGGACAGCAAAGAAAACAAGAACCAAGCTACTGACAGCTGGAGATTTTACCATACCATTCACCAAAATTATAAGGAAAAGACAAATGAACGTCATGGAGTATTTCAATAGAAGTGAAAGCCTACTGCAGGAACATGCTCGACAATAAAGCCAATGGAAGACAACAAAAGATGTTTGTGAAAAGTTAGCTGAACAACAGATAACATAAGCATGACTGTATTTGATCATCACCATCAGACTCATCAAGTGGACACCAGTGAAGCTCAACCAGAAAAAGATAAGTGGCAATGTTCGTTATAGTGCATTAGTTTGGCATCCTGGTAAAATAGTATATCTTGTATAAAAAAAAAAACTCTGACTCATCATCGTCTGCCTCATTAGAAGGGAAATGGTTGGACTAGATTTTTGCGTTACAAATAATTACCTAAACTACTGCTGTACTAAACAATGCATAATGCGTTCCCTTGTTACTTCAAAGTCATTTACTTTTTTAACTCTGTCTGTTATCACAGTTACAAATAATTACCTAAATAATTACTTAACATATTTCTGTACCAAACAGTGTGTAATGTGTTCATTTGTTGCTTCATACGTTATTTACTTTTTTAACCCTATCTGTTCATGCAGCTTCTTCACAGGCAGCGGTAAATGTTCCCAAAGTAAGCGTTACCACTGCCAGATACGGACATTCCTAAAAAGACACAGGCATAAAGTCACATTATGTGAAAATGAGATGCATAAGAAACGAAGCTGAAAATCAAAAACAGATGGAGACACAAATGAGAAACTAAGAACAAGGTGAGGGATACCGTTGATTACTGACTACAAAACACCAAATAATTAAATAGTTAAGACATTTAGCTAGAATAGAATAAGATCAACCAGCAGCTACAGCATTCCACATGAGAACTGCCACATGGCGTTTAGACAGAATGACGTCATCGGAATAGGCGGGAGAAAAGGAGAACGTCAGTAGATAGCAACGAGAGAGGCTGTGATGGTGATTTCGAACAAGGACGTGTTTTTCTAAAGATCTGTGTGAGGTGACCTCTGGACGCGATGATATGAGCGTGAGACAGCTATGAGTCAGGAGAGGGATCTGTTGAGGATGATACCGCAGTGAAGTAACCGGGCGGAAAAACCTAGAGTGGAATTACAGCTTAAATGGAATCAGTGGATCAGGGCGTCAAGCAGAGCGCAGTAGACTGGACACTCATCGGTGGATCAGTAAAGTAGGCGCCGACCCCGTCTCTAGGGGTGAACCTACAGGTCTGCGTGAGTTAATGTTCACATGTCTGCTACGGAATAAACTTCTGGTAGCGCTTTGATATCTTGACTTTTGCCGTTGATTGTCATTGTATTCAAGGTAAGGACGCAAGTTTAATTCCTCGTCCTTCGTTGCTGTTTTGCATTATTACGAGTTGATACCTCGACGGTTGCCGGTGTAGGCACTTCGAGGCATATGGGGGTCGTCACTGGACTCGCTGCATAAAAAAAATTGTCAACACGAAATTCCTGCCAGATTCAGTCAGCTGAGCGTAGAAACATTTGCACGCCAACATCTTGAGTTGCACCACACTACACGAATCACACACAAGCTGGACGTCACAAAATGGAGAAGAGCAGGAATAAGTAAACTGGAAGATCATACAGTTTACAAGTTACAACAGTAAGTTAGAAGTTTATATTTCACAAGAACAACCAGTTCGACTAGAATTAACATGTCAAGACAGTGAGAAAGTAGTACTGTAATAACACCGTTGCGTATAAGAATTGCAACTAACAGTATAATAGTTACACAGCAAGAAGTGCACCATACGCGCAAAACTGCACTATATTATACACATCACAGTGCTATAAAATAGTTCTGAACAACGAACAGTATAAGAGATTGTAAGATATTTAAGAACATTATATTTAGAACGAATGTGGGACACTTATAGCTTTGTTGTTACCTTGGAAAAGAAGATAGACAGCAGATACAGGCCATATGAGTAATTTGACTATATAGTCGACATGGAAGATACTTATAACCATCATAGTAGGCATTGAGAGCCTGAGAAACACTGCGCTGTCACATTAAACTATTAACAGATTGACATTTCACAATAACGTGCTGTACTTACAAGAAATGAATGCAACTGATCGTTTGAAACTGCTCAGGAGTTATTAATTGTTTATTCTCGTAACTCCATTGCTGAAGTAATACATTAATAACGATTTGTGGGTTGAATGGTTACATACCCCACATTATCGAGGAACATCGAAACAGAAGACAGTATATACGAATTGTCCTATCAGAATTTGGGGACAGAGCAAAGTAGTATACAAGAGCAGCAAGTTACACTGCAATCAGAGATACATATGTTATACCGAACATGACAACCTTGAAGAGCAGGGGTCCCGGTAAATTTCGGAGGTAATCTGTGGAAAACGAACATATTACTTCATAATTAACGACACTACTTCCAAACCTTGGTGTCCCTCCACATAACCCTGTCAGGACATTTTTCCTCACTGACACTGCCCCACAATATTCCCGCACTCAACCTTCACTATTTCAACCTTATATTATGATGCCGTTATCGAATACTAGACTCACATTGCGCCGCCATACCAAGTGAGCAAGGATTTACTAACGACATTTCAGTCGTCACGGACACATTGTTGCTGACTATTTACAGTTGGCGAAGCAGCATTTCGCTTATCTCACAGTGACAGTTCATTATATTAGACTGACACCTCACTGGCATAGGATCAACGGACACGAAGTTGCGTCACAAAATATTGTGGTCTACATTACACATGGGACATTATGGATGTTGTGTCCGGACAGTAGAGCTGTAATCTACTCATTACCATATCAAGAGTCGACAGGACACTACATTAACACGAGTCGGATCGACAGTAAGTGTTTCGAGCGTGATACGAAAGTGAGTCACGCATAACTGAACTCGACATTCGTTAGAGGACTTACTTCCGAGGCCCGCATCAAACACTCATCGTCCAGCCTAGCATCAGAATAAGGCTGTTACATTGCATCAAGGTTCAACGTACACGCCCTAACCAATCACGATTACGCATGGGTTGGTCACGGATCACGTGATCCAAGGGCGGAGTGCAAGTTCATTGTACTCTCGTGAGAGTGTATAAGCAAGTTTTCTAACATACAGTCGTGCTTACTGACCAACATACCCACAACTGCATACGATATTCAACATAGTTGGTCGCTAATTGGCAATGATACCAGGTCACTTGGACAACGCCACATGTGGATACACAGACAACAGCACACCTACACTGGAGCATACTAATTTCTGAAATCGCTGAGGACATTGTTACAGTGGATAAACTCAACTAGATCAATCAGGACCGAACATTTACTACGTACGTCAACATTTACTGACAACGATAACGTCTGGACATAACGTCAACTTTTTGTTCCACACGTCATATTGGACCAAAGGAGTCAACCCAAATATTGCACAAGGCCAGTATATGTTATTGTTGGTTAATGTGTTATTGTTGATAAATGAGGTGCCTATTATTTAAGTAAATTAATTCAAAAATAGATAGTGGGAGCGGTTGGAAGAGCGTTTCTACATTAAACAAGGACACTTGTGGTGGCAACACATAATTGTTATCTTGTGTTAAGTGTAGTAGTAAGTTCTATAAAAGTACTATTGTCTTTTATGAAAGAAAATATCTAGTTACGTCACTCGTCAGTCGTCTTCTGTCATTGTTGACTGTCTAGTATTATATATTCTTTATACTGAATATATTTCTTATATTATTTTCTGTTATTTACAGATAATAACACTTCAGATATATAGATAGCAAGAAGTTACTGAATTTCTGTATTGTTCAAGTTTACAGTGCTGTTGAGTTACAGTTCACATTTTGTTCAACAGTTGTTATATTGACTGTCTTATCTGAATTGAACATATTTACATTTTGCATTGTTCTATCATATTTCAGCAAAATAAATTATTACACAGGTAGGACAAGATGTCGACACTACAATATTTCACGGAGTTGGGTGAGAAGAATGGATTGGCTGGAGCAGAACTTAGGAATTGGGTCATACAGGAATTTAGAGCTCAAGCTGCACGTGAGAGGATGGAACGACAGGAAAAACTGGCAACAGAGCAACTTCAAGCTACGCGTGAACGACAAGAACGAATAGCCCTGCAACGCGAACGAATAGAGTCTAGAGAAAAAGAAATAGCTTTGGAACGCGAACGAATGGTGGCTAAGGAAAAAGAGTTAAAGGCAAGACAGATAACAGTAGAGACAGAAATCAAGCACAAACGACTCGCACTTGAAAATGAGAATCTTGCAAAGGAAACAATGTGGAAGGAGCGTATAAGACAAATGTATGAAATAAAAGAAAATAATCACACAAGTAAAGTATGTGCTACAGTAGTGAAAGAACCAAACGCCAGAGATTTCGTTCAGAAAGGAACTATAGAACACAAGTCTAACGAAACACTTACAAGTACAAATGCCCAAATCGAAACAACACAAGAAGAAGAAGAAGAAGAAGAAGAAGAAAAGACGCAAATAGAACAGGGTACATCAACGGTAGACATGCATGATACAATGATACTGAGTGATAGCATAACGGTAATTAATTGCAAATACCAAGATTTGCACAAAGTCAACGAACCCAAACATGAAGAAATAACTGATACTCAAAAACAAAGCAAACGAGATTATTTGTCGGTAAATGACATATTTGTGAAACATTCAAAAAAGAAACCAAAAGTATCACGCATTGGTTGTTACATACAAAAGTTACATGCACAACAAGCGAGGAAACATAGGGTAAACGGGTTCATACAAACAAAAACGCATATCATAAATATACACACAAAAGGCAAGAAATGGATTACATACATACGCACAGAAGTCAAGAAGTGTGTCACAAACGTACATACAGAAGTCATTAGGTGTATTACACACATACACGCTGAAGTTAAACAGTATGTCAATAACAGATACACACAATCAAAGAAATACGTTGCGTGCGGCATTACAATTATCCATTCACAAGTTAAAAGAAGATACACAAGACTGAAAATAATTACATTGTTCCAATCAACAAAGTTACAATATACAAATATTGGCATGAGTGCAGAAGAGAGATTCTACAGATTTGAAACAAAGAAAGAAAGAAAGAAAATGAATAAAAGGACGAATAAAAGAAAAGAATAACAAGAAAAATAAAATGGGATGAATGTGAAAGTGTTAGGTTCATGTCAACACAGTACACCACAGACACATTAGGGTCTTATTACTTAGTTATCTCAGATGTCACTGTGTAAAGTTATAGTTGTCAGAATTGTTCTCACTATCTTTCTTCACTTAAATGTGTAAAAATATGTTGGTTCTCTATTCTACAGATAATTGTTCGTAACTATGTCGTTATTAGAGAACTTAATAATTTTATGAAGAGTATTTGATTTAAATATTTAGTATATTTCTGATTTATTATCTTAGAAATTTTGAATCTTTGAGATATGATTCTTCACAAAACTGTAGGATCTACAACTCAATTATATTCTAAATCAACTATAAATATAAATATTTTATTCAATTTATTCAATCCTAGTTTATTATAGTTGTTTGTTCATAGAGTGTTTGGAAATATGTGTTAGATAGCACCGAATTTACTGGCAATACACACACAGATCAACAATTACATATTATTATTGCAAATAGATAGTTTAAGTAGTTGGATACTTCTGTCAATATATGATTTTGACAGGATGATAAGAAAATTTACATGGAGAGGAACCGATGAGGCATGGAGAACTTTGAGAACTTTGACTTGTGTGACTTTTCTCCTGTGTCGAATTTTCACTTGGATGGTTTGTGACTGGGTGTAACTACTTTAAAGGAAAACCGGTGAACACGTATTGTGATATGAATGAACATTGTATAATATTAGTATGTGTATATAGAGTTAATTTAATGAATTGTGATAATAGTTGATTAGTTAACGTAGTTAGATTAAATACTATGTTAGTATAGTTATATTTTGATCATTGATCGTCAGTTATTATTGCCAGTCTTGTGGAAGTCATTGTGTCTACACTGCTATGTGTCAGGTTAATTCTCTTGATGTAAAGAAAAAAAATGATTACATCATTTTAAAAGGGAGGGGGGCATACTGCCACATGGCGTTTAGACAGAATGACGTCATCGGAATAGGCGGGAGAAAAGGAGAACGTCAGTAGATAGCAACGGGAGAGGCTGTGATGGTGATTTCGAACAAGGACGTGTTTTTCTAAAGATCTGTGTGAGGTGACCTCTGGACGCGATGATATGAGCGTGAGACAGCTATGAGTCAGGAGAGGGATCTGTTGAGGATGATACCGCAGTGAAGTAACCGGGCGGAAAAACCTAGAGTGGAATTACAGCTTAAATGGAATCAGTGGATCAGGGCGTCAAGCAGAGCGCAGTAGACTGGACACTCATCGGTGGATCAGTAAAGTAGGCGCCGACCCCGTCTCTAGGGGTCAACCTACAGGTCTGCGTGAGTTTAATGTTCACATGTCTGCTACGGAATAAACTTCTGGTAGCGCTTTGATATCTTGACTTTTGCCGTTGATTGTCATTGTATTCAAGGTAAGGACGCAAGTTTAATTCCTCGTCCTTCGTTGCTGTTTTGCATTATTACGAGTTGATACCTCGACGGTTGCCGGTGTAGGCACTTCGAGGCAAGAACATTTGGATACAAGGCGAGAGAACAACACGGGAACCATTGGCTATATGGAGTGAAAGAAACATTGAAGAAACCAAATATGCCATTAGCACAAGCAGCAAGACAAGCAACAACATAAAAAACTGAAAATTACATCTACCTTTTTTTTGTGACACTTCATGGCAACTACTGCTTTAGTAGGACAAAAGAAGAAGATTGATTTATTGACTGATTTAGGAACCGACATCACAGCATTCAGGGCATTCCCATAAGCGCTCCGTCCCCATCCTCAGAAGCCAGCGAAGAGTTCCAACCCCAATAGTACCAGTAGCAATCTGATTATATGTGCGTCTCGCCTTTCCTCTAAGCGTCGAGCATCAACCAGATCCCCTCGTCACTCCTCGCTGTCACATTCTTGCCAGACCATGGTGATCCATTTGCTCCTCCGAGGTGTACACGTGCTCCCACAAGGCCGCAACCACGTCTGCCTTATCATGCATCAATACTCCACCAAGTTTTGCAGAGCCAGCCAATCTGTCTGCCTGTTCATTCCCCAGCACACCAGCATGCCCCGGAGAAAAGATCCAGACGATGCTTGCCACCCGTGACTTCCGAAGCGAAGCAAGCCACTCTGCACGAAGCTTGCCTGTCCTCACCCTACTCAGCATGCTTTCTGAGTCAGTTACAATCACGATGTGTGTGTGTATCGTATTCTCCATCCAGCGGAAAGCTGCACTGACTGCCTCCACCTCCATTCTTAAGCTAGATGTTGTGGTATCATATGCCAGGCTCTCCTGCACCAAACGTCGACCATTAGCCTTTGCCAAGAACCCCCAGGCACTTCTACTACCTCTCAACACCGAACCATCTGTGTAGATAATCACATCACCCGGGCGAGCATTATCCTGAATTAGTTGCTGGATTTCCACTTCCGTGGCCCCTGCTGGCCACTCCCTGCACTCCCGGCTCAATGTGATTATAACTCTGCACAAGTCTGACTGCTCCGCTGGCACTCTGACCCACTCCTCTCCTCGCCTAATGTTCTCCAAGATGCACACCTGTCTGATCGTATCCTCCGCCTGAGCCATCCATGATTTCCCTCTTATCAGTCGCTGGCCCTTAACTGCATCCAGCACCTCATGCAACGGGTGATCTGTGTCAGCAGCTACTCTGAGGTATGCCTTCGCCTGCATCACCTTGAGCCTACCAGCAACAGTCGGCAAACCAAGGATGTACCGCATACACACCACTGGGGTGTCTCTGGTGCATCCCAGAATGACCCGCATAGCCTCGTTCTGTATGCGCTCCAATCTCACCAGCTGACTCTTTGAGACAGTGAGCAGTCCTAGTCCATAATCAATCACTGAGAGGATCAAGTGCTGGTATAGTCTGAAAAGCATTCTCTGCTCTATGTCCATTGCAGCCATAGTTTTAAGTGCGTTGAGTCCCTTTTGAGATCTTGTCACAACCGTCTCCACATGATCCTTGAAGGACAGGCTCCTGTCAAATGTGATTCCCAGATACTTCAGTTTGTTCTCTCTGTTGACGCTTCCACCATCTATCGTGAGGCTTGGAACATCAGCTCTCACAATCCTGTTGTCCAGAGAGCACCACAAAACAGCTGCCTTTTCCGGGTGGATGACAGCACCCATTTCAGTGCACCAGTCAATCACTTTGTCTACTGTCGCCTGTAGCTCCTGGGCTGTTTGCTCCCTATCTCTCCCCTGCCTATATGCAAGAATATCATCTGCAAATGTTAGTATCCTTCCAACCCCTGGTGCTTCTAGGTTTGCAATTTTGCTCGTATACACGTTAAAGAGCACCGGTGAGATTGCGGATCCCTGTGGCAGTCCCGGGGTTAAAATATGTGGCTCTGAGGTCCATGCACCCAGACGGAGAGCAATCCGACGAGAATGCAGGACGGCCGCTATCCAGTTCACCAACCAGGGATTGACCCCCTTCTCCATCAGTGCGGTCATCAAAATATCATATCGAACTCTATTGTACGCATCCTCGAGATCAAGCGCTGCCGCCATCGTTTCCTGTCTACTCTGGAACCCCTCATAAACGTCAAAGGCAAAAGTGGCTGCATTTGACCAGGTATCTTTTCCTGGCCTGTAGCTCCCCAGGCCTCTTGGAAGAAGCTTCCCCCTTTCCAAAAACTCTTGCAGCTTGACAGCGACTATCTTCTCTAAAACCTTCCCAAATGTATTTTGAAGGGTGATGATCCTAAAGCCACTAAGCTTCGAATGATCCTTGAATGGCTTTGGGAGAGGGATGAGATAACTGTGTACCCAATCCTGCGGTACTGATGCTGTCCTAATGCTCAGGTTAAAGCAGTCAGTCATCTCCTTCAGGTCTACATCGCTCAAAGCCTTCATGTGGCCATACCTGACCCCATCAGGCCCTGGTGCCGTATCTTTTGCCTTTTTCAAAATATGTTTAACATCTTCAACCCGTATGATGTCTTCAGAAGGCATATTCTTTATGGTGCCAGATAACTCCTCTCTAACTGCATCCCTGATGTCCACATTATCATGATTGGTCTGCTCTAAAAATCTCTGGAGAAATGCCTCCCCTTTCTCTTTGTCTGTTGTCATACGCACACGATCATCCCTATAAATTGTTCCCACTGTCATAGGCCAATCTTTTCTTTGTATTTGTCAGTGCAGTTTCCAGAATTTTCACAGTGTTTTATCACCGCCAATCTCATTCATGAAACATTCCCATTTTGCCTTTTTGGCCTCTGCAGCACAGCGCTTGAAAACCTCCACCTTGTCTTTCTTGACATTTTCCGCCGTGTCCACTTCCTCTCGTGAGCTTCTGGGTGAAGAAGAGTAAATATCTAAATCAGAAGAGATTAAAACAATAACTGTCTGTGACTGAAGATAGTTCAGTAACAACACTACATGACAGAAACAGTGGAATTAATATATATGTACAAATAAAACACTGCAGTGAAAAAAGAATGGTTGAAGCACTACACTGAACTTATATTGTTGTATGCATGTGAAACATGGACAAAAAGCAGACAAATTGAGAAAGATCTAATGGCAATGTGGAAGTGTGGTTTCTGAGTAAACAGCAATGAATGCCATGAATGAGCAGAGGGCGAATGAGGCAGTTTCAGGAAACAAATGGGGGATGAAAGTTAATTGGAGAGATTGGATATGGTCAGTCAAGATTTTTTGGGGCACACTGTTAGGAGTGGTGGATTTGGCAGATTAGTGGAGGCCAAAAAACTTATTTGGAAGGGAGCATGGAAATCAGTGCTTGGTCGATACAGGAACACATGCATAGTCAAAGACTCTGGTTATGGTGTGAGATGGCAAACCATGACCGCATGTGCTTATTGGCATGGAATGTTAAGATGATGATGAGGAGTGCCTAGTGGCTAGAAAGCAGTTTTGTTTACTGCTATATAAAACCAAGAAACATGAAACTTCAAAGATGTTACATTTTACAATATAATATCTCTGATTTACTTGCCTCCTGGATTCAGTGGGTATGGTGTCTGGCCTGGGTATGGTACTGGTGGCGGTCTTTGCCCTGATGCTAGTGAAAATATAGGGCATTCTTCTCCAAAGATTAAAGTCAGAATCTGTACCAGGCTGAGAAGATCAGACGTTGGCTATGAAAGAAAAAACAAGAAGCTGATTACACAGAAAACTAAGCAACTCTATCCAACAATTTCAGTGTTTTATTCTATTCATCATACATTGTGGTATAGTGGCTAGATGCTTGTTTGCTGGCCCAGTGGTCAAGATATTGAGGCACATGTTTTTAAATCTGACCTGGGCTCCTAGGTCAACCCAGCCTACAATAGGTACCAGGATATGTCTTGGGAGCAAAGTTGACCGGCGTGATATGTCCACGCCACTCCACAAGTGCCAGTTGGTTTATAAAATATGAGTTCAGCACACCTTTTCTGACTGCGATATAAGTCACACCTTAATGCATGTGAAACGTCCTTTACTTTACTTGCGTATGTAGTTAATTAATTGCATCTCAACTTGTGAAAGCCTGCTTGTGAGAAGATGTGTCTCTCAGACTTCATAATTTACGTCCACAGGCGCCATCAGAAATTAATCATGTCTTTTCCTCTTTCCCCTTTCTGCAGCTTATTTTATGTCACTGCATGTGTACGTACACAAAATCATCATCAACTGAAGGTAAGCACAACATATCTATACAGGATTAGTCACTATCATGATGTACCTTGCCATATGGCCCAATCGTTCATGTCTCTCCACAGATCTCGGTCATTGGTGTTCTGGATCATCTATGCTCATGATATTCCACCAAGCCACCGCCTCAGTTGTATACAGTGTTCTACTTTCATTAACCTCTTCTGGGCAATCATTGTTAGTTACTCTGGCAGTCCAAGATATTTGCTAGCTTCCACGTGCTTCCTAATTTGTTCAATTACGTTCCATGATTCATAGCTATTCAGCAAAACAGGTTCTACATAACATTTCAGTTCTCTGTCTTACACTCACTGAAAGTGACTTATTACATAAGATACTTTTCCTTTCCAGAGTGGTAACAATGTGAACAATTATATTTTTGTCTTGAATGAGGAAACTGGTGAAATATTAATAATGAACACACTTGCACGGTGACACAGAACTTGCCAACACAAGCCTGTAGTTTGAAAGCAAAAGTGGACGTTGAGTGACAAAACTACATGTTATAATAGCACAGGCTTCAAACTGTGTGCTACCGGGACAAGAGCTTCAATTAATGCAAGAGACTGTCACCTGTGGTTTTGTCCCTAGTGTTATGACATTGATTCTGCAAACATATAAGAAACATATTTCTAAAACCAATCCTGGAGAGCATTTACTTTCCAACAACTGTCAAACTAGCCCCGAATGCTGTGATGTGGGATCTTAAATCAATCAATCAACTGTTAAACTAATGTTTATTTCACTAATCCAATAGTTCAAAAACATGTAAATACACACTAGTTCAATAATTATGCAAGCTATTATAGTAGATGACACTAAGCAGAGAACTATATTAGGCACTAGTCACCTATTGTTAACTTCTTCAATTGCACTCAAATTATCCACTTTTCTCTTTGTTTTCTTAGCATATTGTGTTGTCTCAACAACAGACAGTCATAAGCAAAAATTCAATCCTTTCATTCCATGATACAGTAAACAAAAACACATTATTCTTTTCATCCAGACTCTTCACTGATGCTGATGTCCTGTCAGTAGTTTTACTGACATAGTTTTTGTAACAAATATTCACACACTCGAGGCAGGCATACATGAGCTTAGTCTTCATCAGCAGATATTAAAAGAGTTTTTACTAATTGCAGCTACATCCATCAGCATCTCATATCTTTAGTTTATTGTCCAAGTCTATTATGTTCTGTGTGTACTTTTTCATTTCTATGAAATTGGTAATATGCATCATTTTTCCATAACTTCAGTGCCCAGATTCCCACTTAGTTCTATAAGTGCTTCTCATTAATCTCTTGGCCTCATCACAGATTACGTATATATCAGCCTGAAATAGTTTTCAACTTTCTTTTGCCCTTATGTCAGCCTCTTCATTTCCAGGTATGCAGCAATGAGACAGGATACACTGTATTGCAACATGTTTGGATTTCTGACAGTCCACAAAGTGCTGAAGTTAGATCTGCTAGCTCTGCACTGTTCAATATGAGACAACTGACTTTGCATCTGTGAAGAGAGCTGTGTTTCTTTTTATTGTCTATCAACAGCATTACTATCGCACCTTTCAAGCCCTCTATCTCTGCTCTGAAGTAGCCTGAGAATTTTCAATTTGCCACTTACTGTGATGCCACCATGGAGTTGCTCCTGTGGGTCACATTTTCATTCTCTCTCTCTTCAGAATGTCATTAAGTCTTGCAAGATGAAGAACAGAATAAAATCTACTCTGGACGCAGAACTATTTGTACTTAACCTGGTCCAACTAAAGATGATAACAACAATGATAGAGGCAAAGGACATATACATAGTTACTGCATGATACAGATAACCCACTAGCTACTAACTATTATGATGCCAGGCAGATTCAAAGTACTAGACCAAAATAAAACGTGAGGATAAAACAGAACTGGGAACTGTACACTGGAGCTAAATCACTAAAGACAAACCATTAATGCAAAGCAGACAGCTTTCAGCAACTCTCAACGCTGGTTCAGAAAGCTATGAAAGGTAACATTACAGTTTATGATGAGAAGTTTAAACAGAAGTATTACACATCTGACACATGACACATGTACTTACATATCTCCATTCTCGTATGAAAGGTATGTCAACTTTACCATTTGCATCAACGTAATTACCAGGCTTTATCTGCATGGTGTTTGTTGGCTTGACATATACCATGGGTGGGTCATATGGATGGGTGTCCAAAACCCATACTGAAATTGGTATGTTGTACACCCTACCTAAAGAGTACCAAAATATGAACATTTTGTTACTTCCAGCAACTACATAAGTGAACACTGCACTATGCCTGTTTACTTGTTCCACAAGTTTCTGTAACTCTTGCTCGCTTTCTGCTAGTAACACTGTATCGTCAGCATACCTAAGATTGTTTATCTTCTTCTTCTTCGTTCATCCGGAGTTTTTTTTCCGGATGTGATTGCGTTGTGCCTGTTTACAGCAGAGCTGCGTTCTTGCGCCGTTAGGCCGACACATCCGACTTCTGCGGGCATTTGTTGACCGGGTTAACCTTCCCGGGGAGATTGTTTATGATTCTTCCATTGATGTTAAGTCCAGGCAGTTCGACTTGTATAAAAATTATATCTGTGTATAAGGTGAAGAGGCTTAGGGACAACACGCATCCCTGCCGTACTCCTCTTTTTATTTCTATGGGCAACGAATAATTATTTCCGTATCTAATTGAGGCCACTTTTTCCCAGTACAAGTTACTAATAAGTCTGATGTCCTTTCCGTCTACTTCTATTATCTTGAAAACGTAATTAATCGTTCAAGTTATACCTTATCAAAAGCTTTCTTGTAGTCTATAAAACATACATATATATTTTTCTGAACTTCTATATATTTTTTCAGTTAACATCCTCAAACAGATTATTGCTTCTCTGGTGCCGCTATTTTTGTGCAACCCAAATTATTCTTCAGCTACTTTCTCATCTATTTTATTTTTAATTCTTTCTTGTATGACCTTGAGGAGTATTTTAGTTATATGGCTCATTAAGCTAATAGTTCTGTAATCCTCACAATCAACAGCTCTTGGCTTCTTGGGTAGTGATGAATACGGATGTTTTCAAATCTTTAGGGATGCACCCAATATTATATATATCATTACATAATTCTGTGATAGTATCAATGCCGAAGCTGGATAAGGATTTTATCATCTCTGGTGTTATCTTGTCAGGACCTGCAGCCTTTCCTTGTTTCATCTTGTTAATAGCCTTCTCTGCTTCAGCCTTTAATATATTTGGTCCACGATTGGCTGCATAGCTACCTGGTCCCACTCCCAAAGCCAGGTAAGGACCACTCCAGACTTAATTGATACCGAATCATAACCCTGCAAAACACGTATAGCAAAGTCCTCGAAAAGATAGTAGCACGCAGGCTCCAGCAACATTTGGAAAGTCGGAATCTGCTTCCCCAAGGACTCGGGTGCTACCAGCCTGGAAAGGACATCTGGGCCAATGCTGCAACTTTTGCATTTGATGTCTACGAGGGCTTCCAGGATAAACAGGAGACAGTGGTGGTAGCTCTTGACCTGGAGGATGTGTATAACAGGGTTAGGTATGATCGGTTAATACACACACTGATGGACATGAAGGTCTGCCCTTGTCTTGTTAGATGGGTTGCGGCAGTCCTTTATAAGCGTAAGGTTGCACTGCGCATGGGTACCTGGACTTCTGACCCCTGTACTATTACATCTGGGTTGCCACAGGGATCTGCCTTGTCCACGGTGCTCTGTAATGTCTTACACCAGCAAAATTGCAGCTATTGAGACACCAGGTGTGGGTAGAATCTTGACATTTGCAGATGATGGCTGGTGTACAGACAGGGCAGAGACAGGGCCAGTTTGGCGAAAGACGTACAGGTGGCGGTAGACAAGGTGACGGAGTGGTGCAGAGACGCAGGGGCCATTTAAACCCAGACAAGGCATTGGTTGTGTGGTACTCCCTGGATAACCGGATCGTCAATGCAGACGTCCCAAGTATTATGTTGAATGGGTGTCCTCTTAGGTGAGAGAATAAATTGAAGTGCTTGGGTATCACCTTTGACAGGTGTTTGTCTTTTAAGGATCATGTGGAGGATTTGGTGGTGAAGGCTGGTAGGGGACTTAATGCATTGAGGGCTATGACAGCAGCCGGGGTAGATCAGAGGATGCTGTACAGGCTCTTTCAGCAGTTAATAATTTCTGTCACTGAGTATGGTTTGGGGCTGTTGATAGTATCAAAAAGCCAACTTGAAAGGTTGGAGCGCATATAGAATGCTGCCATGCAGTTAATACTGGGGTGCACAAAGGACACACCAATTATCTGCATGAGGCATATCCTGGTGCTACCTACAATGACGGATAGGCATAGGGTCCTTCAGGCCAAATGGTACCTGAGAGTTGCCGCAGATAGGGATCACCCGCTGCATGCAGCAATGGATATGGTAAAGGGTCATAGACTAAGACAAGGCAGGTCCCGGATGCCACAGGCAGAACTTTCTATAAGTCAGGTGTGTGATCTAGAGACCATCAATCGTGAAAGAGAGTGGGTTGAAGTTCCGGATGACATGACGGACTGGCACAATGTAATAATAACACTGGGTCGTGAGTGCAGAGAATGGGCAGCGGGCCGCACTGAGTTTGAAGTGCAACAGCTGATCCAGAGCAACACACATCAAGGTGACATAGTCATCTACACCGATGGGTCAGTGGTGAGAAACAGACGTAGTGGCTGGGGCTTTATTGCAAAGGCTAATGGGCGAGTCTTGAAAAAGGAGAGTCCTGGCATATGAGACTACGACCTCCAGCATGAGAATGGAGGTGGAGGCAGTAACAGCGGCATTCCGGTGGCTAGAGGAGACTACTGCAACACACTTTGTGTTCATTACAGACTCAAAGAATATGTTTAGCAAGGTGGAGAAAGGAATGTTTCGTGTGGAATGGCTCTCGTCGCTTCAGAGGTCACAGATTGTGAGAATTGTATGGATATTTTGCCCTGGCCATGCGGGTGTACAGGGGAATGAACAGGCTGATAGGCTAGCAGGGAATGCACCTCTTGGTGGTATCTTGCCTATGGACAAGGGGGAGGTGGTCGTGCGCTTTTGGGACCAGGTGGAGAAGGCGGAGGAACAGATTGAGAACCCATACGTGGAAAGAATGAGATTGCAGGGGATCGGCAGGGGCTCTGGAAGAATCTCAAAACTGAGAGGGAAGACCAGGAGAACATTTAATCAGTTAGCGGTGGGAACGATTAGTACTATGACTCTTCGCTGGCTGTTGAACGAGGGGACTGAGCATGTATGGGAATGTCCTGAGTGCAGTGATGTCGGTTCTTGACTCAACTCAACTCAACTGGTCCATCTTGAGTATTATACAATGTTGATTTATTGACCCTGCTGCCCCAGAATACATCTTCAGTGTATTCTGTCCATCTTTTTATTATATCGATATTATCAATTATAATTTCTCATTGATTTATTTGGTTGTTTCGGGATTTGAGATTTAAATATTGAGCACAACCCACTACTGGCAACGCTGATTGTATTCTGGTATGAACCTAAGGCATATCCACGTCAATGTGGAAGCATTAGACTCGAGTTTGACTCAATTTGATTATTGCTTGCTGGACTTTAGGCGGCCTGGTGTGCCTTGCCAGTGAGAAAACCTGATCGTTCGGGTCCACATCGATTTACGGATGTCAGTCGCGGTGATCTGGCAAATCTTGAGCTACAGCCTACGATGGGTGACCTTGTAATATTCTGTTGTGATAATTTGGCCGTGTCCAGAGTGTGCCGCGTGGTCTAGTGGTTACACACCCGCTTCACACGCCAGTGTTCCGGGGTTTGTTTCCGGGTCCGGTCAAGGATATGCACTACTGATGAGCTAAAACGAGAGTGAAACTCAAGTCTAGTGCTTCCATTTTGACGTGGATATGCCTTAGATTCATACCAGAATACGATCAGCGTTGCCAGTAGTGGGTTGTGCTCAATATTTATAATTTCTCAATTTTTTCCTCTGATACAACCATTTCCTATTGTATTAATTTTCTTCTTTGTAAATCTTTTTATATTTTCACGCAATCCTTTCAAGATGTGCTTTATATCTAGATCCTTCTGCGCCTCAGAACAGGACACAATAGATTATGTAACCACATGTATACAAAATTCAAGATTGGTGAATCAGCCATGTGCACATGTGGATTGGTGTCGCAGACAGCAGAGCACATACTCCAAGACTGCCCAAAATACAACATATCTAGGCAAACCTTCTAGCCTAGAGTGATGACAGTGGAAGATAAACTCTGTGGATCGCTGAGTGGACTAAAAATAGATAGTTAAATTCATACGAGAGACAATATTGCAGTTTTAGACATATTTCAAGCAAACAAAAAAAGAAGAAGAATTTCTAGATCCTATATTTCTTTGTATTTTTTCTGCAACCACTCTTCTTTTGGCAGCTCTGCACATGTAATGTATTTCTCTGTCTATTAATCTATATTCAGGAGTGTTCTTTGCTTTCTTTCTCTGAGACATTTTGCTCAAGATTTCATCAGTTATCCACAATTGCCTTTTCTTTTTTTCCTTCACTTCTAAGTTGCAATCTGTATGCTAGCTTTTACACATTCCCATTTTGTATTAATTTTCTCCTCAGGATTTTCATGCCGATATTGTTCCTTGCTTTTAACGATTAGCCTGTCATATTAATTTTTTTACTTCAACTAGGAATAGCTGACTTTTGTCTGGTTGATTCAATGCTGATATATCTATTAGAGGCGTCTTCGATGACCTTATTCCTATTTGTAAGTTTTATTTGTAATTTTAAAACTACAGGTTTGTGGTCAGAGTTGATATCAGCACCAGGGTATGTTTCGGCATTTTTAACATTGTTTTTAAATCTATTTCTAATCATAATGTAGTCAATTTGGTTTCTCGTTCTATCTCCAGGGCTTTTCCAGATATACAGTTTCTAGGATTATGTTGGAAAAATATGTTATAAATAATAAGATGGTTTTCTTCACCAAATTTTATCAGCTGATCTCCTTTGTTGTTTCTGGTTCCTATACCATGTTGCACTACTATCTTTGTGTTCATGTCTCTGTGATGATTTTACAACTTGCAGTGTTTGCTGTAGGTCTTCATAGTATACTTCTGGCAGTTCATCGCTACAATCAGTTGTTGGGGTATATGTCTGTAGGATTGCTATGTCAAAAGGTCTTGCCTTAATTTTCAGTAGTATCATTCCATCTTCATGAGCCCAGATTTCACTAATATTTTTCTCTAAATTTCTTTTTACTAAAATTCCTACTCCTCTCTCGTGATGATCTCCTCCCACGTTAATGAATATATAATCGTCTCTCCTTATATAACTAGCATCTATTCATCTTGTTTCTGATAACCTAAAATATCTAAATTCATGTCATTTGCTTCAGAAATTTGGTTGTCAAATTTCCCTGCTTGATACACCTTCCACGTACCAATTCTCAGAATTCTCCTACTGTTCAGGTAGGTATTGTCAGAATACATCCTTTCAAAAGAATCCTTTCAATATCCTACTTAATGACAAATTGCATAGGGATAAGGTGATTTCTTCTCACCTCCAAGAGGTTCACAGTCTCAAATCTAATGGGGCCTGCCAATGAACACATAACTTGCATTTTCTTAACTATGAGAGAGTCACAGCAAACCCACAATGATGGTAGACATTCAGCATCAAACCTTGCACTCACAATTGGAGACAGCATCCAGCATTATAATGGAAGTAAGACTGCATCAGCAGGACAACCAGACATGCTGTGTTTATAGCGGAATCTTTGGGTATACTTCAGAAGGTGGAAACTCTCATGTACTGGATGGTATGGCTAGCATTTTTAGCAGGACAGAGAAGGTGAGCATGTCATGGATTTTCTACCCAGGGCATGCAAGTGTGTGGGTCAATGAACCGACTGATACATTAGCTGCTGCCCAACCAAGTGGAGAGCTGTTTTACAATAAAGGTGAAGTGGTGAAGGCTCTATAGAATTTGATGGAAAGTGCAGCTTAATAGACAGAGTATCCATATCTGGGAAAACTGGATCAGAAGGGAGTGAGTAGAGGGTACAGATGATGTTCAAAGCATAGAGGAAAAACCAGGCAGACTTGTAATCAATTATTACTGTAATAATCAGCATGGAAACTCTTTGGTGGCTTTTGAAGAAGGGGACAGAAATTATGTGGGAATGTCCCAGGCACAGTGATGTTGATCCTTAAATTTAGAAATCAGTAGCACATTATCAAAATGAGTGGGCTACTTCTATATCAGGATGGAAAGAGGTCTAGCAGCTGGGTTGCCTATATGTCTCGGGATAATCCAGCCTAACGATATGGGTACCAGAGACCTGATCTGGGATAGAATATGTGGTCAACACCATACTGACCATGGAATCCCTAATGTGCTGTTCAATGCATAAAATATAAACCAAACATATCCATAATAGGCCTGAATGGTAAGTATGCTGTACTGCTTTACTGCACTCTTTTATTTGCCATTTAGACACCAAAAATGTGGGCTTAATATGGAGTTAATTTACACTTATTTTATCACTTCAAGTCAGGTCTAAGTCAGATATGACTGAGCTACCGTATGACAGTAGACGGTACTACCTGCTTTCTGTTAGAGCAGAATGTTGTCTGGTGCTCACCAAATCCAACACCCACATTGTGCAACGACTTCGGGCAGAGGCGCACAATTGGGAGGGTACAAGCCTTACCCTAGTGCAAGGAAATGCAACCTAAAGACTAAATGTCATGGCAGGACAGACCATTGTGGCGAAAGCCATAGCCTGCCCCACCAAATCTTGCTAAAAGGAACAGGATAGTATAATAACATTATATAGCTGTTTGCAGGTTACCACAAACCATTTACAAGTAACGTAATACTAGTTTAGCTTACAGGGTCTTATGTAGTTGGGCTGAATGGAGACAACCAAGCAAACTGGCCAGGTTAGTCGAAGTGCCAAAGCGGCTACATTCTTCCGGCTAGTACCTCGTGAACAGCCAAACCAGCCGGTCGACATTTTGAGAGCTTAGCCCGAAAGTGGGACAGCCAATAGTGCAAATATCAACAGTGGGTGCATTTCATAAAAATTGTTTAACATTAAAACGCCGGTTGAGGTATAGAGATTGGCTGATTCGTACAACTGGGTAGGTGTAGATAATTAACAAATTTATTTGTATGTTTACGTTCGACAAATACTTGTGCCGGAAATTTATCTGTGGGATCAAACCAGCAGACTAAATCATACAACAGGTTATGTACACGGCTAAATCTAGTTACTAAGTAGGGATACTTATTAAATATATATATTAAATATTATTATTACATCCCGAACAAAACTGGACGATAATAACATGAAACCTGTTCTAGTATATTCGTAAACATTCTGTGTTGGAAAATAGATGTCGACTGCAAACATAGAAAATCCGACACATGTGCGTGAACCAGTCATGCGGGTCTTGTATGATCGGAATGGGATTCGTTAATTATATATAAATATCTTTCTAGTAGAAATACTATTAGAATACCAATATGATAGCAGTATAGCAGGTTAAAGCAAGAGTAAAATAATATTAATATCATAGCTATCCAATGGTTAGTAAAAATTTTGCGTGGGTGGCCCAAGGTCATTAATGTACCACGTGGGCCAGTATCCTGTACCATTATAGACTTGTCATCATCTTTGAGTGTGTATAGTTACTAGTCTATCAAGATAGCTTTCTAACAAGAGAATATTCCTATTTTATACAGAGCCTTATAATTATTCTGTATGCTTGATATTCTCTAGCCACGCTTAGTTTCTTTTCAGAAATTCATATAGGCCTATAAAAGAAATTCTTATGTCTTTTTAATTAATACTTATATGTCTTTATAAGAGTATTAGATGTGAAAGGAGAATGGTATATAGGTCTTCTTCTGTGTACTATCACTGGTATACTGATAGGGAAGATAATCTTAAGATGAGTAAGATGTTATGATGCTATGCTGGATGTGAACAGACAATCGTCCACCTGAGCAATCACTCACACAATCTTCTTTTGTTGACTCTCGTCCACAGATTGTTGTGTCACCAGCAACGCCATCATTGCCACACTCATCACGAGAATCACCCAACCAAATATTAATTCACCTAATAAAGTTTACAAATATAGTGAAGTAAACATACTGCCAGGGAGCAGTCAACCAAAAACGTTGTGATAATCATTCTAGAGCTGCCAGCAGAAGTTAGTAACACTGAGATAGGATCAAGACACTGTTGTAAGTCTCAGCCTAGGTATAGACAAATACCAAAGGACAATAACAATAATCATAGAATAAACACTAGCCAAGGCGCCCTCTTTCACTGTGACCTGTAGTGCAACACCCTGATCAGCAGCACGAGGAGGAGACGAGAAGCGATACAGCGGTTGTTCCAGACGAGTCATGGGAAGAGAACTTCAGCTAAGTGCCTGGCAAACCCTTCCTATGCCAGGAGACCTACATCGGACCATTGCATCATTAGCACCTTACAGTGATTAGAGACCAAGCATGTTGGCTCAGTAAAATATATTTATTTTTCAAGAATAGGACAGAACAAACATAATCAAAATTATATAAAATAAACCATTTGAGTGTAGTTTGGAAATTTCTAACTAACGACTCTGTTATAAGTTTACTTAAGTGCTATCGAGTGACAGAGCGAAAGATTGTACTGAATTTATATAGTCTTGTCTGTCTCCTTGTTGTGAGACAGTGCAAGACTTGGGGGCTTCTTTATTTCCCAGGCACATGTAGCAGGATAAAAAGGTCTGCAATCTGTATTTAAAGTATTGCTGTCAACCTTACCTTCCTTAGCCTGGTCACTGTTAGAATACTTGATCATTTCTTGGGCCAGTAATTTCATATGGCCTAGATTCACGAGTCTTTTGATCTTGTCTTCAGCAGTGAATAGTCTTTCTAATTCTGAAAGTCTAATTGTCGCTACTTTGAATGTGAAATCTATCAAATAGCTGGCACTATGCTACAACCATGCTCTAAATCTTAGTCGGTGTCACAATACCCTGCAACAGACAGACATTGGCTGTTGTCTAAGGTCTATATACTTTACAGATATAACTGAGCAGGTGCAGGGTGGATCAGCCACATTTATCACCGATCAGTCACTATGAACAACCACTATTAGTCACTGTAGACACTGGTTGGCACAAACAACTTCGTTTAATTATAGATGAACACAGTAACATGTATAACATTATTGTTCCAGGAAGTTTTGTTGAACTTTATACATTGTCTTTAGGCATTACTCCTGAATCTAACACTGCCTTCGACAGGCCCTTTTAAATTAAATTGTCGCGCGGGACTCTTCTCCGTGTCCTAACATAACCAACTCAACTCCACAGAGTCTATCTTTGGGCCAGGTTTTCCTCTAACTTGCCCACACTGAATGCCCAGGCACAGTTTTCCCTAACTTCCCTGAACTCCAATTCTCCCAGACCTATCAACTTCCTCCCCTTTTATCCAATTCTTTGGACCACCCATGAAACTCTTATTTCCCCCTTGATCCCAATTACAAATTCCCATGAACATTACCTTTCTGGGTTTCCCTTTGTCTAGCCATCTACTAGCACGTTTTCTGTCTCTCACTGGTGATTTAATCTACTTGCGTGTGCTTTACAATACCACTGTCTTAGGCTCCCCTCTAAACTGGAGCTTCCAATTAATCTTCCTGGCCTCACCTCTGCCTTACTCTAACCTCACACCTGCAACATTGCATTGTTACTTTCAGATTCTTAACCCCCACATCCGCCATACTTTGGACGTAATCATGAACGTTACAGTCGGCAACTGGTCTAGGATGGATTGAAGGTCTGACAGGTGAACAGTTAGAGCATTGCTTTGCTGATCCAGCAGCTTCTACAGCTAATCTTGTTCTAGATGTATTGGTGTTATCTTTCCTCTAGAGTAAACTAGGCAAGCCGAGAGAGGGATCATGCTGCATGGGCAACACATGGTCTCTAAATTCAGCCCAGACTTTGCATTATAGAGAGGACTCTATTTTACACACTATCAACTATCAAAATGATAAATGCCAGTTAATTTTATCATTACAAATGGCAGACTGGCAGCAAGGCTTACTGGGATTTTCAAACACAAATATGAAGAAAACTACATAATTTAAGTCAAGGTTTAACATAATACAACAATGATTGAAATCCGGAGACCACCAACCTTTAAAGTTCACAGGGATGGTTCCCTCAAGCTGGACAAGCTGTCTTTGTGTTCCATCAGTGAAAACTGTAACAATTTAATATACAGCATTCAGAATCAACAAAATACACCACAGGTGAAAACATGCTATAATGAGTGTCAAATAAGATATTGTACACACTTATTCAACATAAATGCAGAAAATGTCTTGAGAAATAACAATGATGAAACCAGAGAACAATTGGTGGAAATCAAATCCCAGATCTTAGATATGCAGGTGACACATTTCTCCTCAGCTAAAGGATTAGAAGAGCTGGTCCTGTCTGTGAAGAGACACAGTGAAAGTTAACATCTTTTTTCTGAACTTCGGCAGAACAAAAATAATGTCCACAGACAAAACCACATTCCAACCAAGGATCACGATGAACAAAGAAGAAATTGAAAATGCCACAAACTTTGAATATCTTGGCTCCATATTCAACAACATTGGGGAATGTCCAACAGAAATGAGACACAAGCTGGCCAAGCACTGCGGAGATTAAATAGTATTAGGAACCTATGGCATAACGCCAGCGTACGAGTTACAATAACATTTTTGTGAACACGTAATTTGGCTGTGGCAACATACAGATGTGAATACTGGACAATTTCACAGTATCTCAAGAAGAGAAATGAGACTTTTGAGCTCAAATGCTACAGAAAAAAACCTAAAATACTACAAGATCTGAACATCAACGGAACTGGTTCATAAACAGTTTCATGTCTTGGAAACTGAAATACCTTGGCTATATTAAATGTTACAATAGCTTGGTTCCTCATAAAAAGGCAGGGGTCTAGAATGAAAATGGACACAAGACATTGCAAACACCTTTGGCATGAGGGTGTCCCAAGGCAGGAGAAACAGCCAGAAACCAAGAGGCTTTTTAACACACCATGGTGAGAGAGACATTCTGCAAAGAATCTGCTATTTGATGATGATAGTTTTCAAAATTTATAATTACTGCACTTTTGTACCATTGCTGGAGTTGGGGCAGCAAAAATTATTGTGAACATGTTCTGTCCCCATATGCTGTTACAACTCTGTCAGTGTTGCTGGCACAGGAACGGAGCATAATGGGGACGACCCGTTGCCATGAAGTTGGAACCACGACGAACTAACTAACTAATTCTGCCAGTGTTGCTGAAAATCCTCCTGCCCAAGACATTTATTACTTTGTAATTCCATGTTGTGAAAACTATTACTTCACAGTAACAATTACTTGGGACAGAAATAGTCACTATATGCCTTTTATCTCTTAATGGCATTTAGGCCCCAATCAATTCGCACCAAGCCATCCTATCCTTTACCATTTCTTTCAACTCCTTCCATGTCCTCCACATATTATTTATCTCTGTCTCTAATTCTCTTTTCCATGTGTTTTTATGTCTCCCTCTATTTTGTTGGCCATGTGGGTTATAGACAAGGGACTTTCTAGTTAGACTATTATCAGGTTTTCTCCATGTGTGTCCCACTCAGTGCCTGTGTCTTTTTCCTTACCTCTTTATTCACTGGTATTCATTTAGTTCTCTCCATAAACTCCGTAATACATGCATGCATAGCGAAGTTAACATATGAAATGAGACAAATAGTGACATAGCAAAGTTAACAGAAGAAATGAGACAAGTAGTAACATAACAGTGAAGTTAACATAAGAAATGAGACAAATAGTAACATAGCAAAGTAAATAGAAGAAATGAGACATAGGAACATAACAGAGAAGTTAACAGAAGAAATGAGACATATAGTAACATAACAGCGAAGTTAACAGGAAAAAAAAATGAGACAAGTAGTAACATAAAAGCAAAGTCAACAGAGGAAATGAGATACAACTTTACCAAAAGGGTTTAATGTTGGCCTCAAATCTGGGTACTGTGTTAAAGTGCTCAGAATGTCTTGTCTTGTTTCTTTTGGATGTTTGTACTGAAATAGCAGAAACGTATACATATTTTTATTTTGTTGGCGCTCGCTCACTTTGAACTCAAGCGTAGTCCATACACAATACTTCTAGTAGCACTGGGATGAATGTTGTGTGTGGATTAGCTTTCCCTATAACCAGTGTCCCTCGCTGCGCTGGTAACTTATGGGGGTATGTGAGCCGGCTGTTCAGAAAGCAATGGCAAATTACTGAACGTAAAGCATGCCTTGTACATCAACCGAAGCTGAAAAATGCTGGTGTTGACTGCAACATCCTGTAAGAGATATGCAACCTAAAAAATGAAATAAATTTTTTTTTAAATAACCAGTGTCCCTCGCCATTAGGTGAACCCATCTTCAGAGGTACTTGTAATTTACATCCCCAAGTCAAGGACAAGAAATCAAAATTTTGGTCTGGAGCTCATAAATTATAGCACCAAGTTTTTAGGGCACTTTCATACTGTTAGATGTATTAGGTATTGAATTGAATTGAATTGAACTTTATTTGAAAAGGGTTACAAATTGGGCACGTAGGCCTGTCTTACATTCGGCCCTTCCAATCACTCATCTTTCGTTTATCAACAGGTAAATAGGTAAACAGGTATTAGGTAAATATTGCTAGCCCTATATCTTTATACACTAATCAGAACTCTAGGGCTTTTCGTCATTTTTTCAGTTCAAGGTTTTATGACCTTAAGAACTAAATTGTTTTCCCATGGCTTTCCAGGTTTTCATTGGCAACTAAACCGTAAGTATCAAAATTACTTCACATATTTATTCACTATCATCCTCTTCGCCATATTCTTCATTTGTATCTTGAAACTGCTCAGTATATTTCCTCAGCATTTAGCATTTTTGATTCTCTTGGTAAGCTAAGTTCATTCAGCATGATACAGCCAATACCTCATTTCAAGTCAATCCATAGCTGTTGTAATGCTGTTTGTTCTTGCTTTCCATTCAATTACTATGGAGAAAACATTATAACTAAGCCATCTTTCCATCCATCCATCATGGGCCATGCCGATAAGAGCGCTTGGTCATGGGCCATGCCGATAAGAGCGCTTGGTCATGTTCTGCCATCTCACTCGATCATCAGAGTCATGGATCAGCTCCGTGTTCATCTTTATGATGCTTTAAACATACAAGATTGTGGACTGCAAGCCATGCCTTTAAGTATGTCAAAAAGTCATATAAATGCTGCAGGTATTATGAGCATATTGTACAAATATTTATATTGTACAAGAACACTTCCGGTAAAAATGGCGACGACCTAACGTTCATTCTTCAGGAGACACTGTTTTTAGTGTTTTCCTGTGGATTATGTGGTGTTATTTCATATTCGTTTATTGGAAGTGTTCACAAGAGGCCACAGAAGGCAGATAGTGGATGAAATTTTGAGGTCAGCCAACAGATAGTTGTTGGTTATGGTCTCGACTTTCGCGACGGTGGGCAGAAGATATCTTTCACGGGACAATGGCTGGTGTCACCGACCAGTATGGTCATTGCCAAGGAAGGAAAGCAACGGCAAACTACCTTTTTAAAAAGTGCCTAGTTCATTATGATTCGCCTAATTACAGATATCTTCACAAGACAAGAACAGAGACATTAAAGTTAGCAACATGGAAGGTTAGGACGTTAAATGACGACGAAAAATTAGATAACATCAATCGCTCCGCATACCCCATGTTGCACATCACAGAAACGATACCAACCTCTCTCTCTCTCTCAAAACTTGCTTCTCTGTGGCTACCCATATCATGTGTCCGCATACCCCTTGTGGCATATAGCAGTAACTATAACAACCTCTCTCTCGCTCTCTCTCTCTCTCTCTTCTCATATATCCCTTGCACATGTCCATGTACACTATTGTATGAATGTCTGTTGAGTGGTGCAGATGTATGTATGTGCGCTCATGCATATCAGTCCACCCAGATTTTAGGACTCGCCTCACAATAACATAAAGGAGTGCATAATGTGAGTTTGGTTAGTATCACCATCATACTTGGGTGCATACTCCATTGCTCTTCAATATTCGTCCACCAGGGCCAACCCATTCACTGGCACCCACTCACGCTTTGTTAGTACATCCACTGGGATTGCTCAGATACCAGTCACAGACTACTATCATAGGTTGCCGTCCTACCTTCCTGCCTCCAACCCCCCTCCTTTCTTTCAATGTGCTTACTGAACCGTTACACACACCACCCCGTCATCATCCTACATCCCTCGGTTGGGTATAAAAAGAAGACATCGGTGATATTCGGGGTTATACACAGCTAGGAATTGTGAGGTAAGTATGAACATTTTTTCCAATTTTTGTTTTCTTTTCATTGCTTTCATTTTTTCATCTTTTTGTTCTTCTCGTCCCGTCGTCACGTTTTGATGTAGTCACAGGAGATCTCCTTGACTATATGTTGTGTTTTGTGAATGTGTTTGTTTGCTGATGAAGGCTAATCGCCGCAACATCCTGTATGTGTCGTAATTCTGTTATGTAAAGCTGCACTACTTTGTGTCATTTTATATTGGATACACAGTAGCAAACCATGGTTTGGGAGAGAGAAACAAAAGAGGATACAGACTTGTAGAATGGGCAAACGAGCAGGAAATGATTTTAGGAAACACCTGGTTCAAACAACACCCTAGAAGAGTATGGACATGGAGGAGTCCTGATAACAGCATTAGAAACCAGATTGATTACATTCTGATTAGCAGGTTTCGAAATGCGTTAACAATTGCAAAAACAGTTCCTGATTGTTATAGTGACCACAGATTACTTACAGATACATTGAGGGTAAAGTTAAAAAAAGTCAAGTATATAAAAGGAAACACTAAATATTATCTGTGTACATTGAGAAATGACAAGGAAATACAAAACAAATTCAACATAGAAGTACAGAACAGATTTGATATATTGTCTGATCTAGAGATCCTATTTCAAGACGTGGATGATCAATGGGAAATATTGAAGAATTCAATCAGTTTGGCTGCAGAAACAACTATTCTAAAATTAAAGCAGGTGGGTCGTAAGAAATGGATGACTGAAGAAATTTTACAACCAATGGAAACAAGAAGACTCAACAAAAATAATCCTGCCAAATATGAAGAAATTCACAGACAAGTCAGAATATTATGTAGGAAGGCAAAAGAATCATGGCTTGAGGAAAAGTGCTTAGAAATTGAAAAACAACACAACAGTCAAAATACCAAATTAGTGCACAAAAGAATTCAGGAACTTACTAATAAAAGAACAAGTACATCAACAGGCTGTCTAAAAACTAAAGATGGCAAAGTCATAATAGAAAAAGATCAGATTCTACATGTATGGACAGATTATGTGAAAGACCTGTATAATGATAACAGAGAGGAACAGTATGCTATTAGATTTAATAATGAAGGACCAGCAATTTTAAAGATGGAGGTTCAAAATGTTCTTAAGCATATGAAAGCTGGCAAGGCCCCCAGTGCAGATAACATCACAACAGAAATGATTAGAGCTCTAGAAGAATTTGGACTAGCGCAAGTCACTAGACTGCTGAACACATTATATGATACTGGAGATATACCTTCTGAATTATGTAATTCTGTATTTATTGCAATCCCAAAGAAATCAGGAGCCTTAGAATGTGATCAACATAGAACAATTAGTATAATGAGTCACATCACAAAGATTTTGTTACGAATTATCATGCAAAGAGTGAGGAAGAAAATACAACCTGAAATAGGGGAAGAACAATGTGGTTTTGTAGAAGGAAAGGGTACAGTAAATGCTGTGTATATGCTGCGAACAGTTATTGAACGTGCTTTAGAAGTAAACAAGGATATACATCTTTGCTTTATTGACTACACAAAGGCTTTTGATAGAGTTAGACATGTCAACATTGTGGATATGCTTGCAGATCTACAAATTGATGGGAAAGACATTAGACTTATAAAAAACATATATTGGAAACAACAAGCTGCCATAAGGATTGATAATGAAGTAGGACAATACCAATCTATTAAGAGAGGTGTTAGGCAGGGATGTGTAATGTCTCCAGATCTTTTTTCCCTATACAGTGAAAATATTTTCAGAAATGTAGAAGACCTAAATGGAATCCGCATTGGAGGACGAAACATAAATAACATTAGATATGCAGATGATACAGTATTGATTGCAGACAATGCACAGGATCTGCAACAATTAGTAGACGCTGTGGTTGTACACAGTGAGCAGCTGGGGTTGGAATTAAATTGTAGGAAGACACAGGTTATGGTCGTCACTAGGAAGAAAGAAGTACCACAATGTAATATACAAGTAAATGGGAATATTCTTCAACAAGTGAATCGGTTCAATTATCTCGGAACAGTCATAACATCTGATGGCAGATGCCTTGAAGAGATTAGAACAAGAATCGCCATTGCGAAAGTAGCCTTTAGCAAGATGAAAAACATTCTGACCAATAAAATGATGTCAATTGAAACGAGAAAAAGAGTGTTGAGGGGATACATAGAGCCTGTTCTTTTGTATGGATGTGAAACTTGGACAATGTGCAGTCAAGCAGAAAAACATCTGATGGCTGCAGAAATGTGGTTTCTGAGGAAAATGCAAAGAATACCATGGACAGATAGAAAAACCAATGACCAAGTACTACAAGAGACAAATGAAAATCGTAGATTGATTAGAGAAATTAGACGTAGACAGTCAAAATTTTTTGGACATGTTATGAGAAGAAATGGACTGGAGAACTTAGTGACAGCTGGCAAGATCAAAGGGAACAGACCGAGAGGAAGACCGAGAGGAAAATACCTGGATGGCTTGGCCACATGGCATGGACGAGACAGGAACACTGAGCTGATCCACGACTCTGGTGATCGAGTGAAATGGCGAATCATGACCGCCCACGCTTTCCGGCATGGCACATGATTGATTGATTGATTCTCTCTAATTCCAGGACATCCTTAACAATCACAAACTGACTGCTTTATATATGTGGATCTAGACATTGACAAACTGACTGCTTTTTACTATTTGTCTCATTCCCAGGCATACTCTGTGTTCAATAATTCCTAGTACAGGTTAGAAAAAGAATTCTTGCATGCTACATAGAATCAGTTTTAACATATGGTTGTGAATTCTAACAATGAGTAAACAAGCAATAACAATCCATAGAAGCTTCAGATATGTGGATTTATAGTAGAATGCTGAAAATTCATTGGAAAGCCAAAATTAGTAATTTGGCTAAGACACAAAGACAGCTACAAAAGACATTAAAAAGGGCACATTCATCATTTTGTGGCAACATATGACAAGATATTGTGACAACTGGAAAGATTTGTGGAAAGAGTTATAGAGGAAGACAGCCTTGTGTCATGGCATGGAAGGGTGTCATCACATGAACAGATCATGCACGCTGTTGGAAATTGCAAGCTGTAGCAAAGTAAAGTATGATCGTCTTTGCTTGTTGGCAAGGCACTTGATGATGACTCCGTGTAAACTGTAATCTCAACAATCACAAAGTGACTACTGTTTCCTACTGTGTCTAATTCCATGGCACACTCTGAGTGAATCTCACCAGAAAAATAGATAAAATGTCAAGCTAGGCCTTACCACTCTGGGCGACATGGTTGCTATGTCAAATGTGGTTCATTTAAAAATAAACAAGCCACAGTAATAGAAGGCAGAATTTAATGTTCTTAGCTCCTAGTTTACTGGGCCGCGAGCAGAACTGCCCCATTTTCTCAGATTCCTTTGCACTTCCTGGTTGCTAATTTTATTTTTAGTACATATTGAAAGTTCCAATGAATGGATCTCGATCTTCTATCTGTTGTACGCTGTAAAAAACAAAATCGTTAATTATGTTGACGCATACATATATGTATAGGGGTCGGTCGTTCAGAAAGCAATGGCAAACTACTGAACGTAACACTTGCCTAGTAGTAAGTACATCAACAGCAGCTGAAAAAATGCTGGTGTTGACTGCAACGTCCCGTAAGGGATACGCAACACAATTTATTTTATTATACATACTACCTTTGATAAGTAACCCCGTAAAATTGCTTCGTGCTGCGTCATTTCAACTGATTCTGTCTTGTTCCACACAAATGTCACATCACATATGAGTGATTAAATGAGTTAAAAATACACCGACCTACACAATTAAAAACACGGCAGCATTTTACTATACTTCCGCTTTAATATTTTCAGTGACAAGAGTTCTAATATCTCGTCCTGGGTTGCCACTTTTTTGACCAAACAAAAAATATGGAAACGGCCCAAACAACATCCATAAATATCTAGATTTAGTTGGATAGTATCTAGGAAAAATATCCAGATTGCGAAAGTAAGAAATTACATATGAATTGATGTGACTACTGGTCTCCCTGGCGAAGAGGTTTACGACTTTCGCCATAACCCCGTATATTCTCGTGAATAACGCAGCTGCGCCCGAACCAGCAGCGGTTCGAGCCGCGCCGATAACTTACGTGGGTATGTGAGCCGGTCGCTCAGAAAGCAATGGCAAACTACTGAGCATAATCTTGCCTAGTACATCAACAGCAGCTGAAAAATGCTGAAGTTGACTGCAACGTCCTGTAAGGGATATGCAACATTAATATATATATATATATATATATATATATATATATATATATATATATATATATATATATATATATATATATATATATATATATATATATTGATGTGACTTACCCTATAGGACCATGTCCTCATCTTCACTGATGTCTGTCTCACAATATACACTTAGCTTGGATGATGAAGTTGAAGCTTCAGATTCAAAATTACTCTGGTATGCTTTTAATACGCGATCAGGGAGCTGATGTGTTGAACAGTATTTTCCTGCTCTCATCAGTCCAAATCTTATTGTCAAGATAGCATTTAAGAGGTAAGTTTCATCATGTTTCTTAGTTTACATTTTGTATGATATTAGTACTGAAAACTCTTTCCACATCACATTTGAATGCAGACATCGCACATTCATAGAGCTCACAGAATGGACTGTTACCTGATGCATCTTTAAATTGTCTTACTTCACCCCAAAAGGCTTCAGTTTCTGTTTTGTTTCTCCAGTCAACCAAATTTAATTTGGTTAACTGATATTCTGCTTCCGCCACACTATTATCAGTAGTCCCTAAAAATTTCAAAACTTGACAATATATTTGATATATCCTTTACTGACTGAAGTATGTTGTTAACAGAAAAGAGTGAAATATTTTTAAATATATCTAAATTTTAAGGAAGTCTCTGCTTCAATTGCTTAAATAATGAGAGAAGAAAATCTTGACAGCGCTTTCTTAACTTGTTATCTTCATTTTCTGTTAGCAGTCCTTTTGTTTTTAAACCATCAATTTTTGATTCGATTTGGTATCCCATGTATAGCTCTCTATAGTGCAAGTGAACAAGTCAGCTTTAGAAGTTGGCAATATAAGTCTTTTACCAATTGAGTGAAATAGCAAAGTGAGATCGTCAAGTAATTTTACTTTATCAACATTTTGAAATTCAAACAGTTTATTAACTTTTTGCACTTCACTTAAAATGGGCTGTTAAAAGAGAAGGAATGCAAAATTTTTTCATCACTGTACATTCCATATAGTATTTCAGCTGTGTAGCACTTTTCACTTTGTCTTTGTCTTGGCCGACGCACGACGCTCAGAGGAAAGGCGAGACGGACATATAATCAGATTTCTACTGGAACTATTAGTGTTGGAACTCTTCGCTGGTTGCTGAGGATGGGGACGGAGCGCTTATGGGAATGTCCCGAATGCTGTGATGTCGGTTCTTAGATCAATCAATCAATCAATCAATCAATCTTGTTATTTCGAAGTGTGTCTTCAACTCCAACCATTGGTTCACATTTACTTCAACAGCTGGCTGAATTGATAACCATCTAGTTTTGCAATATGACAGAATGTTCAGTAGTGAGGAACTATCATTTAATGCTTTATATAAATTATTATATTGCTGTTGTCTGACTGATGACTTGGAGAACCAGTTATGTGTTTCAGCAATAAGGAATTTCAAATTCCTTGGTAAACATTCTGATGAGGCATGTGATAATGCTAGCTTCAAGGAATGACACGCACATTTTATGAGGATTAAAGATCAGATATCTTCCTTCAATTTTGTATAAACGCCATGTTAGTTAGTTAGTTAGTTAGTCGACAGATCATCCTCATTGCACATCGAACCATTCAGTCCATAAGTGCTCGGATCCCCTCCTCAGCAAATCCCGCAACGTGTAGCGGCTAACGACGCCAGTTCTGTGTTGGTTTATCAATCTTCTTTGGCTTCCTGCGTAGTGTTCTTGTTTGGCCACCCCTCTTTTAATTTGCTGCTCTCGCAGTCTGGCCATGGTTGTAGATTCACAGTCATCACTTGGTTCTCGCAAAAGTCTTACTTCTCGTAGAGCATTCAGAATATCGGCCTGGTCCATGGCGCGTCCGCCCTCCACAGTAGCCTCACCTGCGAGCTTGTCAGCCCGCTCATTTCCTTGTACTCCCGCATGCCCTGGCACGAAGATGAAACTAATCTTTGCCAATTGAGACCGCTCCAGAGGCAGCAACCATTCTCTTCGGATCGACCCCTCCTCTATCCTCTTGATCATGTTCATTGAGTAGCTAAGGAAACAAGCCCTAGTGAATGTCTGTGTCTCGAGCCATGTTATTGCTTTACTTACTGCCATGACTTCCATGGTCAGGCTACTTGTGGAGGACATGGAGGAGTCCTGATAACAGCATTAGAAACCAGATTGATTACATTCTGATTAGCAGGTTTCGAAATGCGTTAACAATTGCAAAAACAGTTCCTGATTGTTATAGTGACCACAGATTACTTACAGATACATTGAGGGTAAAGTTAAAAAAAGTCAAGTATATAAAAGGAAACACTAAATATTATCTGTGTACATTGAGAAATGACAAGGAAATACAAAACAAATTCAACATAGAAGTACAGAACAGATTTGATATATTGTCTGATCTAGAGATCCTATTTCAAGACGTGGATGATCAATGGGAAATATTGAAGAATTCAATCAGTTTGGCTGCAGAAACAACTATTCTAAAATTAAAGCAGGTGGGTCGTAAGAAATGGATGACTGAAGAAATTTTACAACCAATGGAAACAAGAAGACTCAACAAAAATAATCCTGCCAAATATGAAGAAATTCACAGACAAGTCAGAATATTATGTAGGAAGGCAAAAGAATCATGGCTTGAGGAAAAGTGCTTAGAAATTGAAAAACAACACAACAGTCAAAATACCAAATTAGTGCACAAAAGAATTCAGGAACTTACTAATAAAAGAACAAGTACATCAACAGGCTGTCTAAAAACTAAAGATGGCAAAGTCATAATAGAAAAAGATCAGATTCTACATGTATGGACAGATTATGTGAAAGACCTGTATAATGATAACAGAGAGGAACAGTATGCTATTAGATTTAATAATGAAGGACCAGCAATTTTAAAGATGGAGGTTCAAAATGTTCTTAAGCCTATGAAAGCTGGCAAGGCCCCCGGTGCAGATAACATCACAACAGAAATGATTAGAGCTCTAGAAGAATTTGGACTAGCGCAAGTCACTAGACTGCTGAACACATTATATGATACTGGAGATATACCTTCTGAATTATGTAATTCTGTATTTATTGCAATCCCAAAGAAATCAGGAGCCTTAGAATGTGATCAACATAGAACAATTAGTATAATGAGTCACATCACAAAGATTTTGTTACGAATTATCATGCAAAGAGTGAGGAAGAAAATACAACCTGAAATAGGGGAAGAACAATGTGGTTTTGTAGAAGGAAAGGGTGATGTATATATGCTGCTATATATTGATGTATGATATGCTGTGTATATGCTGCGAACAGTTATTGAACGTGCTTTAGAAGTAAACAAGGATATACATCTTTGCTTTATTGACTACACAAAGGCTTTTGATAGAGTTAGACATGTCAACATTGTGGATATGCTTGCAGATCTACAAATTGATGGGAAAGACATTAGACTTATAAAAAACATATATTGGAAACAACAAGCTGCCATAAGGATTGATAATGAAGTAGGACAATACCAACCTATTAAGAGAGGTGTTAGGCAGGGATGTGTAATGTCTCCAGATCTTTTTTCCCTATACAGTGAAAATATTTTCAGAAATGTAGAAGACCTAAATGGAATCCGCATTGGAGGACGAAACATAAATAACATTAGATATGCAGATGATACAGTATTGATTGCAGACAATGCACAGGATCTGCAACAATTAGTAGACGCTGTGGTTGTACACAGTGAGCAGCTGGGGTTGGAATTAAATTGTAGGAAGACACAGGTTATGGTCGTCACTAGGAAGAACGAAGTACCACAATGTAATATACAAGTAAATGGGAATATTCTTCAACAAGTGAATCGGTTCAATTATCTGGGAACAGTCATAACATCTGATGGCAGATGCCTTGAAGAGATTAGAACAAGAATCGCCATTGCGAAAGTAGCCTTTAGCAAGATGAAAAACATTCTGACCAATAAAATGATGTCAATTGAAACGAGAAAAAGAGTGTTGAGGGGATACATAGAGCCTGTTCTTTTGTATGGATGTGAAACTTGGACAATGTGCAGTCAAGCAGAAAAACATCTGATGGCTGCAGAAATGTGGTTTCTGAGGAAAATGCAAAGAACTACCATGGACAGATAGAAAAACCAATGACCAAGTACTACAAGAGACAAATGAAAATCGTAGATTGATTAGAGAAATTAGACGTAGACAGTCAAAATTTTTTGGACATGTTATGAGAAGAAATGGACTGGAGAACTTAGTGACAGCTGGCAAGATCGAAGGGAACAGACCAAGAGGAAGACCGAGAGGAAAATACCTGGATGGCTTGGCCACATGGCATGGACGAGACAGGAACACTGAGCTGATCCACGACTCTGGTGATCGAGTGAAATGGCGAATCATGACCGCCCACGCTTTCCGGCATGGCACATGATTGATTGATTGATTCTCTCTAATTCCAGGACATCCTTAACAATCACAAACTGACTGCTTTATATATGTGGATCTAGACATTGACAAACTGACTGCTTTTTACTATTTGTCTCATTCCCAGGCATACTCTGTGTTCAATAATTCCTAGTACAGGTTAGAAAAAGAATTCTTGCATGCTACATAGAATCAGTTTTAACATATGGTTGTGAATTCTAACAATTAGTAAACAAGCAATAACAATCCATAGAAGCTTCAGATATGTGGATTTATAGTAGAATGCTGAAAATTCATTGGAAAGCCAAAATTAGTAATTTGGCTAAGACACAAAGACAGCTACAAAAGACATTAAAAAGGGCACATTCATCATTTTGTGGCAACATATGACAAGATATTGTGACAACTGGAAAGATTTGTGGAAAGAGTTATAGAGGAAGACAGCCTTGTGTCATGGCATGGAAGGGTGTCATCACATGAACAGATCATGCACGCTGTTGGAAATTGCAAGCTGTAGCAAAGTAAAGTATGATCGTCTTTGCTTGTTGGCAAGGGCACTTGATGATGACTCCGTGTAAACTGTAATCTCAACAATCACAAAGTGACTACTGTTTCCTACTGTGTCTAATTCCATGGCACACTCTGAGTGAATCTCACCAGAAAAATAGATAAAATGTCAAGCTAGGCCTTACCACTCTGGGCGACATGGTTGCTATGTCAAATGTGGTTCATTTAAAAATAAACAAGCCACAGTAATAGAAGGCAGAATTTAATGTTCTTAGCTCCTAGTTTACTGGGCCGCGAGCAGAACTGCCCCATTTTCTCAGATTCCTTTGCACTTCCTGGTTGCTAATTTTATTTTTAGTACATATTGAAAGTTCCAATGAATGGATCTCGATCTTCTATCTGTTGTACGCTGTAAAAAACAAAATCGTTAATTATGTTGACGCATACATATATGTATAGGGGTCGGTCGTTCAGAAAGCAATGGCAAACTACTGAACATAACACTTGCCTAGTAGTAAGTACATCAACAGCAGCTGAAAAAATGCTGGTGTTGACTGCAACGTCCCGTAAGGGATACGCAACACAATTTATTTTATTATACATACTACCTTTGATAAGTAACCCCGTAAAATTGCTTCGTGCTGCGTCATTTCAACTGATTCTGTCTTGTTCCACACAAATGTCACATCACATATGAGTGATTAAATGAGTTAAAAATACACCGACCTACACAATTAAAAACACGGCAGCATTTTACTATACTTCCGCTTTAATATTTTCAGTGACAAGAGTTCTAATATCTCGTCCTGGGTTGCCACTTTTTTGACCAAACAAAAAATATGGAAACGGCCCAAACAACATCCATAAATATCTAGATTTAGTTGGATAGTATCTAGGAAAAATATCCAGATTGCGAAAGTAAGAAATTACATATGAATTGATGTGACTACTGGTCTCCCTGGCGAAGAGGTTTACGACTTTCGCCATAACCCCGTATATTCTCGTGAATAACGCAGCTGCGCCCGAACCAGCAGCGGTTCGAGCCGCGCCGATAACTTACGGGGGTATGTGAGCCGGTCGCGTCAGAAAGCAATGGCAAACTACTGAGCATAATCTTGCCTAGTACATCAACAGCAGCTGAAAAATGCTGAAGTTGACTGCAACGTCCTGTAAGGGATATGCAACATTAATATATATATATATATATATATATATATATATATATATATATATATATATATATATATATATATATATATTGATGTGACTTACCCTATAGGACCATGTCCTCATCTTCACTGATGTCTGTCTCACAATATACACTTAGCTTGGATGATGAAGTTGAAGCTTCAGATTCAAAATTACTCTGGTATGCTTTTAATACGCGATCAGGGAGCTGATGTGTTGAACAGTATTTTCCTGCTCTCATCAGTCCAAATCTTATTGTCAAGATAGCATTTAAGAGGTAAGTTTCATCATGTTTCTTAGTTTACATTTTGTATGATATTAGTACTGAAAAACTCTTTCCACATCACATTTGAATGCAGACATCGCACATTCATAGAGCTCACAGAATGGACTGTTACCTGATGCATCTTTAAATTGTCTTACTTCACCCCAAAAGGCTTCAGTTTCTGTTTTGTTTCTCCAGTCAACCAAATTTAATTTGGTTAACTGATATTCTGCTTCCGCCACACTATTATCAGTAGTCCCTAAAAATTTCAAAACTTGACAATATATTTGATATATCCTTTACTGACTGAAGTATGTTGTTAACAGAAAAGAGTGAAATATTTTTTAATATATCTAAATTTTAAGGAAGTCTCTGCTTCAATTGCTTAAATAATGAGAGAAGAAAATCTTGACAGCGCTTTCTTAACTTGTTATCTTCATTTTCTGTTAGCAGTCCTTTTGTTTTTAAACCATCAATTTTTGATTCGATTTGGTATCCCATGTATAGCTCTCTATAGTGCAAGTGAACAAGTCAGCTTTAGAAGTTGGCAATATAAGTCTTTTACCAATTGAGTGAAATAGCAAAGTGAGATCGTCAAGTAATTTTACTTTATCAACATTTTGAAATTCAAACAGTTTATTAACTTTTTGCACTTCACTTAAAATGGGCTGTTAAAAGAGAAGGAATGCAAAATTTTTTCATCACTGTACATTCCATATAGTATTTCAGCTGTGTAGCACTTTTCACTTTGTCTTTGTCTTGGCCGACGCACGACGCTCAGAGGAAAGGCGAGACGGACATATAATCAGATTTCTACTGGAACTATTAGTGTTGGAACTCTTCGCTGGTTGCTGAGGATGGGGACGGAGCGCTTATGGGAATGTCCCGAATGCTGTGATGTCGGTTCTTAGATCAATCAATCAATCAATCAATCAATCTTGTTATTTCGAAGTGTGTCTTCAACTCCAACCATTGGTTCACATTTACTTCAACAGCTGGCTGAATTGATAACCATCTAGTTTTGCAATATGACAGAATGTTCAGTAGTGAGGAACTATCATTTAATGCTTTATATAAATTATTATATTGCTGTTGTCTGACTGATGACTTGGAGAACCAGTTATGTGTTTCAGCAATAAGGAATTTCAAATTCCTTGGTAAACATTCTGATGAGGCATGTGATAATGCTAGCTGCAAGGAATGACACGCACATTTTATGAGGATTAAAGATCAGATATCTTCCTTCAATTTTGTATAAACGCCATGTTAGTTAGTTAGTTAGTTAGTCGACAGATCATCCTCATTGCACATCGAACCATTCAGTCCATAAGTGCTCGGATCCCCTCCTCAGCAAATCCCGCAACGTGTAGCGGCTAACGACGCCAGTTTCTGTGTTGGTTTATCAATCTTCTTTGGCTTCCTGCGTAGTGTTCTTGTTTGGCCACCCCTCTTTTAATTTGCTGCTCTCGCAGTCTGGCCATGGTTGTAGATTCACAGTCATCACTTGGTTCTCGCAAAAGTCTTACTTCTCGTAGAGCATTCAGAATATCGGCCTGGTCCATGGCGCGTCCGCCCTCCACAGTAGCCTCACCTGCGAGCTTGTCAGCCTGCTCATTTCCTTGTACTCCCGCATGCCCTGGCACGAAGATGAAACTAATCTTTGCCAATTGAGACCGCTCCAGAGGCAGCAACCATTCTCTTCGGATCGACCCCTCCTCTATCCTCTTGATCATGTTCATTGAGTAGCTAAGGAAACAAGCCCTAGTGAATGTCTGTGTCTCGAGCCATGTTATTGCTTTACTTACTGCCATGACTTCCATGGTCAGGCTACTTGTGGAGGACATGGAGGAGTCCTGATAACAGCATTAGAAACCAGATTGATTACATTCTGATTAGCAGGTTTCGAAATGCGTTAACAATTGCAAAAACAGTTCCTGATTGTTATAGTGACCACAGATTACTTACAGATACATTGAGGGTAAAGTTAAAAAAAAGTCAAGTATATAAAAGGAAACACTAAATATTATCTGTGTACATTGAGAAATGACAAGGAAATACAAAACAAATTCAACATAGAAGTACAGAACAGATTTGATATATTGTCTGATCTAGAGATCCTATTTCAAGACGTGGATGATCAATGGGAAATATTGAAGAATTCAATCAGTTTGGCTGCAGAAACAACTATTCTAAAATTAAAGCAGGTGGGTCGTAAGAAATGGATGACTGAAGAAATTTTACAACCAATGGAAACAAGAAGACTCAACAAAAATAATCCTGCCAAATATGAAGAAATTCACAGACAAGTCAGAATATTATGTAGGAAGGCAAAAGAATCATGGCTTGAGGAAAAGTGCTTAGAAATTGAAAAACAACACAACAGTCAAAATACCAAATTAGTGCACAAAAGAATTCAGGAACTTACTAATAAAAGAACAAGTACATCAACAGGCTGTCTAAAAACTAAAGATGGCAAAGTCATAATAGAAAAAGATCAGATTCTACATGTATGGACAGATTATGTGAAAGACCTGTATAATGATAACAGAGAGGAACAGTATGCTATTAGATTTAATAATGAAGGACCAGCAATTTTAAAGATGGAGGTTCAAAATGTTCTTAAGCCTATGAAAGCTGGCAAGGCCCCCGGTGCAGATAACATCACAACAGAAATGATTAGAGCTCTAGAAGAATTTGGACTAGCGCAAGTCACTAGACTGCTGAACACATTATATGATACTGGAGATATACCTTCTGAATTATGTAATTCTGTATTTATTGCAATCCCAAAGAAATCAGGAGCCTTAGAATGTGATCAACATAGAACAATTAGTATAATGAGTCACATCACAAAGATTTTGTTACGAATTATCATGCAAAGAGTGAGGAAGAAAATACAACCTGAAATAGGGGAAGAACAATGTGGTTTTGTAGAAGGAAAGGGTGATGTATATATGCTGCTATATATTGATGTATGATATGCTGTGTATATGCTGCGAACAGTTATTGAACGTGCTTTAGAAGTAAACAAGGATATACATCTTTGCTTTATTGACTACACAAAGGCTTTTGATAGAGTTAGACATGTCAACATTGTGGATATGCTTGCAGATCTACAAATTGATGGGAAAGACATTAGACTTATAAAAAACATATATTGGAAACAACAAGCTGCCATAAGGATTGATAATGAAGTAGGACAATACCAATCTATTAAGAGAGGTGTTAGGCAGGGATGTGTAATGTCTCCAGATCTTTTTTCCCTATACAGTGAAAATATTTTCAGAAATGTAGAAGACCTAAATGGAATCCGCATTGGAGGACGAAACATAAATAACATTAGATATGCAGATGATACAGTATTGATTGCAGACAATGCACAGGATCTGCAACAATTAGTAGACGCTGTGGTTGTACACAGTGAGCAGCTGGGGTTGGAATTAAATTGTAGGAAGACACAGGTTATGGTCGTCACTAGGAAGAAAGAAGTACCACAATGTAATATACAAGTAAATGGGAATATTCTTCAACAAGTGAATCGGTTCAATTATCTGGGAACAGTCATAACATCTGATGGCAGATGCCTTGAAGAGATTAGAACAAGAATCGCCATTGCGAAAGTAGCCTTTAGCAAGATGAAAAACATTCTGACCAATAAAATGATGTCAATTGAAACGAGAAAAAGAGTGTTGAGGGGATACATAGAGCCTGTTCTTTTGTATGGATGTGAAACTTGGACAATGTGCAGTCAAGCAGAAAACATCTGATGGCTGCAGAAATGTGGTTTCTGAGGAAAATGCAAAGAACACCATGGACAGATAGAAAAACCAATGACCAAGTACTACAAGAGACAAATGAAAATCGTAGATTGATTAGAGAAATTAGACGTAGACAGTCAAAATTTTTTGGACATGTTATGAGAAGAAATGGACTGGAGAACTTAGTGACAGCTGGCAAGATCGAAGGGAACAGACCAAGAGGAAGACCGAGAGGAAAATACCTGGATGGCTTGGCCACATGGCATGGACGAGACAGGAACACTGAGCTGATCCACGACTCTGGTGATCGAGTGAAATGGCGAATCATGACCGCCCACGCTTTCCGGCATGGCACATGATTGATTGATTGATTCTCTCTAATTCCAGGACATCCTTAACAATCACAAACTGACTGCTTTATATATGTGGATCTAGACATTGACAAACTGACTGCTTTTTACTATTTGTCTCATTCCCAGGCATACTCTGTGTTCAATAATTCCTAGTACAGGTTAGAAAAAGAATTCTTGCATGCTACATAGAATCAGTTTTAACATATGGTTGTGAATTCTAACAATTAGTAAACAAGCAATAACAATCCATAGAAGCTTCAGATATGTGGATTTATAGTAGAATGCTGAAAATTCATTGGAAAGCCAAAATTAGTAATTTGGCTAAGACACAAAGACAGCTACAAAAGACATTAAAAAGGGCACATTCATCATTTTGTGGCAACATATGACAAGATATTGTGACAACTGGAAAGATTTGTGGAAAGAGTTATAGAGGAAGACAGCCTTGTGTCATGGCATGGAAGGGTGTCATCACATGAACAGATCATGCACGCTGTTGGAAATTGCAAGCTGTAGCAAAGTAAAGTATGATCGTCTTTGCTTGTTGGCAAGGCACTTGATGATGACTCCGTGTAAACTGTAATCTCAACAATCACAAAGTGACTACTGTTTCCTACTGTGTCTAATTCCATGGCACACTCTGAGTGAATCTCACCAGAAAAATAGATAAAATGTCAAGCTAGGCCTTACCACTCTGGGCGACATGGTTGCTATGTCAAATGTGGTTCATTTAAAAATAAACAAGCCACAGTAATAGAAGGCAGAATTTAATGTTCTTAGCTCCTAGTTTACTGGGCCGCGAGCAGAACTGCCCCATTTTCTCAGATTCCTTTGCACTTCCTGGTTGCTAATTTTATTTTTAGTACATATTGAAAGTTCCAATGAATGGATCTCGATCTTCTATCTGTTGTACGCTGTAAAAAACAAAATCGTTAATTATGTTGACGCATACATATATGTATAGGGGTCGGTCGTTCAGAAAGCAATGGCAAACTACTGAACGTAACACTTGCCTAGTACTAGTAGTAAGTACATCAACAGCAGCTGAAAAAATGCTGGTGTTGACTGCAACGTCCCGTAAGGGATACGCAACACAATTTATTTTATTATACATACTACCTTTGATAAGTAACCCCGTAAAATTGCTTCGTGCTGCGTCATTTCAACTGATTCTGTCTTGTTCCACACAAATGTCACATCACATATGAGTGATTAAATGAGTTAAAAATACACCGACCTACACAATTAAAAACACGGCAGCATTTTACTATACTTCCGCTTTAATATTTTCAGTGACAAGAGTTCTAATATCTCGTCCTGGGTTGCCACTTTTTTGACCAAACAAAAAATATGGAAACGGCCCAAACAACATCCATAAATATCTAGATTTAGTTGGATAGTATCTAGGAAAAATATCCAGATTGCGAAAGTAAGAAATTACATATGAATTGATGTGACTACTGGTCTCCCTGGCGAAGAGGTTTACGACTTTCGCCATAACCCCGTATATTCTCGTGAATAACGCAGCTGCGCCCGAACCAGCAGCGGTTCGAGCCGCGCCGATAACTTACGTGGGTATGTGAGCCGGTCGCTCAGAAAGCAATGGCAAACTACTGAGCATAATCTTGCCTAGTACATCAACAGCAGCTGAAAAATGCTGAAGTTGGACTGCAACGTCCTGTAAGGGATATGCAACATTAATATATATATATATATATATATATATTGATGTGACTTACCCTATAGGACCATGTCCTCATCTTCACTGATGTCTGTCTCACAATATACACTTAGCTTGGATGATGAAGTTGAAGCTTCAGATTCAAAATTACTCTGGTATGCTTTTAATACGCGATAGGGAGCTGATGTGTTGAACAGTATTTTCCTGCTCTCATCAGTCCAAATCTTATTGTCAAGATAGCATTTAAGAGGTAAGTTTCATCATGTTTCTTAGTTTACATTTTGTATGATATTAGTACTGAAAACTCTTTCCACATCACATTTGAATGCAGACATCGCACATTCATAGAGCTCACAGAATGGACTGTTACCTGATGCATCTTTAAATTGTCTTACTTCACCCCAAAAGGCTTCAGTTTCTGTTTTGTTTCTCCAGTCAACCAAATTTAATTTGGTTAACTGATATTCTGCTTCCGCCACACTATTATCAGTAGTCCCTAAAAATTTCAAAACTTGACAATATATTTGATATATCCTTTACTGACTGAAGTATGTTGTTAACAGAAAAGAGTGAAATATTTTTAAATATATCTAAATTTTAAAGAAGTCTCTGCTTCAATTGCTTAAATAATGAGAGAAGAAAATCTTGACAGCGCTTTCTTAACTTGTTATCTTCATTTTCTGTTAGCAGTCCTTTTGTTTTTAAACCATCAATTTTTGATTCGATTTGGTATCCCATGTATAGCTCTCTATAGTGCAAGTGAACAAGTCAGCATTAGAAGTTGGCAATATAAGTCTTTTACCAATTGAGCGAAATAGCAAAGTGAGATCGTCAAGTAATTTTACTTTATCAACATTTTGAAATTCAAACAGTTTATTAACTTTTTGCACTTCACTTAAAATGGGCTGTTAAAAGAGAAGGAATGCACAATTTTTTCATCACTGTACATTCCATATAGTATTTCAGCTGTGTAGCACTTTTCACTTTGTCTTTGTCTTGGCCGACGCACGACGCTCAGAGGAAAGGCGAGACGGACATATAATCAGATTTCTACTGGAACTATTAGTGTTGGAACTCTTCGCTGGTTGCTGAGGATGGGGACGGAGCGCTAATGGGAATGTCCCGAATGCTGTGATGTCGGTTCTTAGATCAATCAATCAATCAATCAATCAATCTTGTTATTTCGAAGTGTGTCTTCAACTCCAACCATTGGTTCACAATTACTTCAACAGCTGGCTGAATTGATAACCATCTAGTTTTGCAATATGACAGAATGTTCAGTAGTGAGGAACTATAATTTAATGCTTTATATAAATTATTATATTGCTGTTGTCTGACTGATGACTTGGAGAACCAGTTATGTGTTTCAGCAATAAGGAATTTCAAATTCCTTGGTAAACATTCTGATGAGGCATGTGATAATGCTAGCTGCAAGGAATGACACGCACATTTTATGAGGATTAAAGATGGGATATCTTCCTTCAATTTTGTATAAACGCCATGTTAGTTAGTTAGTTAGTTAGTCGACAGATCATCCTCATTGCACATCGAACCATTCAGTCCATAAGTGCTCGGATCCCCTCCTCAGCAAATCCCGCAACGTGTAGCGGCTAACGACGCCAGTTCTGTGTTGGTTTATCAATCTTCTTTGGCTTCCTGCGTAGTGTTCTTGTTTGGCCACCCCTCTTTTAATTTGCTGCTCTCGCAGTCTGGCCATGGTTGTAGATTCACAGTCATCACTTGGTTCTCGCAAAAGTCTTACTTCTCGTAGAGCATTCAGAATGTCGGCCTGGTCCATGGCGCGTCCGCCCTCCACAGTAGCCTCACCTGCGAGCTTGTCAGCCCGCTCATTTCCTTGTACTCCCGCATGCCCTGGCACGAAGATGAAACTAATCTTTGCCAATCGAGACCGCTCCAGAGGCAGCGACCATTCTCTTCGGATCGACCCCTCCTCTATCCTCTTGATCATGTTCATTGAGTAGCTAAGGAAACAAGCCCTAGTGAATGTCTGTGTCTCGAGCCATGTTATTGCTTTACTTACTGCCATGACTTCCATGGTCAGGCTACTTGTGGTTTCAGTGAAAGCACCAGAGTCCTCCTTCACAATTCTCCCTCCGGCCCGAACTGTAAAGGCCCATGAGCTTCTCACATGTCGGACGACCGACCCATCTGTGTAGATGACCGCGTCACCGTCTAGCGAATTCTCGAAAATCAACGCTTGTACTTCAGCCTCAACAGCAGCCGGATTTTCGTGTCTGCATTTTCTATCTAGTTGGATGCAAACTGAAAAGGATGTGCAGAAGTCTGTTGGCACTTGCACCCACTCCTCGCGAGGTTCTAAGTCCTCAAGTGAACACACCTGTTGAAGAATGTCTTCGGCTTGACCCATCCACGACCGTCCTCTTTTTAACCTGCTGCCCTTCACCTTCCTAATTTCACTATGCAGTGGATGTTGTGTGTTTGCGTTAATTCTGAGGTAGGCGCGTGCCCTGCAACCTTGTATTCTCTCTTCAATGGTTAGAAAATCAAGAAGGTAGCGCATCGCCCTGCATGCTGTATCTCTTGTACATCCAAGAATAATGCGCATAGCTTCATTCTGTATCCTTTCCATCCTTTCTATCTGCTTATGGCTGAGAGTCAGGATTGCCATTGCATACTCCAAAACAGACATGACCAGCCCCTCGTACAGAAGACATAGATGGCGCTGCTCACAGTTTGCTGCCGCCATCACCCGCATCGCTGCCAAACCCCGCTTGGCCTTTGTTATCACCTGGTCTATGTGCACATTATAAGCAAGGCTTCGATCAAACCGTATCCCCAGGTAATTCATTGCCTGCGTTCTTTCCACCGTCTCTGAACACAGCATTACAGTTGGTGTTGGAGTGTTGACAATATGATTATTCAACGAGAACCAAGTCACTGTTGCCTTTGTTGGGTTGACCATTGCCCCAGCTTCATCACACCAAGTACTTATGCGATTTAGTTCGGTGTGTAGTTCCACAGCAACCTCCTCTCTATCCTTACCCTGACGATACACTAAAACGCCATGGTTGATACCAACCATTATCGAGGCATTATCTGTACCAGTTGCAGCCAAATTCACATGAAAAGAATCACACAGTCGGCATCACAGCAATAAGTCGTAGCACAGTGAGTTTACAGATCAAATAATGTTATTATAAGTTATGCTCCCTTTTACTCATTACCGGAGGGTTGCCAGATTGTTGAGCGTTGATCCAAGTCAGTTCAAAGTTTAAATAATGGCAATTACCATAATTTACGCGCGTCCAGACCAAACAAAAAATGGGTAAATGACACCGAAAGAAAAGTGAAATATAAAAAGTATCCAAAATATCCAACTATTGCATCCAGAATCCAAACGTCAGAAAACGGTATCCAGACGCCGGCGAAAACCTCTAGATCTGGATATAAAATATCTAGAATGGCAACCCTGATCTTGTCGTCAGGCCTAGTTTGTCATGTAAAGAATTGCTGTTTTGTGTTGTTGTTGTTGTTGTTAATCCCAGGATGTTCACAATTGTATGAACTGATTGAATTGGGAACTTTTGATGACTTGACCCCATTCCCAAAAGACAAGCAATACTATACACTCATTTCGAGCATACAGAATTCAGGGTGGGTATGAATAAATGATCGTCCACCATCATCAAGGGGATTTCTTGTACTGTCCTGTGATATAAACATAGGCAGTCTTTGGCGGGCTTTAATGCAGAGAAGATTAAGATCGACCCTTTACATGTTAACCACACTATTATGTTCCAAGGGAAATAAGCACGTTCTTGTCAGTTATACTGCATGTTGAGAAGCGTGTTTTGCAAGCGATACATAGAACTGCGGTTTCCCCTTGCTTCCATTAGACGAGACACAGAATGCAAATAACAAAACCAATTTGTCGTTGAGATAGAAACGGAGCCAAAGCAAGCGGGTGTTTGAGGGAATTGAAGGAACAGATAGGCTTGTGGACTTGGCTGCTGTGGGGTGGGGGAATGGTGTGAGAGCTATGGACCTGGGTGATATCCTGAACGACCTCCTAGAAGCAGGACGAGTAAATGACCAAGGGATGAATGTCACATTGCAACATTGACCAGATTGTAAGAACATCAATTCAAACTAGACTAGATCGCCACGCGGGAAGCCAAAGAAGCCGACTCAACCAAAACAGAACTGGTGCTGTCAGTCTCTACACGCTGAAGAAAATACTGAGGAGAGGACCCTAGCTCTTAACGAATAGTTCGCTGTGCAATGAGGACGATATGTTGACTGACTAAGAAACTAACTGACTGACTGACAACATAATCTCAAATAAGGGGATTAGTGGTCGATTCACATGGGACTATGTGCTGCAGTTAAAAATTTGCCCCCCCCCCCCCCCCAAAAAAAAAAAAAAAAAAAAAAAAAAAACAAAGAAACTTTGACATGGACATGGAGCAAAGTAGGCCTATGTTTTTACACCAAACTTTAATAAAGAGGAAGTGTCACACTTGATTTTTAATTCGTATTGGTACATGTGTATTGTATTAAGCTGTTATGTCTTAAAATTAACTGCAGGACGTCGTAATCAACCTTGGCAGTTTTACCTCTTTGTGATTTCTTAGCAGTGTTATGGTTATGTTCGTTAATTTGCTATTGCTTTTCAGGCGACCGACTCAAGTGCCATTAGGGCACTCAACGCAAGGTGGTCTGCTTCCAAATTGCTGCGGCTGATTTCGAACTGATAAGCGAAATTGTGGAACTGCGTTCACTGCTCTAAAACCACAGAAGCCGGCTTACAAGGAGGGAAATGTGGTCACCTGGGTGTTAAATGTTAGACTTCCGCAGGAACAACGTTCTCCACCTTCAAACAATCTCAGTATCAGTGACTATGCAATTAGAATTTCAGCAAACGGATTTTTCATGTCTCACTTCATATGATATATAACGCTGCAGTATGCACCTCAAGAGATATAGCGAAATACGGGACAATTTCAAGACGACTTCATATCCAATTATCAATAGAGCTAGAGTGCAGTAAGAATACAACTATTTATATATATATATATACACTAGCTGACCCGGCCCGGCTTCGCCCAGCTCCTGGCGGTTATCTATCTATCTATCTATCTATCTATCTATCTATCTATCTATCTATCTATCTATCTATCTATCTATCTATCTATCTATCTATCTATCTATCTATCTATCTGTCTGTCTGTCTGTCTGTCTGTCTATCTGTCAGACCCGTCCCGGCTTCGCCCAGCTTCTGGTGGGGAGCATCTCATTTAATTCATAAAAGTAGTCATATAAGCTCCCGTTCCCGACTATCTGTCTGTCTGTCTGTCTATCTGTCTGTCTGACCCGGCCCGGCTTCACCCAATACCTGGTGGGGAGCATCTAATTTAATTCATATAAGTAGTCATATTCTTCTTCTTCTTCTTCTTCTGCATTCATCCGGAGTTTTTTTCGGATGTAATTGCGTTGTGCCTGTTTACAGCAGAGCTGCGTTCTTGCGCCGTTAGGCCGACACATCCGACTTCTGCGGGCATTTGTTGACCGGGTTAACCTTCCCGGGGAGTAGTCATATAAGCTCCCGTTCCCGACTATCTGTCTGTATGTCTGTCTGTCTGACCCGGCCCGGCTTCACCCAGCCTCTGGTGGGGAGCATCTCATTTAATTCATATAAGTAGTCATATAAGCTCCCGTTCCCGTTCCCGACTATCTGACCCGGCCCGGCTTCACCCAGTCCCTGGTGGGGAGCATCTAATTTAATTCATATAAGTAGTCATATAAACTCCCGTTCCCGACTATCTGTCTGTCTGTCTATCTGTCTGTCTGCTTGTCTGTCTGCTTGTCTGTCTGACCCGGCCCGGCTTCGCCCAGCCTCTGGTGGGGAGCATCTCATTTAATTCATATAAGTAGTCATATAAGCTCCCGTTCCCGACTATCTGTCTGTCTGTCTGTCTATCTATCTGACCCGGCGCGGCTTCGCCCAGCTCCTGGCGGGGAGCGTCTAATTAAATTCATATAACACAAAAAAATAACTTAAGAATTTATTATTTTTAATGAAAACTGCTTTTAATCACCTACATGACTGTAGATAACTTCTTTAAACATAAAAAGATGAGTTAGACAATTTTCACTATTAAATAGATGCATTATTTTTATGAAAACTTTGAAAATGCCTTTAAAGATATATCATTATTTATTATAACTCATATGCCTGTAAATAACTATAGACAAAGAGTTTATAAATCTTTGAAAACAATGCAACAATCTATATATAAAATATAAAGCAATGATATTAAAAGTTATGCCCCTTGAAATAACTTTTCTTAAGTTAAGTCCCCTCGCTATATATAAATGATAATGTAAATTTAAATATTAAATTTTAGTAAGTAAATAGCTGATTGTACACTAACAAACTATTACAGTTAGCTGCACGGGAATGAAAAGAATACATGTAGAAAATTTCATCTCAATCGGATGGACCGTTATCGAACGCATCAAATACATCCCTATACACATACATACATACATCGTCTTTTATATATATATATATATATATATATATATATATATATATATATATATATATATATATATATATATATATATATATATATATATATATATATATATATATACACATACACACACACACATTACATTGGATCCATGCCGTCTTGACAGACGATAGTTTGTTACATTGTGCTTCAAAAACGCATAATAACTACAACCCATGGCGGTAGCGAATGCGACTGATAAGGCCAATTCGCGCTGTAAATGTTCGTCCATAGTGGATGAATGTGAAAACATGGTCATTTCCACAATTACGCACAATCTTACGTATCGCGCGCTCGGTGTGTGATTATTTGAAATCATTTTATACCTCTCCATAGCACAAATCCTGGGCTAAAATATACAGACCGTGTCTTCCTCATGCAGCATGATCCCTCTCTCGGCCTTCCTAGTTCACTCCAGAGGAATGGTAACACCAATACATCTGTAACAAGACATGCTACAGCAGCTGCCGGATCAGCAAAACAATGCTATAACTGTCCACCTGTCGGAGCTGATTGATTGATTTAGGAATCGACATCACAGCATTCGGGGCATTCCCATAAGAGCTCCATCCCTATCCTCAGCAGCCAGCGAAGAGTTCCAACACCAATAGTACCAGTAGCAATCTGATTATATGTCCGTCTCGCCTTTCCTCTGAGCATTGAGCGTCGGCCAGATCCCCTCATCACTCCTCACTGTCTCATTCTTGCCAGACCATGGTAATCCATTTGCTCCTCCGAGGTGTACACGTGCTCCCACAAGGCCGCAACCATGTCTGCCTTGTCATGCAGCAATACTCCACCAAGTTCTGCAGAGCCAGCCAATCTGTCTGCCTGTTCATTTCCCAGCACACCGCCATGCCCCGGAGAAAAGATCCAAGCGATGTTTGTTACCCGTGACTTCCGAAGCGAAGCAAGCCACTCCGCACGAAGCCTACCCGTCCTCACTCTCGCCAGCATGCTTTCTGAGTCAGTTACAATCACGATGTGTGTGTGTGTGTGTCGTATTCTCCATCCAGCGGAGGGCCGCAGTGACTGCCTCCACCTCCATTCTTAAGCTGGATGTTGTGGTATCATATGCCAGGCTCTCCTGCACCAAACGTCGACCATTAGCTTTGGATATGAACCCCCAGCCACTTCTCTCACCTCTTGACACCGAACCATCTGTGTAGATAATCACACCAGAGTGAGCATTGTCCTGAATTAGTTGCTGGATTTCCACTTCCGGGGCCCCTGATGGCCACTCCCTGCACTCCCGGCTCAATGTGATTATAACTCTGCACAAGTCTAACTGCTCGGCTGGCACTCTAACCCACACCTCTCCTCGCCTGATGTTCTCCAAGGGGCACACCTGTCTGATCGTATCCTCCGCCTCAGCCATCCATGCTTTCCCTCTTATCAGTCGCTGACCCTTAACTGCGTCCAGCGCCTCATGCAACGGGTGATCTGTGTCTGCAGCTACTCTGAGGTATGCCTTCGCCTGCATCATCTTGAGCCTACCAGCAACAGTCGGCAGACCAAGGATGTAACGCATACACGCTACTGGGGTGTCTCTGGTGCATTCCAGAATGAACCGTATAGCTTCGTTCTGTATGCGCTCTAACTTCACCAGCTGACTCTCTGAGACAGTGAGCAGTCCTAATCCATAATCAATTACTGAGAGGATCAAGTGCTGGTATAGTGTGAAAAGCATTCTCTGCTCTGTGTCCATTGCAGACATAGTTTTAAGTGCATTGAGTCCCTTTTGAGATCTTGTCACAACGGTCTCCACATGGTCCTTGAAGGATAGGCTCCTATCAAATGTGATCCCCAGATACTTCAGTTTGTTCTCTCTGCTGACATTTCTAACATCTATCGCGAGGCTTGTCGAGAAGTCCTGCCGGAGCTTCGACCCTAGACCAGCTGCCAACCAAGGATTAGGGCCTGGTCTGCCCTGCCATGACATTTTGTCTTTAGGTTGCATTTCCTCGCACCAGGATAAAGCTTATACCTTCCCAATTGCGCTCTTCCGCCCGAAGCCGTTGGCATATTTTGGGGTATCGGGTTTGGCAAGCGCCGCCTAACATTCGGCGCTAACAGAAAGCAGGTAGGTGTGTGTGTGTATATATATACACAGTCAATACAGAAGTGAGTCAGGGATGTATCTCCCCCCCCCCCCCCCCCCCCAACTACCCCACCCCAACTTTGTTTGTTTGTTTGCTATTACTGGATACGTAGGCAGAATATCCAAAGAAGCAAGCCGTGACAGATCCGATTCAGAAAATTTCGAACTATTTACTTTAGCCGAAACAACAGATCCACCCGCAATTTAAAAAAAGCTGTTATTTGCAGACGATCAGTGCCCGTTTTACAGCAGACGAGGGCAGTCTCCATCACATTAATCATTAATGAGTTCTGAAGACAGAGAATTGGACAGTGAAAATGATGACAGCTCTGATTCTGAAGCAGTTGGTGGCGGAAGTGATGAGAGTGATATTGATGATGATAATGCTGTTGATCAACCCGCATTTTCTGATGTTTTTGATTGGAAAAAAAAATGACTTTATGAGACGAGCACAGCAAGTATTTACGGGAACCTCGGGTTTGCAGGTAAACATAAACAACGACACTGATCCAGTATCGTATTTCAACATGTTTATTACGGAAGGAATGCTTGATGTTATTGTTCTGGAAACAAATAGGAGAGCCAATCAGCTGGCAAGAGCTGCATGTAGAGCACATAAAAGATCCAGGATGGTGAAATGGAAGGATATGGATGCAAACGAGGTCCGTGTTTTTATAGCCGTGATTCTTATTCAAAGTTTGATACATAAACCGGAACAAGAAATGTATTGGTCTACTAAACCTCTGTTGGAAACGCCTTATGTTCGGAAAGTTATGAGTGAACAGCGATTCAGTCTAATTTTGAAATGCCTTCATTTTACCAATAACGAAGACTTACCACCCACTACATCTGCATCAGAGAAATCTTTCTTCAAAATAAAAGACTTTTACGATGCACTTATTGCTAATTTCTCGACAGTTTACATTCCATCCAAAAATATAGCCATTGACGAATCGTTGTTGCTCTGGAAAGGTAGACTGCAGATGAAACAGTATATTCCAATGAAAAGAGCTAGATTCGGTATAAAATCTTATGCTTTATGTGAATCGGAATCGGGCTATATCTGGAAGGCGATGATACACATAGGAACAGCGATGAAACTGGATGATGCTGCAGACGACCTAAAGTCATCAAAAATTGTCATGACATTGATGAAAGATCTTCTGGGAAAAGGATATTGTGTCTTTCTCGACAACTGGTACAGTTCGCCTGCACTGTATCGTCAACTTCATGTGAATGGTACTGACGCAGTCGGAACGGTCCGACTGAACAGAAAAAATATGCTGGCGGACCTCAAGAAGAAGATAAAATGTGGTGAAACAATATCCCGATTTACAGAAGATCTTATGGCTTTGAAGTGGATGGACAAAAAAGAAGTGACTGTTTTGTCCACATATCATACAAGTTCCATGGAAACCATTACAAAACGTGGTGTGGATAAAGTGAAACCCATTGCTATTCAGACTGACCTACAACCAGCACATGGGTGCGGTTGATGTCGGCGATCAAATGCTCGCAGCATTTCCAATAGAGCGGAAGCGCACTAAGGTGTGGTACAAAAAACTGTTTCTCCATCTTGTCAATCAAACTGTTCTAAACAGTTACATTTTGTACAAAAAAAATCCAGATACACCAAAACTTAGTCATTTACAATTTGTTGTCAAGTTGACCGAACGACTTCTCGAGAAATATCATGTTCCTGATCAATTGCAAAGCCGAGGTAGACCATCAAACACTACCGGTAATCCTCTACGTCTAACTGCTCGACATTTCCCTATGTTCATTCCAGCCAATGCTGTAAAACAAGCACCAACAAAAAGATGTAAAGTGTGTTGCAACAGAATGGGTCCCGATGGGAGAAAATTTCGTAAAGAGACACGATACTACTGTCCGGAGTGTGACACAGCACTATGTGCAGCTCCATGTTTTGGTGTTTACCACACCAAGTATAATTACTAAAAACAATTGACATCTAATATACGTATCAGTTTAGTTCGTTATTGAACAGTACCATTTACATTTAGTACAGAACATTTCTTATTTTCCTCACAATTTCTAAAAGACAACTCATTTTCACTTAAAAAAACATTTTATTTTGCCAGGACAACATAACATATCAAATTATGAAAGAAAAAAAATACAGTTTGCATAACAAAAAAAAAATTTTTTTTCCACGGTAAACGGGTTAACTTCAAAAGTGGAAGATGATGATGATGATGATGATCAGATACCTCAGCACCGGAACTTGCGCAGAAAAGGAAAGGCAACAGCATTCCTGCGCAGGTTGTTACTAAAAACAATATGGCGACAGTCGGTATCCAACCAGTGTAAACAACAAGAATTAACGAGTCTTTTCACGGACGTCAAGTTATCATAGCCGACGGTCTACCTTTTTAAACTGCATTCTAGACAATTTTGATAGAAACATGGACAGTCACCTCATTGCTGGTGCATATTCGAATCCTTTTATGATAAAAATTGAACAATTTATAAGCGGAGTTTTCTTCTTTTTAGACGTCTACTCTACGGTCTTCCTTAGTTACGTTGAAAAAAAAAGAAAATGAAGATTTTGATTTTGTTGGTAACTTAAGTGATGTGTAAAATAAAATCGATAATAACTTTTTAAAAGATTATAAATAGTAAAAAGATTTTACTCATGTAAATGCTTACTTATTCTCATGTTTTGTGGATTATTCAAAGGCATTTGACTGTGTACAACATCAGAAATTTCGGGATAGGTTTTCTATTAATATGTAAACATGTAATTGACATGTTCATGTAGTAATCTAATACAACTCATAAGATTGTTATATGTACATAGAGTCTATCTAGACTAACAAGCAGAGGTTAGAATAGATGGCTAGACATCAAATTGGTTTGACATCAAGCAAGGAGTCTGTCAGGAATGTGTGCTGTCCCCCTATTTGTTTAACCTGTACGCCGAAAATATAATGAGAAATGTAAGAGATGATATAAACAGGGAGCTATGCCCTAATTATCGGTGGTCATGACATACCAGAGTTTCGGTATGCTGATGATACGGTAGTGCTATTCACAACACAGAATGGTATAGAAAACCTAATAGCCTCAACCCAATTGAATAATGAAAATCACAACTTATATCTTAACATAGCAAAAACAAAGATAATGCATACAGATAAAACTACTATGGAGAAAGAAATATATTTGAATAACGAAGACACAAACAATAGATTGCACGATTTATTGCCTGGCATATTTCGCTGCATCTCGTCAGGTACATACTGCAGAAATCACACAACTTACGTGAATTAATTAGATAAATCCTTCAAACTGAAATATACACATGTTCGCACAGTAATGTCGATTGTCTACCACGGTAATATTAAACTGACTAACATGTCTTTCTGCTTACACAAGGACGGCTTACGAAGGTTGATTAGAATAGCTTCAGCAAACTTTAACAATCGACTACTTTGTGTGTTGAGCAACACACGGAAGGGACTGTCTCTTTCAACCACGTGCCCACTCTCGAACACGTGTCTCCCGAACGTCGTTCCAGGCCACAATGAACGAGACACATATAAACATCTCTTTATCTATGGAACACGAACACAACGAAGCGTTGCCGTTTCTAGATATCCTAATGAGACGTAGAGCAGATGGCACAATTCAAAGATCGGTGTACCGCAAAGAAACATGGACTGGCCAATACTTAAATTTTCAGAGCTTCGCACCTGTCCAGTACAAACGGGGCTTAGTACGGACCCTGTTTGACCGTGCTAGGAAGATATGCACCCAGGACACACTGACAGAGGAATTTAAAACTCTGAAATATGCCTTAAACCTGAATGGGTACTCCACAGGATTTATAAAGCGCCATTGCCAACAGCCCAAACCGAAATCAGAAGTAACTACAGTCCCTAAACTCAAAGTATTCATCCAGCTAACCTTCCGAGGAGATGACGTAATGCAACGTCTGCGGGACCGGCTCACCACAGCAGTCGAGCGAACATTCTGTGCTGCAGCTCTAGTCATCAGGTACAGAAACACACCAATCCCAGTCCCTGCAGTAAAAGAACCTGTAGCTTTGTACGCCAAATCAAATTGTATTTACCAATTTACATGCAGATGCGAGGCCATCTACATAGGCAGAACTAAGCGACAGTTACATTGCAGGGTTTCGGAACATATCCCGAATTGGTTGGACAAGATACTACACACAGAAGATGGTAGCCTAGGCAGGCCGACACACCAGAAAAGTCTGGCTTCATCGGTCGGGAGACACGTGTTCGAGAGTGGGCACATGGTTGAAAGAGACAGTGCCTTCCGTGTGTTGTTCAACACACAAAGTAGTCGATTGTTAAAGTTTGCTGAAGCTATTCTAATCAACCTTCGTAAGCCGTCCTTGTGTAAGCAGAAAGACATGTTAGTCAGTTTAAAATTACCGTGGTAGACAATCGACATTACTGTGCGAACATGTGTATACTTCAGTTTGAAGGATTTATCTAATTAATTCACGTAAGTTGTGTGATTTCTGCAGTATGTACCTGACGAGATGCAGCGAAATATGCCAGGCAATAAATCGTGCAATCTATTGTTTGTGTCTTCGTTATTCAAATTCATCATGGGAAAACATTGTTTTGAAAGAAATATATGTTAATGAGGAAAAATTGGAGATGGTGGACAGTTTTGAATATCTTGGGTCATTGATTACCAACAACGGTGACATAATGAAAGAAATTAATTGACGACTATCAGTTGCTCTTCAAAGACTAAAACAACTGAATAAATTATGGAGTGGGACAGACAGAAATACAAAAATTAGATTTTTAAGAGCATGCATCTTTCCCATTGCAACATACGCCTGTGAGACATGGACACTTACTAAACAAACTGAACAGCGCATAAACGCCTTTGAATATAAATGTTATAGACGAGTTCTAAGAATATCTCGAGTAAAGAAAAGAACAAATGCATCCATACTCCAAGAGCTGAATATTGAAGAAGGCTGGCTATTAAAGACGATAAAACAAAGAAAATTGAAATATTTTGGTCACTTGAAACGTCACGAAAGTTTGGAGAGAACAATAATGGAGGGGTATATGCCTGGGAAGAGAGGAAGAGGAAGGTCAAAGAGAAGATGGGTGCAGGATGTGGCGGATGATCTGCAGATGGGTGTATCGGACACGTGGCATCTTGCTTATGATCAAGACGTTTTCTGGAAGGTTGTTATGGGAGTGAGGTTCTGCAAACGAAATGCTACTGAATGAATGAATGAAATGCTTACTTGGTTCCTTCGCTTGTACAATACATCTAGTACAGTACCGAGTACTTCAGTCCAGTACAGCAATAATTACATGACATATATTAGGAGCGTTCGTTTGAAATCCATTCCTGCTGCACTGTGCGTAATTGCGTACATTGAACATGATCATGTCATAGTCATGTGATAAGTACTGACCAATGAATAAAGTTTCTAAACCATGTTTTCACTTCACATTCAACTTTGGTGTCATTCGCGAGATGTCTCCCGCCAAGGTCAGTTTTTAGTGTTTATGCTGACAAATGTTTATTCCGTAAAGCGGTGCATAGCTGGGTAGAAAAAGTTACGAGGGCGAGTCAATAAGTAAGTCACACAGTTTGTGGGATGTCTGGTAAATGAAAACAAAGCACGCAGTCCTATGCAGCCGGTTTGGAAGGACTGATGAAACGATGGGAAAAATGCATCAATGTTGGTAGAAATTATTTTGAGAAATAAAGGGACAATGTATGTATAAAAATAAACTGGTTTCAAGTTGTTATCATATATAGTTATTTTTCTACAGCCATTTGTGACTTACTTATTAACTTACCCTCGTAAAATAATATATATTACTACTAATTACTATAATCATATAGACTATATAGTTATAGTACTGTACTCGTATATACCATCCGCTAATCTCTAACAATAACAATAGTCAAAGCTGCGCAGTATAGCCTTTCTTTATAGAATATATCCAGCTTTGAACATAGACAGATGTGCTTTGAGATAATTAGGTGTCCTTGTTAATTTTAACATAACATTTAAACATCAATATGATCTACATGAAAAAAAAAATTATACTTTTCTCAAATGGATTTTTTAAATTATTCTTTTCTCATCCTTTCACCACCCCCAAATAAGCACAGGCAGTGAGGGAATATAATCCGTCAGAATCGTCTTAATTTCATTTCTAGTGATGAGTTCTTTAACTTAAGTTCTAGAGCCTGGGACAGCTTACTTTCTAGGTTTTCCCAAGCTCTCTTATCACTGGCTGGCGGGAAATTTATCTTTACTCTTGCACCTTCAGAAAGATAGATTCATGCATCTGTTGGCCAATCGACTTGAATTCTTCATGGCTCTTGAGAGCTTTCCCCAGCTTAGATAGTCTGATGACTTATCTGCCAACACAGTACACTGTTGAACATCCAATGATGCATTAGTGCACCTCTTCATTCCCTTCTGCATGGCAAAGATTCTACCACAAAGGTGTGGTCATTGGGTTAATATCATAGTCTTTTTATTTTCATTCCCTGATATAATTGTGGAGACATATAATATTATAGTATTTTTTTTCCATTCCATGTCATAATTGTGGGGACATATAGTATTTGTTTTCATTCTGCTTGAGTGGTTGTCAAATGATGCTAAAATATAGAAAAGCTCAAAGTTATTGATAATTTCATTGTTGGTATTATCTGTTGTGAGCTTACTACATGTTGTGTATTTCTATTATCATTATTAATATTGTTATTGTGTCAGGTCTTAGTCAGATATGACTGAGCTACCGTATAACAGTAGACGGTACTACCTGCTTTCTGTTAGCGCCGAACGTTGGGCTGCACTTACCAAACCCGACACCCCACATTGTGCCAACGGCTTCAGGCGGAAGAGCGCAATTGGGAGGGTACAAGCCTTACCCTGGTGCAAGGAAATGCAACCTAAAGACAAAGTGTCATGACAGGGCAGACCAGGCCCTAAGCCTTGGTTGGCGGCTGGTCTAGGATCGAAGCTCCGACAGGCGGACAATTAGAGCATTGCTTTGCTGATCCGGCAGCTTCTGCAGCTTGTCTTGTTCCAGATGTTGAGGTGTTACCTTTCCTCTGGAGTGAACTAGGCAGGCCAAGAGAGGGATCATGCTGCATGTGCAACACATGATCTCTGTATTTTAGCCCAGGCTTTGTGCTATGGAGAGGCAATAACTCCATCCCTTACAAAGTATCGTCTGTCAAGACGGCAAGGTGCCAATGATAGTTTTCATTCTCTGTCATAACTGTGGGGACATATAATATTATAGTATTTTTTTTTTATATTCCCTTTCATAACTGTGGGGACATATAATATTATAGTATTTGTTTTCATTCTCTGTCATAACTGTGGGGACATATAATATTATAGTTTTTTTTTTTTTATATATTCCCTTTCATAACTGTGGGGACATATAATATTATAGTATTTTTTTCATTCTCTGTCATAACTGTGGGGACATATAATATTATAGTATTTTTTAAATTCCCTGTCATAACTGTAGTTGCATATAATATTATAGTATTTTTTTCATTCCCTGTCATAAATGTAGGGACATATAATATTATAGTATTTTTTTTTTTACATTCCCTTTCATAACTGTGGGGACATATAATATATTAGTTTTTACAATCCCTGTCATAACTGTGGGGACATATAATACCCAGACTACTTGACCATTTATACCATCTTGAAGTCTCCCACACAGACAAATATCCATGGGGAACTGTAACTCAGAAGCCTGAAAACAACCTTCACGACTACCCAACATGCGTAGATCTACGTGACCAGAGAGTGCTGAGGTAAAACAGAAGTTATGAAGCTCCTGGATTGAACTGTACCAGTGATGAACTTCATCTTAACCACAGCACCCTAGATAAACCATAACTAATGACTGTCAGAAGTCGGGGTGCCCCATCGGCTAGATGAAAGTATTTTTCACTGGCGAGCAACCCCTAATAGTCAGAAACTGACTAGGGACAAAATCTATATGGCTGAACTATAGATTAGGCCCCTGAATATCCAACGTACAGCTCCAAGTGGCTCGTTACAAAATTAAAATGAACTGTGCTGAATATTCGCCAAGGATGGGAAGAGAAGGTTAGCTAGAATAGATTTTTACGTCTGAATTAAAGTGTAAAGACAACTATTCCAGTACAGGTTTTTCTCCCTGACTGCTCCCTTCCTTGGTGTGTAAGTGAACCCCCACCAATGTACACACACAACACGTATGCACAATTGGAATTAAAATATAACGACAGAACTATGAGTTACAATACTACAACATTTATTTGCTAATCATAACAATAGACATAGGATGATTGTCAATATGAGGATGATGAAATCATATACATATTGATATTGATGACAAACATTACGTAACTTTACTTGTTACTCCATCTATCTGGATCTTTGGTCCAGATCCCCACTCTCCAGTAGACACACACAAAAGAAACAGCTTGCCGGTATTCTGACGACTGCCAGTCCTGACACTCCTAGTCAGTAGTCTCTAGTCTTGAGATCTATAACATAGGTGCTCCTTGTGAGAGCTTGAAAGAAAGTCAAGAATGTGTTATATCAGTTCTACATCAGCGCAATCCTAATTAAAACATATCATAACACAAACATATACAATGACCAGTCTGGCCAAGTTTATCTTCCAGCTCTACTGTGTTCACCATCCTCCTTCTCCCTACTGTCTTAGTCTGGGACGGGCTTTTCAATTGTCTCACACGCCTGTAATGATTACATTTCTGCCGCCCCATGTCCATGTCGCTAATACAGAAATTCTGTGTCGTACAGCCGCTCCGTCCAATGTTAGTTTAGCAGCTCACAGGGTCGGTAAGGGTATTATAACAATGCCTGATCATCCGGGCTTGCAAGCCGTGACCAGTAGCTGTGCCAGGTTTCCATGCATTACCGTGGACGCACGCCCACAATACACTGAGAAAGTTTAGCACCATATACCCTATACTACCAATTGTGGGTAATGTCTGTACCATTACACCTCTGCTTCCAACACAATCATTGGCCAATGTGCCAATGCGCAGACAATAGCATAACACTTCATATTGGTAGGTTTGCATATGACAAATCAATATATCAAACATCCAATACACATAAACATATTGATTAAACTAGACATATTATGATACTTTAACATCATAGCATAATGCACTAGTTAGTTTATGAAATTACACATACATACATCCAACATATCCGTAACCATTATATTACTTCAAGATGGACATCTAATGATATTCAACATAATAGCATTAGGCATTATTAATGAGTACTAATATTGTATAGCTACAAAATGAGATATACAACGTCTAATTGAAGTTACCACTTAGTTACTGCTGTTGTAAGAATTAAATAAATAGTCAGTTGACTATATTCTGTACAACAAATGCACACACCAAAAAGCAACTAGGATAGTGTACAAAGAAATGACAAGCATCTACCAAGACACCTAAAAGTATACCCAGACAAGATCTGTCTCACATAAGGCTCTATTTCTCAGAAGAATAACACTTTAAAGCAATATGATATTGAACACAGAACTTAGAAAGAACACTCAAGTAATCTATGACAATGATAGTTCTTGCAATAACCTAGATCAGATATAGACTGAAAATCAGTAACTAAGAAATAACTTTTGTAGTGAAATCTAACATAATAATCATGCGTATGACTACAGACATTGAGATAGTTCCTACCTGTTCTGAAGTCAGACTTAATCTAAAGGGGAAAAGTCTAGCAGGGGTTTTTATACCTAGCCTAGCAGTAGACACTTATCTCCCAGGAATTCCATTCATAAATTCTTCTTATCTCCTCCTGACGTTAATTGCAATTAACTCCAAGTCTGTCCAGTCATAAAATTCTTCCTGCATGCACACTAGCCTTCACACCTGTGGGTCTGACCCTTATTAGCCCACTGAGTCTTATCAGTGATTTCACACCTTGCGCCTCTAGTCTCTACCAGATGGGGTCAGCCATCGCGGTTGGGCGATTTCCTAGCTATTCTTATCAGGTGTCATGTCAAGGGAACAATTAGGTTCTCATGGTCAACAGCCAGTTTACAACTCTGTTGGTAAACCAGGTTTGCTTGCGTCATGCCTGGTTGGTTTTAATTACTATTCAGTCCCCTGAGTCTGCCCTCCCGTCTGGCTGGATTGATAACCTCTGGGGGTGACCGGTACTGGTGTCAAATTAACTTCCCAAATAGAAAGCCATTCCTGGTGGTTTGTTTACTTGCAGGGTTTGCAAGCTTACGTCAAGACAGTATAGCCTTGAATATAGAGAAAACAGTTTTGTTCGTCTGTTGATCCTCTACATGGCCCATCAAAAGTGAACCGAAAATTGTTCTGGGAAGTAAAGGCTGCCAATTCGTGACAGAGCTTTCCCCTTAAAAAAAAGTTTCTGCCAGAAATCTTTTGTCAAAGCACGCCGTACATCCCAGAATAATGCCTAAGCACTCTCCGTTCTGTATCTGCCTAAAGGTTTCCAATATTCCTTGTGGCAGTGGGTTGTCCTGCTCTGCATAAAGACGTCCCATTTCCATAACCCAAAGATACTCTGGATAGATCCTTGTACCTGGTTTTCGGCCGGGATTCCATGCAATAGCTTGGTAAAATCCGGTAATTGTCAGGAGGTTGTAATTTTACCCCTCTGGGAAAGATCACAATCAACGGGATTCTTCTACGCCTCTGGGCAGCAATTGTTTTACACCATTCACTCACGTGATTTACTCCTTTCAGCCGAGGATGTACCCGTAGTGAGGTCTCGCATAAGCTGGCCACAGCAAAGCTTGTCTCCGTGATATTCCTCCATCCTTTATAGATCCTTAACAGATCCATCAATAGCTTCCTTTTGAAAGGAATAATGTTACACATCATGGTCCCATGATATAAATTCAACTGGCGCTTTCCTCCTTCAAAGTCGGGCGTAACAATCGTCCCTCCTCGGTGTCGCGGTTTCTTCCCCTGATATTCAGTTAATGGGCTGAGTTTCTCTGCATTAGAGTTTCGTGTGAAAACCGTGCTAGAAATTGGAAATTTAGTGAGCCAAGTTGTCCAGCCTTGAGAAATAACATAGTTATTCACAGGCGATAAAGTGGAGTTACTTTTGAATAAAGTATCCACAAATAGCTGATCTACTCCTATCAAATCGACCTGACTGAAGGGTAGATTGAGTCCTAAGAGTGTTGATTCCAAACCACTCTTGACTTCTGTTACTTCAGGTCCCTGTTGCTGGAATTCCCTGATAACTTCAGCTAATGAGATGATAGGCGTTTCTTCCTCCATCTTGTGCAAAGAATTTTCTTCTTTAGCAACTACAGACAATGTTGTCTGCACAATATCAGAGTCCATATTCTGGCTCATGACAATTCCTTGTGTTTCCTGAGTCTCCGAACTGGTATACTGTGAGATAACAACTGGAAATGTTTCCTGGTCTGGATGTTCCTCTCTGGTCGTGCTTTCATGGGCTAAGTCCAGTTGAGGTAAATCCTGTGATGGGCTGGTGTCTAAACAATCCATCACATTACGTAAATCATTTGAACTGATGTCTAGTGTCTTTTCCTGAGCTGCAGCCTCAAAGATCACAAGGGGTTCCGGATCATCCTTCATCCCTCTGTCAGTCAAATTTAATCCCACTTCATCCTCTCCTGAGCTGAAGGGAATAATAAAGTCGGTTACCTCTCGATCTCCGACCTCCTTAAAAGATGTCCTCAGGTCATCTTCCTCTTGAGTTTCACCTCTCGTTGAAGTAAAATGAGATTCCTGGGAGTCTTGTACTGGCGGACCAGTTAAATTATCTGAACTGATAATTAGTGATTCTTCCCGCGTTGCAGTAATGAAATTCACCTGGGATTCCGTTTCTTCCTTCCTCCCTATTTCAGTCAGATGTAATTCCACTTCGTGATTCTGTGAACCGAAGGGAATGTGAGAATCGGCTAGGTCTCTGCCTGCGACCTCATTAAAGGTTGTCTTCAGTTCCTCTTTCTCTCGAGATTCATTTCTCGTAGCAGTCAAGTGGTTTTCCTGAAGGTCCTCTACTGTCAAACGACTATTGCCGTGGTGCAAACAGTTATCACGTTTGTGACTGTTTGAAGTGCTCTTGGCACGTTTTTTCTTCCCTCTTTTCCGTTTAGGACTGGGTCGAATGAGAACCTGTAGTTCCCGGTCCACTACCTCTGATTCTGCGGTGGGTGGCAAAGATGTCCCTTCCTTCCTGGTTGGGTGAGCATCCGTATCTCCTACCTTATGTTCCGCTAGAAAGGTTAGCTTCTCCGCATTGACTGTTTCCATATGCGTTTTCTCCATCTTTACTCCTTCAGTTTTGCTACGCTCTTGTGCTTCAAAGAACTCATCATTTTCTTTAAACATAATTTCTTCTTCTTGGTCCCACCATTCTAACTCAGCTATGATATATGTTTCTAGTTGCTCTCCCTGTAAGCCTTCTCTTATGCCCCACCCTCTCGCGGTCTCTGAGAAATCTGCGCGCGCCTTCAGATCCTCTTCAAGATTCCGGTAAAGCAAGAACATAATTGCTAATGACTATATTCAGGTAAGCCCCTATGTATATATCAAAAATCAGATATAAGCTAGAACGACAAGAGTTTACTACTGACAGTCTACGCTATCCAATGTGTATAGTTTAGCCTCAGCAGTGAAAGACAACTGAAAATAATATTCAAGTAGTACGTGGCGACAGCAGTGAAGTAAGTGTGAGAGATATACTACACAGTAATCAACAGTAATATTTACCTAAATAAACATTAAAATGCACTGCATACATGTCAAAATGAACATGGCATATATTAGCATAAAATTGCAAATCAGTCAAGCAGTTAAATCATCAAACACATCAATGTAAATATGATTAAAGTGATCAGTTATCATTAAATGATGAATGATACACTAATGATAATAATTAAAATACTTATCAATAAATGATAGATGAGGTAGTTTTCTCATAAGTTCTTATCTGTTATACTTTTGAAAAGTTATATATGTACTCTGTAACTTCCTCAACTAAAAGTAGCTACATTTGATGATAGTCTATTTTGATGATTGAAGATTACAAGAGTTAACTTTTAAAAATCGTATGTCTAGGGTCTAGTACCGGAGTCTATTGAAAGCGAGAAGTCCGAATTCAAATTCCAGACGAGAAGCCCAATCTGTCAGAAGTCGGGGTGCCCCACCGGCTAGATGAAAGTATTTTTCACTGGCGAGCAACCCCTAATAGTCAGAAACTGACTAGGGACAAAATCTATATGGCTGAACTACAGATTAAGCCCATGAATATCCAACGTACAGCTCCAAGTGGCTCGTTACAAAATTGAAATGAACTGTGCTGAATATTCGCCAAGGTATAGGAAAGAGAAGGTTAGCTTAAGATAGATGTTTTAAGTCTAAATATATTAGTATAGACGACTATCTCAGTACAGGTTTTCTCCCTGACTGCTCCTTTCCTTGGTGTGTAAGTGAACCCCCACCAATGTACACAACACGTATGCACAATTGGAATTAAAATATAACGACAGAACTATGAGTTACAATACTACAACATTTATTTGCTAATCATAACAATAGACATCGGATGATTGTCAATATGAGGATGATGAAATCATATAACATATTGATATTGATGACAAACATTACGTAACTTTACTTGTTACTTCATCTATCTGGAACTGTGGTCCAGATCCCCACTCTCCAGTAGACTCAACAAAAGAACAGCTTGCCGGTATTCTGACGACTGCCAGTCCTGGACTCTCCTAGTCAGTAGTCTCTAGTCTTGAGATCTATAACATAGGTGCTCCTTGTGAGAGCTTGAAAGAAAGTCAAGAATGTGTTATATCAGTTCTACATCAGCGCAATCCTAATTAAAACATATCATAACACAAACATATACAATGACCAGTCTGGCCAAGTTTATCTTCCAGCTCTACTGTGTTCACCATCCTCCTTCTCCTCCTACTGTCTTAGTCGGGGACGGGCTTTTCAATTGTCTCACACGCCTGTAATGATTACATTTCTGCCGCCCCATGTCCATGTCGCTAATACAGAAATTCTGTGTCGTACAGCCGCTCCGTCCAATGTTAGTTTAGCAGCTCACAGGGTCGGTAAGGGTATTATAACAATGCCTGATCATCCGGGCTTGCAAGCCGTGACCAGTAGCTGTGCCAGGTTTCCATGCATTACCGTGGACGCACGCCCACAATACACTGAGAAAGTTTAGCACCATATACCCTATACTACCAATTGTGGGTAATGTCTGTACCATTACACCTCTGCTTCCAACACAATCATTGGCCAATGTGCCAATGCGCAGACAATAGCATAACACTTCATATTGGTAGGTTTGCATATGACAAATCAATATATCAAACATCCAATACACATAAACATATTGATTAAACTAGACATATTATGATACTTTAACATCATAGCATAATGCACTAGTTAGTTTATGAAATTACACATACATACATCCAACATATCCGTAACCATTATATTACTTCAAGATTGACATCTAATGATATTCAACATAATAGCATTAGGCATTATTAATGAGTACTAATATTGTATAGCTACAAAATGAGATATACAACGTCTAATTGAAGTTACCACTTAGTTACTGCTGTTGTAAGAATTAAATAAATAGTCAGTTGACTATATTCTGTACAACAAATGCACACACCAAAAAGCAACTAGGATAGTGTACAAAGAAATGACAAGCATCTACCAAGACACCTAAAAGTATACCCAGACAAGATCTGTCTCACATAAGGCTCTATTTCTCAGAAGAATAACACTTTAAAGCAATATGATATTGAACACAGAACTTAGAAAGAACACTCAAGTAATCTATGACAATGATAGTTCTTGCAATAACCTAGATCAGATATAGACTGAAAATCAGTAACTAAGAAATAACTTTTGTAGTGAAATCTAACATAATAATCATGCGTATGACTACAGACATTGAGATAGTTCCTACCTGTTCTGAAGTCAGACTTAATCTAAAGGGGAAAAGTCTAGCAGGGGTTTTTATACCTAGCCTAGCAGTAGACACTTATCTCCCAGGAATTCCATTCATAAATTCTTCTTATCTCCTCCTGACGTTAATTGCAATTAACTCCAAGTCTGTCCAGTCATAAAAATTCTTCCTGCATGCACACTAGCCTTCACACCTGTGGGTCTGACCATTATTAGCCCACTGAGTCTTATCAGTGATTTCACACCTTGCGCCTCTAGTCTCTACCAGATGGGGTCAGCCATCGCGGTTGGGCGATTTCCTAGCTATTCTTATCAGGTGTCATGTCAAGGGAACAATTAGGTTCTCATGGTCAACAGCCAGTTTACAACTCTGTTGGTAAACCAGGTTTGCTTGCGTCATGCCTGGTTGGTTTTAATTACTATTCAGTCCCCTGAGTCTGCCCTCCCGTCTGGCTGGATTGATAACCTCTGGGGGTGACCGGTACTGGTGTCAAATTAACTTCCCAAATAGAAAGCCATTCCTGGTGGTTTGTTTACTTGCAGGTTTTGCAAGCTTACGTCAAGACAGTATAGCCTTGGATATAGAGAAAACAGTTTTGTTCGTCTGTTGATCCTCTACATGGCCCATCAAAAGTGAACCGAAAATTGTTCTGGGAAGTAAAGGCTGCCAATTCGTGACAATGACTGAACACTAAGAAGAACCAACTAATGATGCCATTTTTTTTCTTCATATCCCTTACAGGACGTTGCAGTCAACATCAGTATTTTTCAGCTGCTGTTAATGTACTAGGCAAGATTATGCTCAGTAGTTTGCCATTGCTTTCTGAGTGACCAGCTCACATACCCCATAAGTTACCAATGCGGCGAGAACCGCTACCGATTCTTGCGTAGGTTACGTTACTCACAAGAATATACGGGAATACGAAGAAAGACGCTAACCCCTAGGCCAGGAAGACCGGCATGATGCCATTACCTGGTACATATACAAAGTCCTTTCATTTCATACCTCCATTGTAGGATCGTGGCCGAAAGGTTATCAGTGTTTGCTCTTAAACTTCCTTTGCATTGATGGTGGGATAGTTGGTTCATTCCATACATGGGTCAGTGGGACTTTAATGTTGACTTTTTGTTCAGAAAGACATCTGCATGGCCCTGGGGTTTAATGCACTAGCTCTTAAACTTCTGGTATGCTCAAGGCAGGGTAGGAGGTTCATCCCCACTGATTAGTGAGACTTCAGTGTTAACTTCTTGTTCAAAAGCAATTGGAAACTAATAAACATAAAATTGCCTAGGAAATAAATCCAGGATTGATTGTAACATCCTGCAAAGGACATGCAATTTTTTAAGTAGTAGGATCAACAGACTACTTTAATCTTGTCATAAAACTGGTAAATATTTATATAGAATTAGGTATTTTGTCGCTGAGTCAAGCCATATGCCTAATTAGTAAAGACAAGGATGTATTCTAATGTGAAAGAAGGCAGTGAAAAATAGCAACCAATTTTGTTATTCTTGTTGCCTGTGTTTTGTTTTCCTTAACTTAATGTAGCCAGCAATTTCAACAAGCACAAGAGATTTCACTTGACAATGACAGAGTGGATGCTATTAATAAAGCCAAGAGACTCTCTCAGGAAACAAATAGAAGGAGGAAGTAAGTTGAAATTCTGTTTCATAACTAAGCTACACCATTGTATGCATTTTGTTTGCAGTAATGATATATGAAAGAGCTACATTAGTGCAGTCAGTAGCCTACTTTTCTGTTGGCCTGATGGTCATGTATTTGGTTCTCCATTGAGGGAGATTGTAAAATATTTATCTCACCTCTGAAGCTGAAGTGGTTCGCTTCATGGCGAGGGATACTGGTAATAGGGAAAGGTAATCCACAAGCAAAATTTGGTCCAGTTCTACTAGAAGAAGTGTGTGTCGACTACGCCTAGTGTTCAAAGTGAGCAAGTGCAAACAAATTGATCTGATCTGACAGGTCAACCCAGCCTTAAATGAGTACCAGGAAATGACATGGGAAGTAGACGTGGCTGATATTGGCCACATCACTGATCACATGCCAGTTGGTATATAAACAAATTGATCTGATCTGACAGGTCAACCCAGCCTTAAATGGGTACCAGGAAATTACATGGGAAGTAAAGGTGGCAGATATTAGCCACATCACTGAGCACATACCATTTGGTATACACAAATATAGGACTAGCACCATACGCCCAGTATGCCTCAAGGCAAATTAAAGGATCCTGTACTTTTACTTTTATGTGGTCAGTGATTAAATGTAAACATACACAGAGATACGTATGGAAAGTTGTGTTAACTGAAATTATGTTTTTATTGCTATCTTTTAAATGTTTCCAGGATGCCCTTATAAGAAATATCTAACTTGAATACAGAAGTGAAGAAACAATATTTATACTCATGCGCACAGAATCTCATAACACTCAAAAGAATAGGTTTTGATCTAGAGAAATATCATGAACATAGGTATGAACCTGACTTTCAAGAAAAAGATGATGGCTTGTTCATAATTTTTACTTTATTTTGCAATGTAAAGCTGTTAGTTAAGTGTGAAGTAGATAACATAAACTGCAGATGTATGTGAACTGTAAAAGCAAGTTTTCTGTAACATCCATACTACCTGACACAGAGGACCAAAATTGGGACCGATAACCCGCTTGTCATTGGAATTTGTATCAAAATTATAATGTGCTGGAGTAATCTTTGCAATAGTAATTAAACAATGTAGTTAAATGGCGCTATGCAAATGTTATGCTGATAAACATTAATAAAACAAAATGTATGTTGATAACAATCAGACAAAAACAAAACACATTAAATTGACTGAGAACCCTTCAACTGTATGTCAGTAAAATGCTATTAGAAAGTGTAACTGAACACAAAGCCTTGGGCATTATCATTGATTGAATTCTAACCTGTAATTCTTTTGCTCATGTGCTTGCTAAACAAGTAGTAATAAAAAGTTTATCAACTTGCTAAATTTAAAAGTTTCCTTGATTAAAATACAAGAAAGATATCCTTTACTTCTCACATACAGACACTATTGACTATTGCTCCACAAACACCAAGCAAATTTGCTCACTTTAGAAAACTTAGCTCATCGTAAATGTGAAACTGACAATTATAATCTTTATAAACGTCTCATGTAGTATTAAGAGAGGTGTGCGACAGGGATGTGTAATGTCTCTAAATCTGTTTTCCCTGTACAGTGAAACTAATTTTAGAAATTTGGCATGATCGAGACAAGGACACAGAGCTGAAACACGACTCTGGTGATTGTATAAGATAGCGAAACATGACTGCTCATGCTTATCGGTATGGCACATCATGATGATGATAAACGTGAATTCTGGAAACACTTTGTTTTCAATAATGCCAAACTATCTCACAAAATAATATCTAGGAGTGCTCCAAATTACCGTTGGCTATTGTAAATATAATGCGAGACATAGCAAACACTTAAACATCTCCAAATCTAAGATTGACTTATAGACAACAAGTTCAGATATGTAACTTTTTTTTACGGGAAATCAAAGACATCACCAACCCCAATGAATACATTGCAAACGTTTTGAGTATTATCTCACTACAGATTACTTTTCACCTTAAAATAATATCCTAGTATATTAAGCATCCTTCTAAGATTTCCTCCTAGTATTACTATGGCCTTAATGATAATTATTATTAGTTTGTCATGTAGTGAATAACATAAATTAATTCTGATTAACAGAAAAACTCATGTAATGGTAATTACAAAGAAAAAATGTCTTTCCAAATTCTTCATGAAAAAAGATGGAACCAGTTTGAAACAAGTAAATGTATTTAAGTATTTCTTTAATAACAGCAGATGAAAAATGTATTGAGTGAGTTAAAAGTCGAAAATCCTTAGCAAAAGCACCATTTCACAGGATAAAACATTTTCTCTGCAATATATCATTAACAATCAAGGTGGAAAAAAAATAGTTATTAAGAGCTAGATCAACCCAATCCTGATGTATCGAACAAATCATGGACAGTTAGCAAACAAGTGAGGAATTATGTGGAAGCTGTGGAGACATGTTTTATAAAAGATTGTTGAGATTACCATGGATAGATAGAAATAATATCTTCAGCTTGAAGGATTTATCTAATTACTTTATGTTGTGTGATTTATGCAGTATGTACCTGGCTAGATGCAGCTATAGTTACCATGGATAGATAGAAAGAGTAATGAAGATATCTTGAAAGATATTAACTCACAAAGAGAAGTGTTTACTCACATCAGAAGAAGGCAGTCCAAATTATTTTTAAGGGTTCAAAAGAAGAGGAAAGCTGGGGTACATCAAGACAATGGGGAAAGTTGAAGGGAAGGAGAGGCAGGGGAGACCAAGAGAGGAGATACTGAACAATTTGACATCATGGCATTAGGAGCATGAATAACAGATATCGTTGGCAGTACATGAGACAGAAAGGTTTTCAAATGACAACAACTTACATGATCATCAACGCCACATGGCATTGGATTATAAGAAGTCATGTAGTAATTAGTTTTGCACATTCTCATGCACTTACAATGCATATATTAGTGTTGTTGATTAAGATTAAAATGATATTGATGCATGAATTAAATAATTAACGAATGGAAAGAAACAAGAAAGGCAGAATGTCAGATAGGCCTGTGTACTCAATTAATGTTTGAAAATAAAGCATGTTCATTCATTTGAATAATTATTTTCAAACTCTGAAATAATTCAGTGTTGTTATTGTTCTAATCTAATCTGAATAAATATCATCATTCTTGTGGTAAATCTCTTCTATAAGCATGCTATTAGCTTCTAAAACTGTTTATTTTGACCTAAACAAATTTATATGAGATGTCATATTTGTTATGTTATAAACACAGACTTAGCAACTAAATTTTGCACACAAGTCTTCATGTTTGTCTTTAAAATATTGCACAAAAACAAACTACTATATGCCATTTTGGTTGCAGAAACATAAAGAGATCAGTAGTTGCCATTGGGAAAATCACAGTGTTTAGTGTGCTCTAACCAATCCTGAATAGTAAGATAATGCATAGCATGTTGTTTTGGATTCACTGGGAAGAGTCAGTCACACATTATTCATTATTTGTGACTGACAGAGTTAAATTTTACTTTGCTCTTTGGTAATCAAAAAATTATATTCTTTCTATAGTTCAATACCTTTAATAGCAAAATATAGATTTTAGTGAAAATATTAAATAAACTTTTCAAACCATATTTTCAGACTTCAGTTACACAAGAGACAATTGCAAGCCAAAAGAGAGGAGCAACGTAGACATGACATATTGACCAGACGGAAAGAAGAACAAAGACTAGCTACAGAAAAGTATCAGAGATCTCACTTACCACCCAGCGCAAGACAAAATTACAGGCCTATGGCAAGGGCATTTGGTGGAACTACACTAGAAACAGCGCTGCAGTTGATCCGAGGAGGAAACCCACATAACAATCGCCCTTTATCATCACATGAGAGATTTCTGTCACTGACTGATGAAAATGTGGATCTGCTGGAGTCATCTTTTAACAAACTTAGACCACATTCTACACAGTCCAGGGTCAGGTCGGCTAGCTCATCAACTTGATTCAAAAGAAAGAGCGGAGCTAATGAACTACAGTAAGCAAAATTTGACAGCAAGTAAAACTTTATTTGAACAAGAGCTGGAGCAACAACAAAGTTTGCTCCGTGAACAACATCAACAGTATCTTCAGGAATTTAGCAATGCCGTTAATAATGAGATTTATGGCAGAAAGGCATGTGAAGCAATAGGCCATCAGTGTGATAATAATAATGAGGCTGCCAAAAATCTGGAAGACATACTCCATAGTGACAGTTGTTCTAGTGTTGACAGTTTGGATGAACACAAATCAGCTGATTTACATAACAACAAATTCAACAATACTAAACATGTGATGTCACAGTCAAGGCATTTGACAGTTCATGTTTACCATGAAGATGACGGAAATATCAATAAGGAGTACATGAATATATTGCAGCAGCAACAGAAACAAGAACTAGCAAAAAAGCAACAGGATTGTGAATTAGGACAGCAACAACAAAAACAAATATTGACAGTGTCTAATGAGCAAAACGATCTAAACAATTTACAGCAAAGAAATATAAACTCATTTACATTAACTCAGAAAAATGGATCTTTGTTGGATGGTGCAAAAAATGAGATAAAGCCTATTTTAGATGCACCTAATTATGTAGGAAAGAACCAGAGTATTGTACATGTTGCAGTAACAAATGACAATGATGTACTAGGGAAGTAATAAAGTGATCAATGGAGAGCATAAAGTGGAGCAGAACTACCAACCATCACTAAAGCAGTTTTCTGCAGACTCACTAGACTCTGACAGTTCTAGCAGCAACATATCTGTTCTGAAGCTTCAAGGCATAGCTGAGAAAACATCAAAAGCTAGTAACAACATGTACTTGCAAAACACTGGAAATGGAAACACCTTCTCCATGTCCAACACAAATAGTAACGGTATAACAGGAATAAACCCAATAATGTACAGAGTGCAGCATTCAGAAAATAATAATTTTTCAGGACAGACAGGGTCACCATATTCACCCAACAATCAGACAAAACCAAGTCAGGTGGCATGGGTTTCTCCTCAGATTGAATCAAAAGCTATCCCTACTTCTGGAAATGAAATTAAACAAGCTAATGAGCTTTTTCAACTCCACAAGGCATTGGGCATATCCCCGTGGTCAGGAAACAGCACGCAAAGCCAGATGCCAATGTCTGTGGTTAGCACAAATGGTCATTTTTTCAACTCAGGGGATGCACTGATGTCAGTGACTGTGCCTTCTTCCTTCCCGGCATCATTGCCTGCTAGATTTGTGCCAAATTCTTCAATATACACACTGGCTGGTTCCAAGCTTGATGCTGCAGAAACTGGAGGAACAAATTGTAATGAATCTTTCAAAAGATTTGATGAGTGTTGCTGGTATAAACATAAATATGAACAATGATGCTAGTTATCTAGACATAATGAACTCAACATTTCCCCAGACTGATTCTCAGGATTATAGAAACGTATCAAATTATAATCAGAAGCAAGTCCAAGTATATAACTGCTTTTCACAGACAAATGTACCAACTATTGGTATCCAGCAAACAGATAGTGGGCAAGTTTCAGCTGCTGATAAGCAGATGAGCAAGCAATCTTCACTATTTCAGAATGGTCCATCAGCTGGACCTGAAGGAGTTAATTCTGTTATGCACCAAGGACACACAGCACTACCATAGACAATGGATGAATGATAATGCTTTAACAAACACTACACCTTCATACGCAGGAAGCAATTTTCCTGTTAGCCGACCCCCATCGCCAGTTGCCAGTACAGCTATTGTGACATCACACCTGTAATCCCCCAGCAGTTCAAATAGGGCCACAGTCAGTCTCTTCTGTGAGTAAAGGTGAAATAATCAAAAATACCAGCACTAGAAGTTTGAAACATGTTTCACATGATGTTGCTAAGGAAAACATAGAGGGAAATCTGCTTTTAGATGATGATTCTGAAGACATGCGCCCTTTGAGAGGAATTCTGAAGCAAAATCATGCCAGAAACGTACCTCACCATCAGGAAAAGGCTCCTACCAGCAGGCCTCATGTAAGGGATAGCCTTGAACTAGCCCATTTGCATAATGATAAAAAGGTTGGTACACCAGGCACATTTTTATATTTGTTAAGGCATAATGCTCTGTTCATTCACACTCCACTTAGACCTTAACTACAGTGTTTTTGTTGAGGTTTTCCTATCTGAGACTGATATAAAGCACTTTAATACAGTGAAGTGCTAACAAAGCGTTTATATCATTGTTATTGACATATTTTATTAAATGTCTTGTTCTGATTTTGCCACTTATTATCTACCCACCCACCTACCTGTCTACCCACCTGTCTAGTTAGCTACCTACTGAGCTACCTTCCTAGTTATAAACCTACCGACCTAGGTGCCTACCTAGTTAGAAGCCACCTCCAAATCTACCTAGCTATCAGCTTTCCTACCTACTGAGAACTATCTACCTACCTCATTAACTACTTAGAATGTACCCATTCATCTATACTTCACTCATTCATCCATTTGTTCATTCATTAATCTATGGGGGGGGGGGGGGGGGATTCTTCTTATTCTTTCGTTTGCTTGAAATATGTCTATAACTGCAATGTTGTCTCTTGTTTGTAATTTAACTGCCTTTTTTAGTTCACTCTGCGGTCCATAGAGTTTATCTTCCACTGTTGTATCTCTAGGCCAGAAGGTTTGCCTTGATATGTTGTATTTTTGGCAGTCTTGGAGTATGTGCTCTGCTGTCTGCGATGCTAATCCACATGTGCACATGGCTGATTCACCAATCTTGAATTTTGTATACATGTGGTTGCGTAATCTATTGTGTCCTGTTCTGAGGCGCAGAATAATGACTTGTTCTGGTCTATCCATAACATGGTAGTCGTCTTGAGCAGGTTTTGGTGGCTTTCTGACTGATTTGATCATTCTTTTCTTTTGGCGATATGTTCAGAAATAAACATCATAATAGGGGACTTCAATGCAAAAGTAGGAAATCAAGGTGATAGATACACAGTAGGAAACTATGGTTTAGGAGAGAAAAATAAAAAAGGATACAGACTCGTAGAGTGGGCAAAAGAACAGGAAATGATTGTAGGAAACACCTGGTGTAAGCAACACCCTAGATTAGATTATGGACATGGAGGAGTCCTGATAGCAGGATTAGAAACTAGATTGATTACATTCTGATTAGCAGAAGATTTAGAAATGCGCTAACAATAGCAAAAACAGTTCCCAGTGCTGATTGTGATACTGACCACAGATTACTTACAGGAACATTGAGGATAAAGTTGAAGAAAGTCAAGTATATAACAGAAAACACTAAATATGATTTGTGTACATTGAGTAATGACAAGGAAATACAAAACAAATTCAACATAGAAGTACAGAACAGATTTGATATATTGTCTGATCTAGAGATCCTATTCCAGGATGTGGATGATCAATGGGAAATGTTGAAGAATTCAATCAGTTTGGCTGCTGAAACAACTATTCTAAAATTAAAGAAGGTGGATTGTAAGAAATGGATGACTGAAGAAATTTTACACCTAATGGAAACAAGAAGACTCAACAAAAATAATTCTGCCAAATATGAAGAAATTCACAGACAAGTCAGAATATTATGTAAGGAGGCAAAAGAAGCATGGCTGGAGGAAAAGTGCTTAGAAATTGAAAAACAATGCAACAATCAAAATACCAAATTTGTGCACAAAAGACTTCAGGAACTTACTAATAAAAGAACAAGTACATCAACAGGCTGTCTAAAAACTACAGATGGCAAAATCATAATAGAAACAGATCATATTCTACATGTATAGACAGATTATGTGAAAAACCTTTATGATGATAACTGAGAGGAACAGTATGATATTAGATTTAATAATGAAGGACCGCCAATTTTGAAGATGGAGGTTCGAAATGTTCTTAAGCATATGAAAGCTGGCAAGGCCCCTGGTGCAGATAACATCACAACAGAAATGATTAAAGCTTTAGAAGAATTTGGACTAGATCAAGTCACCAGACTGCTGAACACATTATATGATACTGGAGATATACCTTCTGAATTGAAACCAGTTTATTTTTATACACACATTGTCCCTTTATTTCTCAACATAATTTCCACCAACATTGATGCACTTATCCCATCATTTTTTCAATCCTCCCAAACCAGCTGCATAGAACTGAGTGCTTTGTTTTTACGTACCGGCCATCCCACAGAACTGTGTGACTTACTTATTGACTCACCCTCGTACCTTTTTCTACCCAGCTATGCACTGCTTTACGGGACAAACATTTGTCAGCATAAACACTGACAACCCACCTTGGTGGGAGATATTTCGCGAATGACGCCGAAGTTGAATGTGAAGTGAAAACATGGTTTAGAAAACAGAGCACGCAGTTCTGTACAGCTGGTTTGGGAGGATTGATAAAATGATGGGATAAGTGCATCAGTGGTGGAGGAAATTATGTTAAGAAATAAAGGGATAATGTATGTATAAAAATAAACTGGTTTCAAGTTGTTATCATATTTAGTTATTTTTCTATAACCATTTGTGACTTACTTATTGACTTATCCCTCGTATTGTACATGCATGTCCATGTTGGACATTTCCCACTGCATGTCTCCTCAACATTAGTTTACCATTTGTCTCATTGTTAGCAATACTGAAATGTCCTGGACAGTCCACTCATATATAGTAAAATAATTCTGTAATTAATTTTACAGAGCAAGAAGAAGAGTGTGCGCTTTGCTGGCCATCATGATGACGATGATAATGAAGCGATTGAAGACAGAAATAGTGAAAAACAGAATGACATAAATGCTGGATTATCAACATACAGTACGTTGTGTTTGTGTGGTTTCTTTTTGTGTGCCCGAAGCATAAAAAAACTGTAGAGAATTTCACTGCGAGAGGATTAGAATATAAACAGATTATTGTGAGGATAAGAATATAAACAGATCATTTTAGAAAGATAGAGTGAAGGGCCCTTGTACGTGCCTTGAGGAGTGTTGGGTTCAAGGTGCTCAGTATTGCTCCAGCCGACGGCTCCATGACAAAGGGGTTACTGACATAGTTTGTGATTCCACATACCACCAGCTGCGGGCGATTTGACAGCAGACTGCCTTGCGTTGAGCTTTTTAATAAAATGGTATAGGTGCAGGTAGATCAGAAAACAATGGCAAAATACTGAATGTAAACTTGCCAAGAGATCACAAACAGCCAAAAAATGCTGGGGTTGATTGCGACGCCTTGTGAAGGATATGCAACTAACGTTTTTTTTATTGCTCCATCCGCCTTTAATTCCCAGGGCATTTCCCAGTACTCATTTTAGACTGGATTAACTTGGGATGGCAGCAAATTCTGTTATTACTGGTAATTGAATGAACCTAAACCACTGTCTCAGTAAGCCAGTCTACTAGCCACTGTGACACCACAGCTTATGTTCACCAGTACAACAAGTCAGTTTTAAAAAAATCTGCCTCAATGGGGATTCAAACACATAACCACTGGGCTGGTAGGCAAGCATGGTAGCCACTGAGCTACTGCACTTCCAACACATCATTGTATCTCACAACAAATATACAGATAATTCCATTGCAGAATTTGCCTTAGGGGCACGAGTGCTGAGCCTTTATATATATATATATATATATATATATATATATATATATATATATATATATATATATATATACACGCACACACACACACACACACACACGAGGGGGCTTCAAATGAAAACTTTAAAAGTGTGATAGAAATTACAATAACCATACCATTGTCTTGAAACCTGTCAATATTGTTGTTAAGGATGTCAGAAGTTTTAAGCACATGACATCACAGTGCAGACGAACAAGGTGACATCATAAGGACAGTTTAAAGATGGCCGCCACACTTTTGACATGCACCAAAGATGAGCAGCGTTCTGTTATCAGATTTTTTATCAGTAAAGGAGTGAAACCTATCAAAATTCACCGACAAAAGAAGGTTCAGTTCAGCAAGTGTATGAGTGGAGTAGGAAGTTTCAAAACGGTGTGACTTCTGTGACAGACTGTTCATGACCACGTCAGGTACACCAAGTAATAATCCCAGAGAATTTCTTTTATACAGGAATCCAAGCACTTTATCAGCGCTGGAGGACTTGGTTAAAAAGTCGCTTAAAAGTCGACAGGGTCGACTTCATTGCACCGGGTTTTATCCCATATGGCTCGGTCTCTTTCCGCAGTGCGGAAAGTGTCGCACAAAGCATGAACTCTGTAGCTCTAGCAATGACCCACAGGAGTCTCCAAAAACATTCACTCATTAACCGAAGGGCGCGGCTCAGAATTGAACCCACAACCTTCGGAGCCCGAGTCAAATGGCTTGACCACTTCGCCACAGAGACTCCCAAGACAGGGACTTGCATTGAACGCAGTGGTGACTGCATAAAAAAAATGATACATTTGTTCTTTACTTTTTCAGAATATATTCTCTCTCTCTCTCTCTCTCTCTTTCTCTCTCTCTCTCTCTCTCTCTCTCTCTCTCTCTCTCTCTCTCTCTCTCTCTCTCTCTCTCGCTCTCTGTCTCTCTCTCACACACACACACACACACAGACAGACATAGACAGACAGACAGACAGATAGACATAGACACACAGACAGACACATAGAGACACATACAGACACAGACACACACTGTCAGCAACTCAGCTTTAACAGGCATGCAAAGATTCCGCTTTTGTACCACAAGCAATGATAACACAAAGGTTATGCAAAAAGATACAAGTATAATACAAGTTTATTCTGAGCTTAATTTACAATAGCTCGGCGAGCGGCGGATAGCCACATGGTTAATACATATCATGATGTATGGTGATGATGTTAAATGAGAGATGGTCTCGATGGTAATCTCTATCAAAGTTAAGTAGTCTAAGTCACATCTATGAATACTGTCCTTTCTAAGCAACACAGTCTTCCTAGCGAATACAGCAGTCTGTCTCCTAGGCTGTCGAGTCCCGGTCTGAGGATCTTCGTGGCGTGTACAGCCACAAGCGATAGACCCTTCGTGGGTTAGCTGGTTTGCGTGCCCGGTGTTACAGCACGCCGTTAATTACTGGTCACCCGATTGGAGTTACCAGTGTTTTCACTGGACACTTCTCGTGATATGGGTTTCCCCATTCTATCCTGGGTAACCCCAGCTCACGTCTTACGTTGTCCCCTTTTAGGACACGCGTGTGTCCAGTTGGAGAACTATTCATAGTTCTCTCTCATGCTTCTGTCCTTTCTGACCCCTAGCTCCTAGATAGCTATGTCCTATCTATCTTGTTTGAGTCTATTTCCATAGTTCTTCTATCTTGTCTATTAGCAGCCTTTTGACATATACAGACACACACAGAGACACAGACACACGCACACACACACACACACACACACATTTAAGGTTTTCATTGTAATCCCTCATATATGAGGTCATGGTAAGATGAAGTTAAGGTGGTCAGTTCTCTTCCACACATGCATTTACTGTGCAGTACAATTTCCAGAAAGTGAGAAACTTGATCAGCTACCCATTTCACCAGGCTGGTTTGATTCCAGACATGTACTATAAAATAAAAGTAAAGGGAGTCTGCAGTGGCGAAGTGGTCAAGCTGTCTGACTCGGGCTCTGAAGGTTGTGGGTTTCGATTCCTGGCCTGCGTCCTTCGGTTCATGAGTGCATTTGTTCGGAGACTCCTGGGGGTCATCGCTGGAGCTACGGAGTTTGTGCTTTGTGCGACGCTTTCTGAGCTGCGGAAAGAGACTGAGCCATATGGGATAAAAACCCGGTGCAATGAAGTTGATCTTGTTGACTGTTAAGCGACTTTTATAAAAGTAAAGGACCTTTTTTAACATGCTTTGGGAGAGATGTCAGGTCTTAGTTAGATATGACTGAGCTACCGTATGACAGTAGATGGTACTACCTGCTTCTGTTAGCGCAGAATGTTGGGCGACGCTTACCAAACCCGACACTCCACATTGTGCCAATGGCTTCGGGCGGAGGAGCGCAATTGGGAGGGTACAAGCCTTATCCTTAGTGCGAGGAAATGCAACCTAAAGACTAAATGTCATGGCAGGGCAGACCAGGCCCTAAGCCTTGGTTGGCAACTGGTCTAGGATTGAAGCTCCGACAGGCGGACAGCTAGAGCATTGCTTTGCTGATCCGGCAGCTTCTGCAGCTTGTCTTGTTCCAGACGTATTGGTTTACCTTTCCTCTGGAGTAAACTAGACAGGCCGAGAGAGGGATCATGCTGCATGGGCAACACATGGTCTCTAAATTCAGCCCAGGCTTTGTGTTATGGAGAGGTATAACTCCATTTTACAAACTATCGTCTGTCAAGACTGGCAAGGTGCCAGTCAGTCAGGGAGAGATATTGACTGTATGATGCTAGTGGCACTTGATGGATGATGTCATCAGTATCTTTCTGGCCACTTTTGCTACACAGGACATGTCCTGGTATCTGTTTTAGGCAGCATCTACTCAGGAAAGTTAGCTCAGTGTCGAAGGGGTTACAGATGCGGTTCGTAATCCCACTTACTGCGATCAAAACACAGCCATGGGTGATTTGGCAGCAGACCATCTTACGTTGGTGTTTTATTAAATGGTATGGGTGCCGGTTGTTCAGAAAGCAATGGCAAACTACTGAACGTAAACTTGCCTAGGAATCACAAACAGCCAAAAAATGCTGGAGTTATTGCTAGGTCCTCTAAAGAATATGCAATTAACTTTTTAACTCAGGAAAACAATGGCAAACTAGTTGCCAAGAAATCACAAACACAAAAATATGATGGAGTTGACTGCTATGTCCTTTCTGTAAAGGATATGCAACTAACTAACTACACAGGAGGCAATGCTGAAGGTCAATTTTTAATTTCACCTTGATGGGGATTGAACAAATGACCACCAGACCAGCAGGTGAATGTGCTAGCCACTGAGTTACCACATCTCTCAGAGTTGCACTGATGGAAGCAAATTCTGCCATTATTGGCAATTGAATGAACGCTTACCACTGTCTTAGTAATCCCACCAACTAACTACACTGCCACCACAGCTCATGTCCAGCAAATCCCACAACAGGTTTCTTCAAGTCTATCTCATTGTTGATATTAATGAAATGATTGGTATAATACATTCATTACTTTAAGTTTATGAAGATTGTAAGATTCTATGAATTCTGCCCAGTGTATGTCATCATTGGTATTTTTAACACTGTAAATAATTTGAAGTTACAGCCATTTATCAAGTTAATACGAAGTTTTGTTTATTTCTTTTAAAGAAACTTCCTTTAACCGGCCATTGTCAACCAGAACTATGTCTGCAAGTAACTCTGAGACAGATATCAGAGTTCAGAGAGCACTAAGTGCTGGTGCCCATCGACAACAGTCAATGGTCTCTGAACATGTACAGATCCGAAATGTCCAACAACTGTCCAGCAGTTCTCATCCCACCAACTCTAGTGAGGTCACCAATGCTGCCTACACCAACATTCTTCAGGAAAGATCCAATCTTCCAACATCTTTTGTGAACCCATGTGAACACTACACCTATTCATCGCCCAAAGCAGCAGCTCATATTATCATGAGTACGGATACGAAGAATGAAACTTCTAATGGACATAATGACACTTACACTGGGCTTTCATCTGCTTATAGATCGAACCTCGAGACTAAGGTTAAACCAGTCAATAACAATTTTATGTCCAAAGTGCCAGTGAAGATTCCTGCCAGCAAAGAGTCAAACACAGTAGTCTGCAATGTTGCTTATACACATACTGAAGGAATTCCAAACAGCTATATAAACAAATTTGGAGGGAATACTGTTGCTGAAGACAGCCTTCTCCAAGTTACCAAGGAATTGCCACAGCAGCAGAGTTTTGACAAGCAGCGAAATGCTTACTCTAGCTCAAAGCATGTCTCAAACTTGGCTGCAACAGCCAGCATGGTACCTGCTTCACAAAAGATTCCTCATCTACAATATAATGGAGGCATTGCAACATTCGCCCCCAGCAGTAATAACGTTGGCTACGAGAAAGGTGGAATCCGAATTGATCGAACACCTACAGATGATGAGATCACTTGGCTGTGGGACAAGGTGCGAAACTGCCTCAGTAGAGAAAGTGGAAACAAAGCCAACCTCCCTGCTAATGGCACCAGTGATCTAGGTTCAAGACAGCCCCCAACATTTTCTACAAAACTCATAGATGGCAACACTTTAGGTTAGTATATAGGGCTAATTTTACCTTTCCTGCTTCATGGTTCAGTATTCTTCCTCTCCTCTAGCCTTGATACTTTTGTTTATTTGTTTGTTTGTTTCATTCTTTTTTCTCTGTGCTGTTGTGTATAACTAACCTATTTGTATTTTCAGATTTGAAATATTTGCTGCTTTAAAAAAATGTCTGGAGACGTGATATTCACAATGATTAATACTTGCCTTAAAGCTGATCCTATTATTTATTGTAATCTACGTGATCAACTATAAGTCAATGTTGGCTCAACTTAACAGGAACTCATAACTTCAGTGGATTCGGAACGATGAAGAAATGATGCGGCAGACGATCGTTGATAAAAGAGAAAACATCGCTGTTTATTATGCAGCTGTCAAACAGTAAATGTACTTACATAAATAGTCCTCTACCTGGCCTGTGACACCAGGCCGGCGGCAGAATGAATACTTAACTATCCGTGCGTGTACTACCCGTTATTTCTCCTCAAGCTTTCGTCATCCGGTATTCCTCCTTTTCGTCTACCCACCCGTTATGATGCCGTAAGAATCAGTGTGTCTAGGTGACCTCTGCTCATAGTGTTTTAAGTAGACGTTGATTCATTGCTTGATCTCCCAATGTCATTTATCCACTATCCTTCCATCATTGTCGTTCTCCACTTTCTCCATCTATGCCAGTGCCTATCTGTATCTTCAAATGAGTCCACTGCCAGCCTTCTATTCTTTAATAGTCGCACTATTTCTTCTCCAACTTAGAACCACGACCTCTCCGTTCGAAAGTCACACAGCGTATCCTATGTTTACGTTCCGTCGTCACGTTGTCAATCCCGTGACGCATTCCCGCATCCCTTGGATTCAGTCCATAGTCGGGAATTCTCCTTCTAATCTCTGTCTAGCATGTAATGGGCACCTGCCTTGTGGCAATACTGTTATGTTAATGAACACTTTCCAGCCTACCTGCCTGTCTCACTGTCTTCCTCCCTCCCTCTCTCTCTCTCTCTCCCTCTCTGTCTTGTCTCCTTCACTCTCTGTCTGTCTATCTCTATCGCTCCATCCCTCTCTGCCATCTCCTTGTCTGTCTGGCTGCCTCTGTCTAATTGTCTGTCTACCTGCTTGCCTGCCTGGCTGTCTACCATTGGTTCCTCATGAAAGTATAAATAGATTTTTATAAAAAGTGAAAATGTCATCCTTTGTGACATTACTGTATAAATTTATTCAATTTGTTTAAATTTCTTCAAGTTTTAATTTTTATATATGAAATCTAGTTATTACAGCAGAATTACTATATATTTAGTTACTAACACTTTGGCACCAAAAAATGTAAGAAGCTGTCAGATATGTTAAGGAAGTTGATGAACAGAATGTAGATAATTGGTCAGTATTACAATGTAGGTCTATGTGCAGAGCTTGGAGCAAACAACAGTGGTGCTTCTGATGCCGGCACAAATGTCAAGGCGAGACCCGGAGTCTTCCAGCCACAAACTGTTCCTGTAACCAACCCCCAGAATAGTGTCAAAGCAGTTGCACAACCACAAGGCAGCTATTTAAGAAGGTAAATCGTGTGGCACAGACTTGTGATTACCATAGTTAGTTATCATTATGTTGATACATCCTTTAGTTTGTTGATCTTCATAGTTGATTATGCAATTCAATGAAAAGAAGAAGTAGAATCAGTAAGCTTTACTAGAACACAAGCACATCTGACAAAATGGAGTTGCGGCCAAATCCTTTATCAGCAAACAACAAACATACACTGATACAACTACAGGACAAACTCTACATGAAAATATATAAAGGTTACTCATCTGCAGTGAAGAACTTATTATGGACTCATCATATGTGTAGCATTTGCCTTGTATGTAGGTCATAGCTTTTACCTCCAGCACATTCTTTTGGAGTTGATTATAAAAGTTCTGTCTCTAGTTCACTGTATATGGAATGCAGTGTCTGCATCAAGACTTAGCAGTATGAAATAGGCTGGTTTAGGTGTGTGCCTTACATAGACAATGTTCTGGCATTCAGAGATATGTGACAATTCTATTTACAAGGAATATTTACAGGTTTAAAGCCCTCATGCTTTCATTTCCTGTGCGCTGATCACTTGGTAGTGAGTTCATTCCCTTCACAGTTAGTTGAACTTAAATGTTGACCTCTCAATCAGAAAGCAGTGACAAACTACTGTCTGTCATTGTCATTTACTGCCTATAAAATGTGATAGTACCTTGCAGTGTATGGCAGGGTGGGGGTTGGAAGGGGGGGGGGGTCTTGAGCCTGAGGAATTAAAACTGCCTGGCTAGTGTAGTCATCACGAACTGTGCAGGTTAGGGTTTTCTGTTTGCCCCTGACAGAAAAAAATCCACACTTTACCGAGGATTCGAACCCGGGTCTCCAGCAATTCTCATATCACCAACCCTAGTGGGGTCACCAATGCTGCCTACACCAACATCCTTCAGGAAAGATCCAGCATTCTAGCTACTCGGCCAGCCACTCCTCCTAACAAACTACTGAACGTAAAATTGTTTAACAAATCAACCTAGGCTTGACTGCAACATCCTGCTAAGGACAACGGGAGCCATAGCAACACAGTGTCTAGCATGCTTGCCTGTGGTCAGATCTCTGGTATCCATTTGATGAAGCTTGATAAGCCTCAGAGTCATATTGGATGGAAACAATTCCACTTATTTACGCTGGAAGGAGCAGTGGTAGTGTGGTGGTTAGTGCGCTTGCTTACCGTGATAAGACTCTGGATTTGATCATATGCAGTGGCAAGACTTTTGTTTCCAACCTAGCCTCATCAACTAACTGTCATCCTTTTCTGGCACTTATCTGGGAAGGAAAGGTGGCAATGGAGAGAAATAGTCACATAGCAGACTGTGGGCAAGAGTAAGTAAACTTCTGATTTTTTACTACTCTGGGGATAAAAGCCATGACCTCTGTATTAACAGAAAAAATGCTCTAGAAAGGTTCAAAGTGAGAGAAAGAACTTCATTGCACCAAATGTTACCCCATGTGGCTCAGTCGCTCTCCCAGAATGGCACTCTGTCTGGCGAAAGCATCACACAAAGTATACACTCTGTAGCTTCAGCATTGACCCCCAGGAGTCTCCAGTAAATTGTATTTGTGGTCTGAAAATGAACCCTTGATCTTGAGGCAGACAATTTTACCACTTCATCATTTTTATGAGACATCACTGACCACAACACTGTCACAGCCATGGGGTAGGTGAGAATTATAGTATTATCTTAACCATTTCATTTTTATCCTTCCAGATACAGCCTGCTAAAGCAGCGACGAGCAAACTCAGCTTCAGCTATCAGAAATAATACTGGCTATGAAGGTCATAGGGCAAGTGGTGCAGTGTATGGAAGGAACTCTACCATACCAGCACAACAGACATCATCTGTAGCTGGTCAGCAACAACAGTATGATATCCCAACACCGATGATGTATGGCTACAAACCTCAAAATGAGGGTATGGTTCGTTTAGTGGATTACTGTTAGTTAACTTTTTATCTGTTCAAAGCTGTAGATGATGGAGATGCTGCTGTAGGAAAAGCCCTTGGTGGCAGAGTAATAAATTGCTTGCCTGTCAAGAGTATGGTCCGAGTGCAATCCTTAGGAGAGGTAGGATGATTTTTCCTGACAAATTCCAGCTGTAGGGCTGGCCCAGTCTGTAAAAATGTGTACCAGACTAACAACGACTGCCTGAAAGAGGCTAATGAAACTAGAACATTGTATACAACAATAAGAAAGAGGCAAACAGCTTTCTGTGGTCATGTGATGAGAAGAGAGCATTGGAGAACATCGTGACAACTGGAGAGATTGAGGGGAAGAGAGGCAGAGGCAGACCATGAGAAATGATGCTGGATGGATTGAAACGGTGGCATGGAGGAATATCATCAGCAGAGTTGGTCCAGAAAACTAAAGACTGAGATCTGTGGAGAGTCATGAACGCCTGCGCCAGCTGGCATGACACTTGATGATGATGAGACAATTTTTAGAATGTCTGGTAAGGAGAGGTGACGAGGAAGGGAACTGTCCATCCCACCTCATATGTCATGGCCTAGAATATGTGAAGGCCTAACACTTTACATGCAAACAATAATATATGCCATGGGATTACCTTGGTGGGTGCCTTAATGGAATCATTAGCAGATTGCACTGTCAAGAGCCTGGTTGGACGACTGGTCGATGCTTGAGCTGGTCACTTTAATAGAATCATTAGCAGATTGCACTGTCAAGAGCTTGGTCGGACGACTGGTCGATGCCTGTGCTGGTCATCCGTTAAGAGAGAAAAAGACTGGCCACCAATTCCTTTGTGTATTCAAACCTCCAAAATGTGATAGTCCTCACACTTCACAGATCGTAGCAGGTTCTTGGTTCAGGCCTTGTTTTGTTTACTTTTTATGGGACTACCTTTGCCTTTCTATGGTTAACTGTCATAAGAGTGTGACCTTCACATATTCTGATCATGAAGATGTTTTTTTTCTTTTTATGGGACTACCTTTATCTTTCTTTTTGTTAAAAACTGCCATAAGAGTGTGACCTTCACATATTCTGATCATGAAGATGTTTTTTTTTCTTTTTATGGGACTATCTTTATCTTTCTTTTTGTTAAAAACTGTCATAAGAGTGTGACCTTCACATATTCTGATCATGAAGTTCTATTTCTACTTTAAACATAGACTGTAATAAGTCTCCAATATGCTCTTCATGCTACACTAATAGAGACTTCTTCAAGTCCATCACTTGATCTCCACCTACATATACAACTTGCTAACTCCTATAAGTCTCAATATGCTCTTCACTAATAGAGACTTCTTCAAGTCCATCACTTGATCTCCACCTACATATACAACTTGCTAACTCTTGCACACTTTTCCCCCTCTTTTTTTCTCCAACACATTCTTTAACAAGGAGTTTGATTGTCTGACCTTGATCTCATTTAATAATGTTTTCTTCAGTTTCAATTTCTGTATATTTCTTTGTTAATGTCTCCTGCCTAAATATTCCTCCTGTTTGATTATTTGACCTTATTTCTAAGGCTTCAATTTTATTCTCACATTGTTTATTCATTGTTCATGTTTCTACAACATACATTAAGGAGGTGTAAATGTCACAGATGATGACTCTTAATTTTAATTATCCGGATCAGGACATACTGAGGTCAGATGATAAGTTTCCTTCTTGACCACTTCCCATTCTCAGAAAATTATGAAAGTTATTTGGTATCCATTTTATGAGACAGGACCAACCCCATAGCTGTACTGGTCAGACAGAAGATCCCTGCCACATCATGGGGATTAACCACAGATCACTATCTTCATAAACAAGTGCACAATCACTGATGCTACTCTACTCTACTTCAGCCCCATTCAAAGCTATCCCTTAAGCCACAATGTCTTTTCAAAAATAATGAATGAATCACCAAAAAATGAGAAGTAGATTGTGAGCACGATTACAAGAAACAAAATAGACGTTGCGGCTAAAGCCTTCGTCAGCACAGAACAAACACACACAAACAGACACACAACTACACAAAAAAACAACATGAAATATTAAGGTTACTTAGCTGAATACATATTGAGCGGCTGTAAGTGGATTGGTTTAGGTGGTCAAAGGACTAACGGTCAGTAATGCCAGAAGCTCAAGGATTGGCTAAGCCGCCCGGTGAGGGACACCTGCTAGGGGGAATAGGGGGACGCCCGCGTCAGCGAAAGGTGAAATTGGGATTAGTAGAGCACTATAGCCGGGTCTGTGGCAGTGTCGTGGATGCAGTTCACAATTCCGCATCCCGTGCTCTAACCACAGCCCCGGATGATATGGGTGTAGACTACCCCACCTCAGCTCTCATATAATAGTATGAGTGCCTGTGGCTCAGAAAGCAATGACAGACCACTGAACGCAAACTTGCCTGGGAAATCACAAACAGCAAAAATAATACTGGGGTTGACTGTGACTTCCTGTGAAGGACATACAACTAACTGGTATAGTGGACTATACAACTGGGGGGATGGGAGCGTTGGGGGTATGAAAGTTAAATAAAACTGTGTTGGACATTGAGGCCTTTTAAAAAATAAGTGCTTGTTTTCCAAAACTATAGAGCTCTTGAACTGAAATGACAACATTTAAGTATAATTTGCAGTTCCCTTTAATTTGACACAATATAATAAATTGTAAAAGTAAATAAACACAATATTTATGAATGTTTATGCACAAAGTGAATGTTAAAGGCTGTTGTTTTTATTGATTCAGTGGTGTAGAGGCCTCACTTCTTGTTTATTTAGTTTACTAGTTGGTTTATGAAGATGTATTATCTTGTTTTTATGGTTGCAACATTTGATTTCTACAGTTGCACTAGTTTGCAAAATTGCAGTAATTGATTTATATAATTATATGAGTTTATTAATATAAATACAACAGTTTATTTATTTAGTTGTACTTGTTATATACCTGTAACAGTTTGCTTCTATATCTGTACTAGAGTATTTTTATAGGTGCAACACTTTGTTTCTATAGCTGTACTAGTGTATTTTTATAGGTGCAACAGTTTGTTTATATAGTTGTACTAGTTTGTTTATATAGTTGAAACAGTTGGTTTCTATATCTGAACTTGTTTGTTTATGTAGCTGCAATAGTTCGTTTATATATTTTGCTAATTCGTTTGTATAGATGCAAGAACTGGTCTATTTTCTTGTACTAGATAGTTTAAAAAGTTGTAATAGTTAACTTCTATACATTAGAAAGTTATATAACTATAAAGCTGTTCTAGTTTATTTGAGGGATGCTTCAGTGAAGTGGCTAAGACACATGCCTGCCTGTCTGTCCCAGGTCAACTCAGCCTAGAATAAGTACCAGAGAATTTTCTGGGAAGTATAGGTGACCTGGATGATGTAGATCACATGACCCATTGAATGTCAGTTGGTCTGTGATATGGGGATAGCATCATATACCCACATGACCACCAAGCTGACAGGCAGGCATGCTAGCCACTGCACTGCGAAAGCTTCCCTACAGATGGATAATATTCTGTCAAAATGTTTAATTTGTCATATCATGCTAGTGACGAAATAGAGCAGAAATAACACACTGTGTGCTTTATTTATCTTTGTTGGATTGAAGGCCTCACATTTATAGTTTCAGAAAGTACCGCTGCATTCATAATAGCAGAAAGACTGGCCAAACAGTCCCTCAGTGACAGCCAAATTCAGATAGCTATGGAGGATGCTCAGAGCAAGCAAGAAGCATACAACAGATCCAGGATGACCATTGCAAAAAGTATGTGTTTGTAAGACTATAATTTTTAAGGGCATTCCAGGGCGGTAACAATAAACTATGGGTAGACATAAAAACAAATGCAACAGTTCTGCAAGGAACAAATGAAAACCATAAATTGATTAGATAAATTAGATGTAGGCTGTCAAGATTTTTAAGCGACATGAGAAATAGACTTGAAAACTTAGTGACAAATGGCACAATTGATGGTACAAGAGCATGGGGAAGGCAGAGAGATAATTACTTGGATGGCTTGGCCACATTGCATAATTGAGATAGGAACAAAGACTTGATTCAAGATTGGCGATTGTGTGAGATGATGAACCATGTGATTCAAGATTGGTGATTGTGTCAGATGATGAACCAGGTGATTCAAGATTGGTGATTGTGTGAGATGATGAACCATGTGATTCAAGATTGGCGATTGTGTGAGATGATAAACCATGTGATTCAAGATTGGCAATTGTGTGAGATGATGAACCATGTGATTCAAGATTGGAGATTGTGTGAGATGATACACCACGTGATTCAAGATTGGTGATTGTGTGAGATGATGAACCACGTGATTCAAGATTGGTGATTGTGTGAGATGATGAACCATGTTGATTCAAGATTGGTGATTGTGTGAGATGATGAACCATGTGATTAAAGATTGGTGATTGTGTGAGATGATGAACCATGTGATTCAAGATTGGTGATTGTGTGAGATGATGAACCATGTGATTCAAGATTGGCGATTGTGTGAGATGATGAACCATGTGATTCAAGATTGGCGATTGTGTGAGATGATGAACCATGTGATTCAAGATTGGCGATTGTGTGAGATGATGAACCATGTGATTCAAGATTGGTGATTGTGTGAGATGATGAACCATGTGATTCAAGATTGGCGATTGTGTGAGATGATGAACCATGTGATTCAAGATTGGCGATTGTGTGAAATGATGAACCATGTGATTCAAGATTGGTGATTGTGTGAGATGATAAACCATGTGATTCACTGATTGGCGATTGTGTGAGATGATGAACCATGTGATTCAAGATTGGCGATTGTGTGAGATGATGAACCATGTGATTCAAGATTGGCGATTGTGTGAGATGATGAACCATGTGATTCAAGATTGGCGATTGTGTGAGATGATGAACCATGTGATTCAAGATTGGCGATTGTGTGAGATAATGAACCATGTGATTCAAGATTGGCGATTGTATGAGATGATGAACCATGTGATTCAAGATTGGTGATTGTGTGAGATGATGAACCATGTGATTAAAGATTGGCGATTGTGTGAGATGATGAACCATGTGATTCAAGATTGATGATTGTGTGAGATGATGAACCATGTGATTCGAGATTGGTGATTGTGTGAGATGATGAACCATGTGATTCAAGATTGGTGATTGTGTGAGATGATGAACCATGACTGCCCATGCTTATTGGCATGGTGCATTGTTGTTGTTTTTTTAATTTCTGCCTCATTTGGGTTAGTGCGCTTGCTTGCCAAGACAGTAGTCTGAGTTCTTCTTCTTCTTCTTCTTCGTTCATCCGGAGTTTTTTTTCGGATGTGATTGCGTTGTGCCTGTTTACAGCAGAGCTGCGTTCTTGCGCCGTTAGGCCGACACATCCGACTTCTGCGGGCATTTGTTGACCGGGTTAACCTTCCCGGGGGTTTCTTAGGACGTTTGACTCTCACTGTTGTGGTGTTATCCCCCATCCCAGCTGGTCCATATAGAACAGCCAAAGATCCTGGTCAGCCCTCAAGGGAAGGCAGGGGCAGACCATGGGCATTCCCCGCCATCCAAGGAGGCTTCCATACTTGCAGAGCCGATACATAGCGCTCTGGTACTGGGCTCACCCAAGGAATCGTCACGTCCTGCACATGGCTGCTTAGCCTCACTTCCGTATATTGGGCCTTCCGTTCACCATAGGCTATCCTTCCGGAAACCAGAAGTATGCAGTCTGCAGATGACATCCACACAGTGAGCTTTCGATTCGGACTTTCCATGTAATGGATTTGCTAGCCAAGCAATATTCCATTTCGTGCCACTAGGACACTTTTCCACCTTTTATGAAGCCCACACAGTGGGCTTTTGATTTAGACTTTCCACGTAATGGATTTGCTATCCAAGCAATATTCCATTTCGTGCCACTAGGACACTTTTCCACCTTTTATGAAGCCCACACAGTGGGCTTTTGATTCAGACTTTCCACGTAATGGATTTGCTATCCAAGCAATATTCCATTTCGTGCCACTAGGACACTTTTCCACCTTTTATGAAGCCCACACAATGGGCTTTTGATTTGGACTTTCCACGTAATGGATTTGCTATCCAAGCAATATTCCATTTCATGCCTCTGGGTCTTCATGCACCTTTAAATGTCAACCTGTATATAGTTAAAGTAATCTGCGGTCAACTTTAGCTTGTTGATATCTCCATAGAGCTTGTCCTCAAATGAAGCAGGTGTGGGCCAAAATATCTTTCTCTGTTCTGCATACGTTGGGCAATCCTGCAGCAAATGTTTTGCTGTCATTTTTCCAGTTCTACAATTACATTCATCAGTATCTCCTATCTTTAGTTTATTGAACAAGTGGTATTTAAGCCTGTTATGTCCTGTGCGGAGTCTGAAGATTGCTACTTGTTCTCTTCGGTCGAGTTTGTAATATGCATCATCCTTCTGATGGCCTGGATGCTCTGATTCCCATTTGGTTCTATAAGTGCTTTTTATCAACCTCTTTGCCTCATTATAGGTTATGTCTATGTCAGGCTGTGGTAGTCGTCCGCCCTCTTTTGCCAGTCTGTCAGCCTCTTCGTTTCCAGGTATACTGCAATGTGATGGGATCCACTGTATTACAACTTTTTTGGATTTCTGGCATAGACCATGGAGTGCTGCTCTTAGGTCAGTTAGTTCTGTGCTGTTATTGCTCTTCAGTATTGAGACAGCTGACTTTGCATCTGTGAAGATAGCTATTTGCTTCTCTTTATTTTCCTCCATCGGGACCATTTCTGCTGCAGTTTTCAGAGCCTCTACCTCCGCTTTGAAGTTACTTGAAAATTTTCCAGTTGCCATTGAATGTGTTTTTTTCGCTCCATTTTTTAAATTTAGGAGAATTCCTCCTCCTCCATTCTCTATTGAATTTTTGGCTGATCCATCTGTATATGTATGGGTCCAATTCCTGCTTGGGTAATGTTCTTTTATGTAGTTTAGGGTTATTTCTCTTCTTTCGGTTTCATGCTGAGTGTTCTTTTTCTCAACACCATGAATGTTTTCTATCATCTCAGGCAGTTGCTGCTGTCTCCAAGCTGGGAACTTGTGTGCATTGTGTATGGGCTTGACTGTTGATATGTTAAGAATAGGATCTGACCTAATCCTTCGTTTTGCAGTTTCTACAAAGTTGCTACGCTTCAGTCTTCCCTTTCCAAAACCATTAAATCTGTTGTACATAGGGTGGTCTGTCAATCTTCTAAATTTTTCTGCTTGTTGCTGGGCTCTGCTATCTCTTCTATCCTGCATTGGTTGTAAACAAGTGATCTTTTCTAATTCATTAATAGGCGTTGTCTTCAGGCTTCCAGTTATGATTCGCATTCCTTGATTTTGGACTCTACTTATTTTGTTAAAGTTTGACTTAGCTGCTGTTGCCCAAGCTGCAATGCCATATTCCAGTACTGGCCTCACCCGTCCAGTATATAACTTCTTGAGAACTTTCTCATCTGCTCCCCATGTTGTACCAGCAAGCTTTTTCATGATTGCCATTCTTTGCCTTGCTCTTGTTCGATTTTTCTCAACCTGTGTCTTCCATGTCAGGCGACGATCAAAGGTGACTCCTAGATAGTTTGGATTTTCTTCATGGCGCAATATTTTTCCATTCAATACCAGCTTAGGTTGCTGAGTTTTAGTTGAGAGGGAGAACACTGTGCATGTTGTTTTCTCCTCACTTATCTTCACTAGCCATGATTTTGACCAGTCCTCTAGCGCTAATAGGGCTTGCTGTATTCTGCTGTTAGCTGTACTAATATATTCTTCAGATGTCCATATGGCTAGGTCATCTGCAAAGGATGATGTGTGTACTCTGGCTGGAAAATTTTCCGTGATGTCGTTTATATATGCTAGGAATAATGTTGGTGAAAGAACTCCTCCTTGGGGGACACCTTGCTCCAACAGCATCATTTTGCTGGTTTGTCCTTGTACTTTTGTCCTGGCAGTTCTGTTCTCAAGGTAGTGGCTGATCCATTTGTACATTTTCCCGCAAACATGCATTTTTTGCAGTTTTACTTTCAGTCCTTCCTTCCATACTTTATCAAATGCTTTTTCTAAATCTATCCAGACTGCTAGTGTGTGCTTTTTCTCTTGGAAGGCATCCTCTATTTCCTGAGCTATATAGGTTATTTGATCTTCAGTAGATCTGTACTTTCTGAATCCTGCTTGGTGAGGTGTTAAGAGTTGGTTTTCTTCCAGATGCCATGTTAGCCTGCCATTGATAATGCGTTCCATTAATTTTCCTACACAGCTAAGAAGACTGATAGGTCGATAGCCATTTGGTTCTTCCAGGTCTTTTCCTTTCTTTGGGACTGGTATTAGTATAGCTTCCTTCCATGCCTGTGGGACTATTCCCCTCTTCCAGCTGTAATTTAGGACTGCTAGTAGTTTCTTTTTTGCCTTAGTGCCTAGTCCTATTAGCATTTCATTTGTGATTCCATCCTTTCCTGGTGATGTCTTCTTTTTTAGGGTATTCATTGCCTGTTCCATTTCTTCCATTGTTAGATTTGCCATCATATATTCTGCTGCTGTCTCTGTATATGTATGATGTATCTGTTTATCTTTGATTGCTTTCTTCTGTTCGGCTGTAATATCAATGTGGTTTGCACTGGCATAGTTTTCCATTAGTGCATTTGCAGCCTTTTTTCCTGTAAGCAAGGCATTTCCTTGTTTAATTGTTATTTGTTTGTTTCTAGGTCCTTCATTGTTCATGGCTTTCACTAGTTTCCATAGTTTGTTTCCATCCCTGTCAAAATTCAGGTTTTCTGTTTTTTTCCTCCAACAATCTCTTGTTGTTTGATTTACTGTTCTTTTATATTTTGCTGAGATGGCTTTGAGAGAGATGTTCGCTTCAGTTGTTTGTTCTCTCTGTGCGGTCTTCCTAGCATCTTCAACTTTGTCCTCCAAAAATTGTAGTTCTTCAGTCCAGTATGGTTTGTAATTTTTCCTTGCTCCTCTTGGAATAGACTCAGTGGCCGCCTGTATTATTGCTCTGTTTAGACTTTCCACCATTTGCTTCATGTTGCCATATCGTGTATTTACGTTTTCACAATATTTGTCTGTTAGTATGGCAAATCTGTCCCAATCTGCTCGTTTGTAATTCCAACGGGGCAAAGGCTTTTGCTCCTGTGGAACATACTCCATATTTATTACAAGCTTGATTGGTCTGTGGTCACTACCTGCTAATTGGTCCAGCACATGGCGATCGATTTTGTGGAGGATGTCTCCTGTGCAGAAAGCTAAGTCTGGAGTAGAAGTGGTAATCCATCTTCTGGAGTAGAAGCTCGGTGTGTCATCCGCTTTGTTAAGTAGATGGAGATTTGAGTCTATTTCCCAGTCCTCCACTTCATCTCCTCTTTTGTCAGTATCTGGGTATCCCCATCTTTCTGAACGGCTATTAAAGTCTCCGACAACAATGCAATTTGTGTCAGTTATTTCCATGTTTGAGAGTGTAAGATCCTTATCTGCCGGGCTATATAGATTGTAAATTCTTATTTTCACGTCCTTTATCATTATATCAACACCTATAATTTCCGTTTGGTTGTCAGAGATCACAGATACTTCGCTGCAAGGTATTGTATTTCGTGTAAGTATTACAACTCCTCCTTTGTGTCCTTCGCGGTCGAAACGTGTGGCCTGATATCCCTCGACTGAAAATGTGCGATTGGCGTTGAGGTGTGTCTCTTGAATGCATGCCACATCTATTCTATCTTTATGAAGACGCTGTGTTAGGGAGGCTTTCTTGTTATAAACTCCTTCTGCATTCCATTGTAGTATGTTGAGTGTCCGGGGTGTTTGGTCAATAGCTCTTAACCTACTCCTCTGTGCCTTGACTCCACAGCACAGGGGAAGGTGACCACCAGTAGTCATGGGTGGACCCCCTCGAGGCAGGGGGCCCGGCACTATCACCGCCTGATGGGACTTCACGGGATTAGCACCATAACGATTAATTTTCATCTGTGGCATCATGAAATGATAAAGTTACTTTGCACTTCTTTGTCAAGCCTGTGGCTCAGTACATCCGATTTCGACAAGCATTTGTTCGGGATGCTTTCCCTAGCCTTTGACTGTCCCCAGTCTACCTACAAGGCAGCAGGTTTGTGCGTCACTTCGTCTGGTCCCTCTCCCTTGACCTGTCCGACATGGGTGACCCTACCAGTAGCTGTGCTACCGTCGGCATAGCTCTTGGGGTCATTGGAACGCTCAAGCCCCTCTACCTCGTCAAGGTGGACGCACAGGCAGAGGGGGTAGTCTGAGTTCAATCCCCAGCACAGGAACGATTATTTTTTCCAACAAGTACCGCTGTGAGGTCGACCTGGCCTGACAAAACTTGGTACCAGACAATTTTCGGGCCTTCGTGGTACACTCATAGAGTGGGTGCTAGACAATTTTCAGAATTTTCTAGCAATTTTGTTTTAAAGGAAAGGCAATGATAAAGAGAACTGGCCATCCTACCTCATATGTCATGGCCTACAATATGTGGAGGCCTAATTCTCCACAGCCCACTGGCAGTATCTGCTGTGGGACTAACTTTACCTTTATCTTATCTCATTTGACCTTTGCTCACACGTCTTCAAACTCACCTTTTAACATATATTATTTCTTATTTTATGCAGATGGACATTCTGCCCTGTCGATTGAAGAGCAGAAACTGTTGGAGTCATTGGACAGACTTAACGAAAAGCTGAAAGGTAAAATAATGTTGCATTTTGCATGACTTGGAAATGAAAATACTTTTATATTAAAATATTTGTCAAACTTTATTTCAACCCTTTCCGCACAACTTGGCGTCCTATGTACTAATTGCCTATCCCATCTCTTCCATATTAAAATTTACCATCATATGTTCTGCTGCTGTCTATGTGTTATTATGACATGTCTTTTCATCTTTGATTGCTTTATTTCTGTTCTGTTGTGACATCAATGTAGTATGCACTAGTAATGTATCCCTTTAGTGCATTTGCACTTGTTTTCTCTGTAAAAATGATGTTTCATTGTTTGTTATTTGTTTATTACCCTCTTCTCTGCCCAAGACACTCCCAAAATTCCCCTAAGAACCACATCTTTACTTCCTCCAGTCCTCTTACCATTTCATTATATATTGTCCAGCATGGCAGTACTGATAACAGTATCAAATGCTAGACATTTATGGCAGTCAGTAATGTTACCACTGCTATTGAGATATCTGTGTTTATTATTGCTATGTATATCTTTGAGCTCTTTCTCTCATCAGGATTGAAGGTATTTACTATCCAGGACTGAAGGAACTAAAGTATCATCTAGTAAAGCAACAGTTACAGTGTAGTGATTAAAAATAATAACTGTGAAGAAAAATAATGCCTGTGAAGAATTAAAAGGGTGAAGAAAACTAAACGTGTTTTGGACATTTAATGAATAACATCAGCATAAAATTAGTTTTTTGGTACAAAATGAGTTAATATCTAATTTTATTTTTTGCCAGCAGAGCCCAGTTTTAAGACTGGCATGAACCACAATCAAGCAACACAAACACAAGTAAGTATATCATGTATGAGTGTTAAGAATCCATTGTCTTTTATTTGTCCCATGTTTTATCCTAAAAAGAATTTTTTTTAAAGATGTGAGGTCTGATAAGAAAGTATTGGACTTTTGGCCGTGGAAAAATAGAATTACTCACCTAGAGGTCTGAAACTCTAATCTGCTTCGAAGAACTCATGTTGGGACTTTCTATTCATCTATAAAACCACATCTCAAAATCTACAGTCCAACCCCAAACATTGTTATTCATTGCCCTTGTTTCTGCTAATATTCTCAAAGTATTTCAGGATCCTCGCCGATGCAACGGAGTTCGTGCATTGAGCTGAGTTTCTCCAGACTCAGGTTTGAGTTAGGAGGAAAACGGAGCACTCATGGGTTAAACTGTGTGCTGTGATGTTGATCCAATGACTAAACTAAACTAAACTAAACTATATTCTCAAACAAAATATTATGCCACTTGTCTTTCGATAATCAAAAGTTCTTTTCTTTTTAAACTTCAATATATATCTTATTTAGTATTATATTATCTAATGATATTGAGTAGAAATTTCAGTGAGTGGCTCATAAAATGGATTACTCTTCTCCAGGATTAGGAAAGAGTATATTATTCTTTTCTTATTTGATAAAAACTCACATAGCCCAGACTGTGAAACACACCAGGTCTTCACAAGCCAGAGACAGACATCATCACTTCTAAGCCAACCTGTTCCTTAATTATCCCTTCTTCTTCATCTGCTGCTTCTGCCTTTCATCTGCTTTGTAGATTTGTTCATAATTGGTTGCAGTTGGCAGCTAGAGTTTTGTAGGAATTAGGTAGTCAGTCACACGCTAACCCTCCTTAGTAATCTCTTCTTCTTCTTCTTCTTCTTCTTCTTCTTCTTCTTCTTCTTCTTCTTCTTCTTCTTCTTCTTCTTCCTCTTCTTCTTCTTCTTACGTTCGCTTGAAATACATCTATAACTGCAATGTTGTCTTCTGTATGAATCTAACAGTCTTTTTTAGTTCACTCAGCGGTCCATAGAGTTTATAGTAATCTCTTATGTTGTGCATGGTAAGTTACAGTGTTATTATTCTTTGCTGCCCTTAAATACGGGCCTTAATTATACATTCTATTGTTTTAATTGTGCCACAGCTCAGTATATATTATTAATATATTATGAGAATATTATGACATCTGTTTAGCTTGCTAGAAAAGTCAGTGTATATTTTAATAACAATAAATTATTTTTATAATTCTGTGGTATTTTTCTAAAGCATTTCGTATGACATGGATACGTAAGATACATATTTTTCTCATATTTTACAGTTCATCACAGTGATGCTGTTGTCACTCCTAGATGTTTCAGCAACTTATATTTTTTTCTTGTAAATTTGAAAGCTTTATTTTTTTAAGCATATATTTGAAATCTATATTTAAGCTTCATATTTGCTCACATTCTGTTTGTAAGCACACCACAATGATGCTGTTGTCACTTCTAATATTTCATAAGCTTCTATTTATTTATTTTAAATCTGACAGCTTTTTTGTGTAGTTGATTTAATAATTAACTTTCACAATGTATTTTTTGTGCTTGTAACAAATAAAAATAACTGTTTATGTTAAAAATAACAGTAAATGTCAGTGAGATTGGTGGATGTCTGTCATCTTTCTGTTAAATTGTATGTTCATTTATTTTCCTCTTTCTGCTGTTTTGTTTGCTGCAGCTATCCTTGTTTTCACTCATTTTATTTCTGACCACTCCATGTCTTTTGGCTGGACACTTGATGATGTTGAATACAGTATTGGGATCAGCCCACCCTGGTTAAATGGCTGCCAGATTATTTTCAGTTTTCTAGGAGTTCCACCATGTTATGCAGTGGCTTAGTATCTGACCATTTTGCATTGAATTTGATTGGATGAGGCGTCAGCCATTCAGAAAACAATGGCAAACTACTAAATTAACATTGCCTAGTAAATCACAAACAGCCAATAAATGCTGGGGTTGATTGGAACATCCTGTAGAGGAACATGCAGCTAACTATTATCTGTAAAGTTAAACACTTTACACATACACATTAGCATATGCCATGAAATTAACTTTACTGTCATAACATCGTCAACATCAGTCAAGCTACTAATATTTCAACTGAAAATGGGTCACTGTAGGTTTTGTGAATCACTTGTTTCAAACATTCTGAATCAGAATCAGATTGTTGTGTAAACATTTTCAATCAGAAATGAGAATGCATGATTACACATTGTGACATCCCAGACATGGCCATTATTTGTTATGGTCCATGAAAACCAGATTTTAGCAGCTCTGTAAAACAACTATCAGACAGCTCGTAGACTAACTTTAAAACAGATATCTGAATGTGGTTTTCACATCTGAGAAAGACCACAAAAAGAAGAAGAAGATGAGGTGGAAGAGGAAAATGTTGAGGAGGAGGAGGCAGAGTCCCTAAATTTGCTCCATAAAATTAGTGTGTAAAAAACATAATTTTAAAATGTGTGCATTTGCTTGCTGTTAAGATCATATCTAGCTCACATTATTGTTTCACATTTCTCAGCAATCTGATTTTATTTATCTTTTTCATTTCTTCTGACTGATATTTTAATACTTCTTTGGTCAGTGTTGTGGTTATTAATTATTGTTTAATTATTAATTAAATATATCTCTATTACATATTATATATACATTATATAACATTATATGTGAGTTATAGTTGTATAATTAATCTAGTTTCTCATCTCATCTCATCTCATCTTGTTCCTCTTGTACCTTGCGGTGTTGAGGTGAAGTATAAACAGCGGGAGACTACCCCCTTATGGGCTTCATGTATTGATATTCCCATGGACTGTTATTCCCTGCGTCCATTGTTTATGTCGTCGGCCTCTTCCTCTGCTTCCCTCTGGTCTGTACATCATTGCTCGTTGTGGTATACTGTTAGTTGGTAACCAACTTGCATGGCCTAACCATTTGACTTGCTGCCTTCTAATAAAATCTAGTGCAGCTATAACCTCTACTTTAGTCCTGATTTCTTCATTTCTGATATTATCTCTTCTTGATACATTGAGTATTCTTCTCAAGAATCTCATTTCTGTTGTTGTGATTTTCCTTTTCTCTTTTTCTGTCATTGTCCAGGTTTGACATTGGTAATATAGAGTTGGTAGGAAGATATCTGGTTTCAATTGTTAAAATAAAATATGTTTATGTTTTATTTACTTGAATTATTTAAAGAAATTAAATGGGTTGAACTGCAGTAAAGCTATAAAACCAGAATAAGTAAATCACCAAAAACAGAAAGTGGAATTGGTCAGCATTACAAGAACATAATGATAAGTGACAGTATGGGTGTTGCAGTTAGAAAACCTTCATCAGCAAATAAAACCCCCCCCCCAAAAAAATGCTGACACTACATTAAGAAGCTACAAAAAAGTCAACTATCTTTGCTCCTGGAAATGTCTGAATCTCAGAGTAAAAAAATCAAACTACAAGCTCCATTAAGTCAGCTGACAGGAAATTACATTGGGGAAAGTATAAGCTAAGATGTAATAAGTGTTGGGAGTTGTCAGTGAATGGGGCGGAGGGAGGGGGAAGGGGGGGGGGGGGGGGGGGGCTAGTCCTAGAAGAGAGAGTCAATCTCTATAGAGAAGACACAGAAAAAAGGGGTGTGGAGTATACAAATAGAGAAGTTGGGATGACAAAATGGGGGATGAGATAATCAGTTTAAAAAAAAAAAAATTTTGTGTCGGGTTAAATGAAACTGTGATGGACAATGAGGCTGTATGGCAAAAGAGACCTCAACTGGAAAATGAGGCATTCTAGTCTTATCATTTTCAAGAAGTGTGCAAGAATTAATAGCCGTAACCTGGATATCAAACATGCCTCAGTTATCTGCACTGGTGTAGTATGTAGACACCAGTTTACTGGCAACCATGTAAACATCCAATAGGTGTTACCTAAATCTCTTGACCAAGTGTAAACGTATTTAATGCCACATTTTTGCAGATGTGGGCATAAATAACACTGCAGCTCATGTAGGAGAACCCCGCATGGACGTTCAATGTGGCATTGGGGATGGCCACCCTCTGAGTCTGAGGTCAGACAGGTCTCCTGCAAAAGTCGAGCAATGGTGCCTAACTTGGACTTTACTTTTGTAAAACTGACAAGATCCACTTTCCATATTTGTTACTTTCCACATTTGTTGGTTTAACCATTAAATTATATCAGTGGTTTTACAACTTAGTTTAGAAATGATGAATATAAATATGACAGTGTATGTATGAATGTCAGTGAGATCACTACAGCATTTTGGCTAGTACAATTTGCAACTAATGTGGTGTTCTTAGGCTCAAATTATCCTAGAAGTGGTTTTTTTTTAAAAGTTGTTATGACTACATGGCATTTTGGGCTGTCCAAGCCTTATACAATATATCATAATAATAATGTTCTGTGATGTAAGATGGCCAACATGTTGCTGGCCACAGGAGCCATCTGATATCATTTTGGTTAGTGAAAATATGAGCCAAGATCTAACAGTATTACAATTAGATCCTTAAATAAATATATATATTTTCTGAGGAAAATGTAAAGAATACCATGGACAGACAGAAAAACCAATGAACAAGTCCTTCAAGAAACAAATGAAGATCATAAACTGATTAGAGTCATTAGATATAGACATTCAAATTTGTTGGGCATGTTATGAGAAGAAATGACTTGGAGAACTTGGTGACAACTGGCAAGATCAAAGGGAAGAGACCAAGGGGAAGGCCGAGAAGTAAATATCTGGATGGCTTGGCCACCTGGCATGGTCAAGACAGGAACACTGAGCTGATCCACGACTCTGGTGATCGAGTGAGATAGCAGAACATGACCGCCTATTGGCATGGTACATGATGGATGGATGGATGGATATAAATATTAGAAGCGCTCATTTGAAATCCGTTCGTGCCGCACCGCGCATAATTGCATATGTTGAACATGATCATGTCATAGTCATGTGATAAGTACTGACCAATGAATAAAAGAGCACGTGCTTATTGTCCCATGATGCATAGGTTCTGTTTCCGCCCGTTGAGAAAATGGCCGGGTTGATCCAAAATCTGTCCAAAGAAGCTCAAAGAGTGGTGATTCAGTTTCTTTCATTTGAAGGATGTCAACCAGTGGACATTCATCAAAGAATGCAGGCAGCGTACGGTAACAAATGTATGTTGACAGACTGGGTACGAATGTTTCGTAAAGGACGTCAGTTCACGACAGATCTTCGACAGCCGGGTCAAGCGCATATTGTTGCAACAGAAAAAAAACAGTGTGAAAATTGATGCAGCAGTACAGATGAACCGTTGTTGAAGCATATATTCGTTAGCAAAATAATTTGATGTGTCAATTGGGACAATTCACAAGGTCATTCGTAAGAAACTGCAATATCGGAAGGTGTGTTCACAGTGGGTATCACGGATGTTGACCGACCACCAAAATGAGGAACGCATGGGATGGTGTTTGAACCACTTGCTGCGTTACAGAGTGGAGGGTGATGCATTTCTCTTCCGCATAGTGACAGGCAATGAATCATGGTGTCAGCACTTTGAGATGAGCAGCAAATGAGAGAGCATCCAATGGAAGCATGCTGGATCACCAAAAGCCAAAAAATTCAAGTTACAGGTTTCCGCTGGTAAGGTTATGCTGAGTGCATTTTTTGTTACCATGAAGGGCTATTGTTGATCGACTTTAAAGAACCTGGTGTCAACATCACTCTACCCACTTCTTGGAAACACTAGACAAGCTGCAAAATGCCATCAAGAATAAATGACCTGGCATGCTATCTCGCTGTGTGATTTTGTTGCACGATAATGCTCGTCCGCATGTTGCAAAGATTGTGCAGGAAGCATTAGCTTGGAAGAAGTGGGAAATTCTGCAACATCCAACCTATAGTCCTGATTTGTCACCATGTGATTTTCATTTGTTCAGACCTCTAAAAAAAGCTCTCAAAGGGCAACGATTTCACACAGATGCAGACGCAATGAACGCGGTAAACACTTGGTTCAGTGAGCAACCACAATCCTTTTTTGCGGATGGCGTTCGCCGCCTACCTAAGCAAAGGGATGCTTGCCTGAATGCCAACAGTGACTTCTTCTGACCAACCCATGGTGCATAATTTATTCAAAATGAGAGCTTTGTTTAATTCTACCACACCTGTTAATGTTTCTTTCATGCTTTTGTAATAAAGCCATTGGAACAGGTTTTAAATGAACGACCCTTATATATATGATTCAGATTAATCATAGCATCATGGTGTTTTCACTGACTTGCCAACACTATGGTCTGAGATTCAGTCTCCAGTTGTGATATGAGTTGATCCAGTCTTATCATAAAATATCAGTTGACCCAGGCTCATCATAAAATATGAGTTGACCAGGCTGATCATAAAATGTGAGTTTACCCAGACTGGTCATAAAATATGAGTTGACCCAGGCTGATCATAAAATATGAGTTGACACAGGCTCATCTTGTAACTTGTCAATATTGTTGTTAAGGATGTCAAGAGGGCCAAGCATATGACATCATGGTGCAGACAAACATGATGATATCATAAGGACAGTTTAAAGATGGTCACCACACTTTTGACATACACCAAAGAATAGCAGCATTCTGTTATCCAGTTTTTGATCAATGAAGCCTATAGAAATTCATCTGCGAATGAAGGTCCAGTATGGTGATGTATGCCTGTCAGTTTAGTGTATGAGTGGAGTAGGAAGTTTCAAAATGGCATGACTTCTGTGAAAAGGTACAGCAAGTGGTGCATGAGTGGTCACACACACGACCAAGAGAATTTTCATCTATAGGAACCTAAGCACTTTATCAGTGTTGGAAGAATTGCATTAAACGCTGTGGTGTCTACATTGAAAAAAGGATACATTTGTTCTTTACTTTTCAGAATATATTCACCCCCCCCCCCCCCCCCCCCCCCCCCAAAAAAAAATTACATTTAAGGTTTTCTTTTGAAACCTCGTAAATAAGTATAAGATGACTCAAGCTCATTATATGAACTGACACAGGCTCATCATAAATAGTTATGAGCTGATCCTTGCTTATCATAAATAGGTATGAGTTGACCATGGCTCATAAAATATGAGTTGACCTAGGCTCATAATTAGGAATGAGTTGACTCACGGCTCATCACAGTTAGTTAGTTAGTCGCAGTTCCAACTTCACAGCAACGGGTCGTCCCCATAATGCTGCGTTCCTGTGCCAGTGAATATCACACAAAACGCTCCCCACTGCCCAAAGTGAAAAGTGGAAAAGACAGGAGTCTCGACAAACAACAGCCCGCTCATCATAAATATACTAATGATTTTTGTAGGATATTAAATATGGCCAGTATGTTACTGACCTTCCATCTCTCTTGTGCCATGCAGTCACCATATAACCCAAACAAGCTAAAGGATCTTTTTTCGTGCCATGGAGTGTATCGGGTACATGGTGCCAGTCCCATCCTTGTGACCAATGAGCTGCCGATAGATAATGTGGTCAATAGCATTTCAGCCACCTTTATTTCCCAAGGAATTTCCTGGTACCAGCTTTAGGCTGGGTTGACCTGAGAGCCCAGGACAATGAGAAAATTTCATCCAGAGGAGATTTGAACACTTTACCACTGTGTCATCAGGCAAGCATGCTAGCCACTGTGCTGCCATGGCTCCCCTGTTCTATAGTGTTATTATTTGATCTTCTTTATACCCAAACTTGCATTTCTTTAAATTAAAAACCGGCTCAGATAGAATGAGTTAAAAATGACATCTGCTGGGAGAATTAAAGAGAGACCTTCTTTACTTGTATTTTTTGTGTGTGCTTTCACTCGCATTGAACTCAAGTGTAGTCCATTCTCATACTACTACTTTTAGTAGTTGCCACTAGTGGGGAGTGCACTGGACTGATTTTTGCGTGTGGATTAGCTTTCCCTATTACTTAAAAGTCGCTTAAAAGTCAACATTATCCATATCCCTATTACTAGTGTCCCTCACCATCAGATGAACCCACTCCGACTACTGAGGTACTTGTAATCTACATCTCCAAGTCAAGGACATGAAGTCAACATTTTAATCCTGCTAACCGATGTAGGGGTTGAACTCGCTACCTTGCATCTGCACACCAGAAGTTTAAGAGCAAATGCTCTTATCCAGTCGGCCACGCTGACCTCGTTTACTTGTATATAACTGATCTTTCTTTTCATTCACAGTTTCCAGGCTTTCAAGGTCACAGACCTATTGTTGATGCCAGAAGGCACATGCTGTTGTCGCCAGGGGTGATACAGAGGGCGCAGTCTGCCAGGTCAAGAATCCAGACATATTTATACAGATAAGCAGGCTTTGTACACACAGCTATTCATAGCCACACAAAGGGGCACTTCTGGCATTTGAGGTTTTGTAATATAAAGAGATTGAAACAATTTTTTGTGTGGATATATCAAGTATGCCATAACACAGTATGTTTCATGGCTCAAAAGGAAACATAATTTATTATATAGTCTGTGTTTTATTGTTTGTTTTCACAGCTGAATAAGTAGAATGAAAGGACATGTATGTTAGTGATATGGTTGATTATTTGTCTGTTGTTGCCAGTGAGGACAACATTCTTGTGTATCATTCCCAGAGTTGGTTTGGAGGTGGTTGATTAGATATGTCAGAATCAGTCAATTTTTGCTTCAGTGAGAGAAAAGGTGTATAGTTGTCAATCAGACAGCGATAACGTGTTTTATTTTATTTTCATGTTACTGAGACAAGATTAGAAGTGATGACAGTAGGAATCAAGACAGAAGTTGATTTTATTGAGTTAGTTGCATATCCTTTCAGGATGTAGCAATCATCCCAGCATCTTCTGGCTGTTTGTCATTTCTGAGCAAGTTTATGTTCAGTAGTTTGCCATTGCTTGCTGAATGGCCAGCTCTCATACCATTGTAAGAAAATCTATGCAAGGCAGTCTGCTTCCAAATCAGCTGTGTTTCCAACACGTTATGTGGGATTACAAATTGTGTCTGTAACCCCTTCACCAGAGAACTGGCTTTTATTGTTATTGAGAGACAGCTAATAAGATGCTTCAGTCATGTGACAAGTAAGCAAGAAAAGTAAAGGACCTTTTTGCATGCCTTAACACACATTGGGCATATGGTGTTAGAAGCATGTGGTGTTAGAAGCATGTGTTTATTATAGACCAATGGGCACTGGGTGGCTGATGTGGTCAGTGTCACACTGGGTGGCTGATGTGGTCAGTGTCACACTGGCTGCCTTTACTTCCCTGGACATTTCCTGGTAACCATTTGAGGCTGGGTCAACCTGACAGCTCAGGGCAATTTGACAAATCTTTCCCCTGTGGGTCTACCATTCGCATGTAGATACAGTGGAAACACAGCCAGAGGCAGACCTGCCAGGAAATGGCTGATGCAAGGAACACCACCTTGTCTACAGCCCACACAAGGGTCTTGTCCTGGGAGCTCTTCCTGACCTTTCACTGTAAATCATAACAGAGACACCAGAAAGAAGAAGATATACATGCTGCATGGACACTAGAGTAAAGCTGAGCTGTAGACCTTGTAAACTCATGGTTGGAAGTATGAATGCTTTAAGTTTTGATTCCACTCTTGTTTGTTTCCCCACTACAATGTCTAAAGTACATGTTTGTATACTTTAGTTGCATTGTGTACATGTTTCAGGTAAATTTACTGTGGTCATTAGGCTGACCTGTGATAAAGTGTTACTGTTGAGTATATGGTGCTGCTGAATTTCTGATGGTCTCTTGATATAATAATTTGTAAACAAATTTGGTAATGATAATCCCATGGTGGACACTGCTGTTGGGCTATAAAATGCTTTGGACTTCACTAGGTCACAGCTTTATGGGATATGTTAACTAGCACCCTTTTTTTTCATTTTCCTTCATCAACTGAGAAGAAAGTTTCACATCTTGGTGTGCTGAAGTCACACAGGCCTTGGCTTTCCACAGGAAACTATAGCTACACAAGTTGAACACCCTGACAGCTGAATAAGCTGAATGATTATAAATACAGGGCACATGTTTTAACATAAATGTTCATCCAATCATATCTTTCGAGGGCGCCAAGGTCAGTTTTAAAAATGTGACCATCCTGATGCACATCAAACCTATGACCACCGGACCAGCAGATTTTAGAAGTTTTAGAAATGAAATATGTTTATTTTAAAATTTGCATTCAATTTAATTCACATTTTAATACAACTATTTTATTAAAGTTTTAGAATATCATTGTTTTCAATTAATTATTATGATAAGTATATGATTCTTGCTACAGATTATGTATTGAATTCAACGCAAGACTTAAAATAAATATCATATTGAACTAAAGTTTTAGAGTAGTTAAAGTAAGACCCTGTTGATTGGTGCTTCACTTCATGGCAGTTGACTCAAACAACGCAGTCTTTGTCTAATAAATATGCAGTTTCTAAGTTTGCATTTGCCAGTTACCACCAACAAAAGACAAATGTTTTCAAGCAAGCAAGCAACTTCTGTATAATAGTTTTTCTTCATGTGATCTTTTTTATTGTTTTTACACTAGTGATATTTACATTTAATAAATGATAGAGTAAACTTGTTGTTTAGTCTTTCATATGCACAGACAGGCAATAAAGGATGTGTCTCACTTGTCTAAGATGGCTACGGTAGCACAGTGGCTAGCATTTCTGCCTGATGGTCTGGTAGTCATGTGTTCAAATCCCCATAAAGCAGGAGTTTTGCTCATTGACATGAGCTCCCAGGTTGACCCAGCCTAAAACAGACACCAGGAAATGTCCTGGGAAGTAAATGTGGGCAGCAGAACATTGACCACATCATGCATTGAGTCCCCATTGGTCTATACAATTATGCAGCTATGGTGTCTTAGAATATCGAAAGGGGTCCTTTTATCAGTTTTTTTTGGCAGTTTCATTTTTTGGTACGGATTTGGTATTTAGCCTAAAATTTGAGTGGGGCCCTACAGTATTTCATTTATTTCAAGTTAGAGAAATGAGTCTTTCAGATGTATGTTTTGCATTGTAACCATTGGCATGGGACAAATGATATTATTATAATCAATACTAAGTTTAAAGATCACATTTGAAATATTGAGAATGTTTATTTCAGTTAAGTTCTTAAATAAGTTTTTCATTCACTTTAAATTATAGACTGTTTCATTCAAGTATTACAATATGTATTACATTTTAAAATTAAAATGTTAATGCAGTTCCAGTTTATAAATAATTCCAAGCATATATTTCATTTCATATTTATAACTACATATTGAAACCCCTTAAAATTGGGGATGTTTTATTTAAAACTGACTTTGACTTCAAGTTGACCCAGCCTAAAGTGGGTACCAGAAAACATCTTTGGAAGTAAAGGCAGCCTGCATGATATTGACCACATTAGGCATCACGTGACAAGAGATCTATTAAAATATACCAAGTTGGCCTCAAGGGTACTTGACTTACTCTAACATAGTTATAAAGAAGTGTAGAGCTTTATTTATCAGCATACATTTTTAACAAAGCAACCGTTTGATGTTTTTGGAGAGAACAGTGTGTTGCACACAACACAGAGATTAACCATCATTTCATGTTTTCAAACTCCATGATCATTTAATTCCTTTAGTGACATTTGATAACTGCCCGTACCTGTCTGTTGTCACTGCACCCATTTATCTACCCTTATTGTCTTAAAACAGTGTAGACCAATGAGAACATTCATAAAACAGGAGTGCATGGATCTATTAATGTAGATATCATCATTATCCTGTGACATGCCAGTAGACATGGGCGGTTATGATTCACAATCTTACACAATCACCAGTATCAGTCAAGTCTGCGCTCTTGTCTAAGTGTTTTATCACTTTGTCTTCCCCTTCTTCTTTTACCAGTGCAGCCATGGAAGAGAGCGATAAAAGGTATACAGCTATGAAATGGAATTATCATGAAGCTTCACAACTAGCCCATGAACTTAAATACTGGATGAACATGATCTTATTCCATCTACATTTGAAGCCATCCCATTTTGAATAGCTAAATTTGTATTACCTTCTTCCCATTTTTTTTTACCACACCTGTTAAATTCCTCATAATATTTTCACTATATAGGGAGAACGGTCTGGAGACATTACACATCCCTTTTGCACATCTCTGTTTATTGGCAGATATTGACCTACTTCATTATCAGTTTTTATGGCAGAAAGAGGCTATTTAAACTAAAACATTATAAACAACTATAAGAGACAAAGAGCATTCTTTGGTCATGTCATGAGAGATGAGGCATTGGAGAATATTGTGACAAGTGTGGGATCAGTGCAAAAGAGGCAGAGGCAGACCAAAAACAATTATCGCTGGATGGACTGAAATAGTGGCATGGAATATCTTCAGCAGAGTTGATCCATAGCCCCAAAGACCGAGATCTGTAGAGAGATATGAATGCTTATGACAACTGACAAGGCACCAGATGATGACACTTCCACTATATGTTCTTTACAAGACTACAGATTTTCCCCTATTTCTGGTTGTATTTATTTCCAAACCATTTGATTGATTCTTAGCAAAAATCGTTGTGATGGTACTTATGTTAATTGTTAGATGTTGATCACATTCTAAGGAAAGGAGTTTCTTTGGGATTACAATAAATATAAATGTGTATACATTAGCAGGGCATCTTAAAAACTGGAAAATAAATAAACATTTTATTTCTTTAAACTGTCAACACACTAATTTTTTTTTACAAGAATATAAACCAGTAATGTTATAATTAATTAATACAAAAATAAGTTTTTAAAAAAAATCATTTTCCGCTCCTTGAAGTGTATTGGGTAAATGGTGCTAGCCCCATAGTTTTATATAGCAACTGGTGCGTGATGTGGGCAGCATCCCACCATCTGATGTGTGATGTGGGCAGCATCCCACCATCTGATGCGTGATGTGGGCAGCATCCCACCATCTGATGTGTGATGTGGGCAGCATCCCACCATGTGATTTGTGATGTGGGCAGCATCCCACCATCTGATGTGTGATGTGGGCAGCATCCCACCATGTGATTTGTGATGTGGGCAGCATCCCACCATCTGATGTGTGATGTGGTCAGCATCCCACCATGTGATTTGTGATGTGGTCAGCATCCCACCATCTGATGTGTGATGTGGGCAGCATCCCACCATGTGATTTGTGATGTGGGCAGCATCCCACCATGTGATTTGTGATGTGGGCAGCATCCCACCATGTGATTTGTGATGTGGTCAGCATCCCACCATCTGATGTGTGATGTGGGCAGCATCCCACCATGTGATTTGTGATGTTGTCAGCATCCCACCATCTGATGTGTGATGTGGGCAGCATCCCACCATGTGATTTGTGATGTGGGCAGCATCCCACCATCTGATGTGTGATGTGGGCAGCATCCCACCATGTGATTTGTGATGTGGGCAGCATCCCACCATCTGATGTGTGATGTGGGCAGCATCCCACCATGTGATTTGTGATGTGGGCAGCATCCCACCACCTAATGTGTGATGTGGGCAGCATCCCACCACCTAATGTGTGATGTGGGCAGCATCCCACCATGTGATTTGTGATGTGGGCAGCATCCCACCATCTGTGTGATGTGGGCAGCATCCCACCATCTGATGTGTGATGTGGGCAGCATCCCACCACCTGATGTGTGATGTGGGCAGCATCCCACCACCGCATGTGTGATGTGGGCAGCATCCCACCACCTGATGTGTGCAGCATTCCACCACCTGATGTGTGATGTGGGCAGCATCCCACCACCTGATGTGTGATGTGGGCAGCATCCCACCACCTGATGTGTGATGTGGGCTGCATCCCACCACCTGTCTTTACTTACCAGGTCTTTTCCTGATATCCATTTTAGGTTTGGTTGACCCAGGAGCCCATGTCAAATGTAAAAGATCCATTTTTCTGGGGATTTGAATACATGACCACTGGGCTGGCAAGCAACATTCTAGCCACTTTACTACCACGACTGCCATTTATAATCAGTCTACATATTTATTTCAGTATGTTTAGTGATAATAGTTATGGAGACTCATTGCGATGTCACAGAAATTAATTTGGACGTTAATCAATATAATGATGATTTCTAAAAATTATTTTGCTTAAAGAGTTTTGGACAGTTGAATACTCATAATTCTGGACTTAAGTTATTACAATGAATTTGTTATTTCTTTTATGATTATGTTTTAAGAGTTTTGGACAGTTTGAATACTCGGAACGCTGGACGATTTATTTATGTTTACAATTGACAGTTAGGGCAGTATTGACGACTCACTTTTTGTTCCCCAGAACTGAAGTTTGACTTTTATTATAACAATGAACATGCTGATTTCTGTTATTATAATGTTCAGTGACATTTGCAGGCAATACTATTTATCAGTTGAAAGGACTTAGAACTCAGTGTACATTATATTTTCTAAGATTAATCAGCTTAAGAAATATAATACTAAAATCTTGACTTGACCATGAGCTTCCTCTTCTTCTTCGTACAACTTCAGATGACACACTGAATATATAGGAAGGCGGTTAGCATGGCCGAATGGATAAAAACTCTTAAACTTCTGGTTTGCTGATGCTGAGGTAGCAGGTTCAACTCCTATACCAGTCAGTTTTGACTTCTTGTCCTGGATTTGGGGACGTAAATTACAAGGACCTCAGAAGACAGTGTGAGATTGCCTAATGGCGAGGGACACTGGTAATAGAGAAAGGTAATCCACACACAAAAATCAATTCAGTGCATTAGAAGTAGTTGCACGTAAACGGACTACACTTGAGTTAAAAATGAGCAAACGCCCCATCACAAATTTAAAGAAAGCAGCGGCCAATTGAGGGTTCTAGCTGTTAGACACAATGGTATCCAAGCAAAATTGTTACCTCCTGCATACAATAGTTAAGCACACAGCAAAGCTTGCTCCAGGTTGTCTCTCATTAACTTGATGATGAAAGACAAAACAAGGACAGAGATACAAAGACCATACATTTGCTCATTTGGTGAAAGCTGTTCGTCTTTCAGCAATCAGTGTTTGCTATGTGTCTATTCTGGCATGAATCACAAACAGGACGGTTCACTAGAGGTCTACGCTGGTCATACATTTGGTCTCAGTAGGTCACTCCCTTGGGCCAGATTTGTACCTTCTGTATGGCAATGTCTGGGCAGTCTTGTAGGAATGCTTTAGTGCTCCACACTTGCATGTGGTGGAGTCAGTGAGAGCCGTTCTGTGGGGATATGCTCTTAGTCTACAATATCCTGCGCTGGGCCTGAAGATTCTAGTCTGTCCATTTCAGCCAAGTTTGCTTATGAGGTTGTGCTCTGGTTTGTAGATTTCCTTTTTTATCTATAGGTCTTCAGGGGGGCTGCATGGTCTCAAGGTATGGTGTCCGCCTGGAGTGCTGGAGGTCCCAGGTTCAAGCCCCGGTGAGGACCGGGATTTTTTCACGTGAACTTCTAGTAATAACATTTCCCATGGTCTCTGGGTAGTGAAATCGGATGCCCGTGTGTATTGTTGCGCACATAAAAAATCCCTTGGCAGTTGGAAATCGAAAAAGAGTAGCCTAACGGCGCTGCCCGGGCAAAAATTTTGAGTTAAAAATCTACCCAAAATATTTCAGGATCCTCACCCGTGCTACAGAGTTCATGCACTGAGCTGAGATTCTCCTGACTCAGGCTTGAGTTAGGAGGAGAACGGAGCACTTATGGGTTACACCCGTGTGCCGTGATGTTGATCCATCGACTAAACTAATCTATAGGTCTTCATAGATTGCTTTAGGCCTGTTTTGGTGAAGCAACTTGTCACAACTTTCTCAGAAAGTCGTGGCGTGCTGATGAGCGTAATCTAGCCTAGGAACCAACGTACAGCTGAAAGATGCTGGTGTTGACCGCAATATCCTGAAACAGGATGGAAACGCGAAAAAAAAAAAAAAAAACAACTTGTCACCCACATTTATTGATGATTAGGGGAAAGATAATCCCATGACAGATACTGATGTAGATGTGTGTAGTGTTAATCCTGTACATATAACAAGTCTACATTATGTGGGGTGACGAGCTGTTCCCCCTGACATTTCCATCCCAGAAAAGTTTCTGTTGTCCGTCTAGATCAGGCCCAGAGCCTTATTAGTTATAGAGGATCTAATCAGTCACTGCTGGGGATTGAACTCAAATTATTGTATTGGCAAGTTGACCACTGTAACACTACAGTTCCTTCAACTGACCACTGTAACACTACAGTTCCTTCAACTGACCACTGTAACACTACAGTTCCTTCACTGAATTTTTTTTTTTTTAAAGTTACTTGCATATCCTTTACAGAACATAATTTTTCGGCTGTTCGTGATTCCTGGGAAAGTTTACATTCAGTAGTTTGCCACTACTTACTGAACAACCGGCACCCATACTATTTCTTTAAAAAAACCAACGTAAGGCGGTATGCTGCCAAATCACCCACATCTGTGTTTTGAACGCGGGTATGCGAGATTATGAACTGCGTCCATAACCCCTTCGCCACGGAGCCAATGAATTGTTTTTAAATATTCCGGTTTTATTTTGTATTACTATTTATATAATGACTAATGATATTGTTCTATGCAAGAAACAGTGAATTTACAGAAATGAAGATAACAAATGAGAGCATTCAGAATTCTAATTAAAAGCTGTTTTATGAGACTTAAAATGCAACATAAGGCATTTTAACGAATTCAGTGCTGAAGGATAATATATCATCAATTGTTACCTCCATTTCAACAGAAGGATGATATATTGCTATACTATACTCATCATGTTGCTTTGTTTCATTGTATCTTCCACAATTTCAGTGAACTGAAATTTACAATATAGTACTTTTTCATTTGATTGTGTACCATGCATTGTCCAAATCTACTGTTTGTTTAGCATTGAAACATTTCAGACAGGCACAACTATAAAGCTGAAGAAACTTAGCCTTGACATTGTGTACTTGCATGTTTCAACCAAATTAATCGAAAATTATCACAGCCTGGCTATGTAGCATCATATGATAGTCAAGGTAAAGAGACTGAGATCAGCCGCGATTCTATTGTTATGTAAATATTCTCTATATGCATATATAGATTATACATGTAGTACAGATACTTTGCTAGTAAACATATAACTACATAACATATAGTTTTTCCTAAACTACACACATACATGTCTTGTACATACAAACACTCATTATGACATTTTGGATTTCTAAATAATGATCGATATATAATTTTGTTTAGATTCATTCTTTTATTCACACATACACATGCATATCTTGTACATACAAACACTCATTCTGACATTTTGCATTTCTAAATAATTACTGTTGTATAATCTTTGTCAGAAGTAATATTTTTTAAGATTCATTCTTTTATTCTTGGATTATACAGGACTATAGTATACTCTCTAAGCATTTCAGGGTTTCAGTGAAGGAAGATTGAGAGAATGTGGTACATTATTATAAAATGTGGTTATACAATGAGTGAGCTTGTCTAAGATTGTCAATTTGGAAAAGTAATTCCTAGTGGGATATTGTGACCACTGGAAAGAAAACTAATGTGACAAAAAGTGATGTTCTTCAAAGAAAAAGATGGCTGAATTTTTCAGAGAAAAAGATGGCTGAATTACTCAGAGAAAAAGATGACTATCACCGACCTCATGACCTTGGGACCACATCGGACACATTTATTATTATTGTTTGTTTATAACTGAAGTTTAAAATACAAAACTTATTTAATAAATGCCAAAACATGCAGATTGATCTCTTTGCCTTCTCAAAGAAACTGGAAATCTAATTTCTAACCTTCAGTTATCATGCAGCATTTATGCAGACCTGTAAATATTATTGTTTGAGACTTCAGTTCACATGTTTTCAGTTGATTCAACAGATGTTAGCTGAATCTTGTAGGGATGTGTGTTGAGGATGTGAGCTGAATCTTGTGGGGATGTGTGTTGAGGATGTGAGCTGAATCTTGTGGGGATGTGTGTTAAGGATGTGTGTTCAGGATGTGAGCTGAATCTTGTGGGGATGTGTGTTGAGGATGTGAGCTGAATCTTGTGGGGATGTGTGTTGAGGATGTGAGCTGAATCTTGGGATGTGTTGAGGATGTGAACTGAATCTTGTAGGGATGCGTTCAGGATGTGAGCTGAATCTTGTGGGGATGTGTATATAGGCTTGATAAACTACCTCCATGTATTTAACATAATTAATATTTGGTCAACAGCTGGAAAGCTGTGAAATAAACACAAAAATAGTAACATTACAAAATACAGATAGTGAGCTTGACATGGATATTGTACCTAAATAGTCTTCAGCAACAAAAATATTAGCAACAACACTACACACAAATAAAACCAAGAAGAAACGAATACTGCTACAAACACACACACATTCATGTTTTTAGGAGGAAAGGAGGTGCAGTGGGGGAACGGGGGCTTATACAATGAAAATAAAAAAGTATAAAATGAAACACAAAATTTGAGATGTCTAGTTAGATGGTCAAGTTAACAATCATCAAAAAGACAAGATGCAGAATTGTAAATGGAAATTGTTTCACCTCATGCTTGTTTATAATGCTGTCTGTTATTGTTTGTAGACAAAAGCTGTTTAACAGCAATGCTAATTTTGTCTTTTGTAAACATATATTGTTTAAAGCTGGCTAATTATAATCTGATTTATTTTGTTGTTTCGGGATTTGAGATTTAAATATTGAGCACAACCCACTACTGGCAACACTGATCGTATTCTGGTATGAACCTAAGGCCTATCCACGTCAATGTGGAAGCACTAGACTTGAGTTTCGCTCTCGTTTGAGCTCGTCAGTAGACTACGCGGCACACGACCAAATTATCACAACAGAATATAACGTCACCCATCGTAGGTTGTAGCTCAAGATTTGCTCGATCGCCGCGACTGACGTCCGACAATCGACGTGGACCCGAACGATCAGGTCTTCTCACTCAGAATATTACAACGTCACCCATCGTAGGTTGTAGCTCAAGATTTTCTGTTGTGATAATTTGGCCGTCCATGTCCAGCGTGTGTCATGTGGTCTAGTGTTTACATACCCGCTTCACACGCCGGTTATCCGGGGTTTGTTTCCGGATCCGGTCAAGGATATGCACTACTGACGAGCTAAAAAGAGAGTGAAACTCGAGTCTAGTGCTTCCGCATTGACATGTATAGGCCTTAGGTTCATACCAGAATTCGATCAGTGTTGCCAGTAGTGGGTTGTGCCCAATATTTAATAATAATCTGTTTATTTTTCTCATTCTTCCTACTGATTATTAATTCCATCAGTCCCAACTCGTTATTACTTTAACGCTGTCTATTCTGATGGGTTCTGCTTTACAGCAGCCAATGCTTGGATTTGTAGGGATTAAAATAACACAAGTGTACAGCAGGAGCTAGACTAACAATTCAGACAGTCAACCCAGGAAGGTAACCAGGTCAACAAATGCCTGAAGAAGTCGTTTGTGTCGGCCGAAAGGTGCAAATTTAGCAGCTTTGCTGTAAACAGGCACAACACATTTACATCTAAAACACCATTCCAGACGTATGCAGAAGAAGAAGAAGAAGAAGAAGAAGACAGTCAGTTAATGTAACAATTGTCTGTGAGGGAAGAAATGAAGAAAATGTATACTTTCTATGGATTAACCAATAGTGAGTTGTTTTGAAAGAGAGTTAAATTAATGAATATGGTTTGAGTGCAAATTACGAATATTACTACTTGTTTCCGTAACCTCTTTGCCACAGAGCCGGTAGCTGGCGAAGGATTAAGAACTTGTTCAGTGGGTCACAGTGAGAGTGACATTCTGCAAATGACCTGCTACAAGGTGATGAATATACGAGGGGGCTTCAAATGACAACTTTAAACATGTGATGGAAATTACAATACCCATGCCATTGTCTTGTAACCTGTCAATATTGTTGTCAAGAGTGTTAAACGCATGACATCATGGTGCAGATGAACATGGTGACGTCATAAAGACTGTTTAAAGATGGCTGCCCCATTTTTGACATGCACCAAAGAGAATTGTTCTCTTATCGTTTTTTTTTTAAAATCAGGGAAGGGGTGAAACTTTCAGAAATTCATCGACAAATGAAGGTCTAGTATGGTGAAGCATGCCTGTCAGTCCAGCAAGTGTATGAGTGGAGTAGGAAGTTTTTAAAAAGGCGTGACTTCTGTGACAGAGTGTTCACACCAGGGTCAGGCACACCGAGTAGTGACCCCAGAGAATTCTTTTCTACAAGAATCCAAGCACTTTATCGGCACTGGAGGACTTGCATTGAACACACAACCTGGTTATATACATTCTGTCCAGTTTATCCCACAACCTGGTTGGGTTATTAAATTATGTTTAGTTTATCCCACATAACATAATTAAATGAATTAATTCTTAGTAATGTATCATATACAGTCAGACAGTATAACTAATTCTATCCAGTTTACCCACATAACCAGGTTATTTAAATTACTTCTGTCCAATTTATCCCACAGAACATGATTTTGTGAATTACCTCTCTTCGCCCTATCCCATAACTAGGCCTTATGAATGATTTTGGTCCTGGTTACCCCACAGAACCTTGTTATCTTTATTTCTCTCCAGTTTATCTGCTGTCACCACTGCTGGTTTATAAAGGTACTTTCAAATATTATGTATGCCAGAAGTTTGTATTTATTTGTCTGTCCACTCAATTATACTTATTATTCCATTGTATATATACTGTGATATTTTTAATTCCGTCCAGCATTTCATTTAGTTTTAGAAGCTTATTAGAAAATTATATTATAAAATGGAAGAGTTATATTTTACAGATTAATAAAGGCCACTATGACTAGTGATTGATGTTTTTATTGACTTTTTCTGAGTGTGATTATAATCTAAGACATCTGATTACCTGTATAATCTAGTTCACAAAGACATCTAATTACAATATAATCTAGTTCACAAAGACATCAGATTACCTGTATATGTTGTTCACAAAGACATCAGATTACCTGTATTATCTAGTTCACAAAGACATCTGATTAACTGTATAATCTAGTTTACAAAGTCAACTGATTACCTGTATAATCTAATTCACAAAGACATCTGATTGCCTGTATAATCTAGTTCACAAAGACATCAGATTGCCTGTATTAGGAGAAAACAGCCATCTTTTATTGGTCAAGACATGAGACGGAAAGGATAGGGAGAATGTTGTGACAACCTGGAAGATCGAGGATGTTAGAGATGGAGGTCAACGGAGGAAGAAGTTGCTTGATGGGTTGGCAGAGAGGATGATTAACGGTCGAACCAATCAAATAAGAGAACACAAATGCCCATGTTCCTTGGCAATCACATGATGATGATGAAAATGAACGTAAGCAAGCTTTAAACTAGCAAGCTATTACAAGACATGGCTACAGGTATTTCTTGTGTCAAGGATAAAAACAAATTCTGTGTATGTAAATATATTGACAGGATATGGCTACAGGTATTTCTTGTGTCAAGAATAAAGACAAATTCTGTGTATATAAATATATTGACAGGACATGGCTCCAAGTATTTCTTGTGGTAAGAATAAATATTTTTATTTCTCTGTCTAATCTGCCATCTTCTGTGATCATACTTCCAAGATATTTGAATTCTTTAACTTTGTTTCAGAGTTGTGCTATTTATCTCTATACTTAGTGGACCAGATTGATTGATTGATTGATTGATTTATGAACCGACATCACAGCATTCGGGGCATTCCCATAAGCGCTCCGTCCCCATCCTCAGAAGCCAGCAAAGAGTTCCAACCCCAATAGTACCAGTAGCAATCTGATTATATGTGCGTCTCGCCTTTCCTCTAAGCGTCGAGCATTGGCCAGATCCCCTCGTCACTCCACGCCGCCACATTCTTGCCAGACCATGGTGATCCATTTGCTCCTCCGAGGTGTACACGTGCTCCCATAAGGCCGCAACCACATCTGCCTTATGATGCATCAATACTCCACCATGGCGATCTGCTAACTTGCATTACTTCGGTTTTGGCTGTGTTTATACTCATATTGTATCTGCTGCAGGTTGAACTCAGATTATTAATATGATTTTGTAGTCTGCCCTCATCGCTATAAAACAGGCATTAATCGTCTGCAAATAGAAGTTCATTTATTTCCTGTGAATCAGTTGTTTCATCTGGAGTAAAGCGTTCTAAAATTTCTTAATCTGTTTTGTCAAGGCTTGCTTCTTTGGATATTCTGTCCATGTAGATAATAAATAGCAGAGGAGAGAGCACACATCCCTGTCTCACTCCTGTATTGACTGTGAACATATCTGATATACCTTCTTGTGTTCTTACTGCACTTCGGCTTGAGTGGTACATGGCTATGATGTTTTCTAGCAATTGTCCTTGTATCCCAGAGTCTTCAAAGATGGTCCATAATCTGTATCTGTCTACTCTATCGAAAGCCTTTTCCTGATCAACAAACACAATATTCTGCTAGTCACTATATTTGATAGTTTTATCACATATTTGTCTAAGTGTAAATAGTGCATCAGTGCAACTTTTACCTTTCCGAAAACCGAATTGTACTTTGCTTAACTGTTGTTCAATTATGGGTCTAGCTCTTTGTTCCAATAGTTTTGCGTACATTTTCCCTATGTGGCTCAGGAGTGATATACCTCTGTATGTTTCGCACTGTCTCATTGCCTTTCTTTTTACATATTGGTACTATTATTGCCTGTTGCCAATCATCTGGGACTTTTCTTTCTTCCCATGCTATATTAAAAAGTCTTGTTAGCCATTTAACTCTGCTTCCCCACAGGCCTGAATAGCTTCTGTGGTTATTCCATCTGGACCTAGTGATTTGTTTTTTGGACATATCTGTATAACTGCTTTGACTTTTGCAGGGATGAAATTTGGTTCTTGTTATCCATCTCTTTTATTCACAAAAGTGAAGTTTTCTATTTTATTATGAGTGGGGTTAAGTAGTTCTTGAAAGTATTCTGCCCACCTTGCTAGTCTTTTTGTGGATTAAATATTGATGTACCTCTTTTGCTGTTTATGATGGTGGATGGGTTGTAGCATGCATCTCTATTTCTCATTGTATTGATACATTTATAAAATTCTCTTGGGTAGTCATTGCTAAGGGTCGCTATCTGTTCACCGTATATTCTCCAGAATTCATCTTTAGATGCTCTAATTGTGTGTTTGGCCTCTCGCCGTGCTATTCTATAAGTAACATAGTCTTGTTCAGATTTAGTTGTGATCCATTTTTTTAGCGCTACCTTATTTTTTGAATATGCTATATGACAGCCTAATATGGTAGCAATTAGCATTCCTATAATCAACATTTGTAGAGTTTGGTACACAGAAATCAGTCCCAAGTGTTTTCATACCAACTACAGACAATCAGTAATGCCTCCACTTCAATTGTAGATAATCAATCAGTGCTTTCATGTCTAATGTAGACAATCAGTCAATGCTTGCATGTAAATTCTAAACAATCAGTCAATGCTTTCATGTCTATAGTAGACAATCAGCCAATGCTTTCATGTCTATTGTAGACAATCAGTCAATGCTTGCATGTAAATTCTAAACAATCAGTCAATGCTTTCATGTCTATTTAGACAATCAGTCAATGCTTTCATGTCTATTTAGACAATCAGCCAATGCTTTCATGTCTATTGTAGACAATTAGTCAATGCTTTCATGTCTATTGTATACAATCAGTTAATGCTTTCATGTCTATTATAGACAATTAGTCAATGCTTTCATGTCTATTGTAGACAATCAGTCAGTACTTTTATGTCTATTGTAGACAATCAGTGAATACCTTCATGTCAATTCTTTTTCTTGCAAATGAAATGCGTCACACCAAGTTATACACCTCAAAGGCCAGTGTATCCGACTTCAGCATGCATTTGTGTCAGATTAGCTTCCTCTAGATAGATTCCATCCCAGGTAACAGGCTCTACTCGTGGGTAGGTTTTCTTTTCTAACAATTTTGCCAGGGCAGTAGCCTAAAGGCCTGCTCTGTGATTTCCAACTGCCATGGAGCTTTTAACTTGTGCAACTTACGCATGGAACCTCCTGTTTTTCACCCTTATCCAAGAGGGCTAAGTGTCTGATCTCACTACCCAAGAGATCAGGAGGACATGTGGACAATCAGTTAATGCTTCCATGTAAATTGTAGACAATTAGTTCATGCTTCCATGTCAATTCTTTATGAATAGTTAATACTTTCATATCAATTTCAGAAAATCAGTTAATCAGACTATTACTAGAATCTGGCAAAAATTTACTTATAAATTCCTAATCTGACCTCTGATGTATAAAATTACATTAAACATTATCAGAGAACTTCAGTTTATAATTTCAGACCACATACATGATTCATGACACACTGAGGTTTATTAATATTTTAATATTTATAAAATAAATAACTTAAATTACATTAAATATGTAATACAATATCAATTTAAGGCAGTAACAAACATTTAAGCAGCTATGGCATCTCTCAACTGTGAAACAAAGTCACAGAGGTCCTTACTTGCATCTCTCAAAAGTGAAACCAAATCACAGAAATCAAGACCTTATGGCATGCCACTGGAAATTATTTACTTATTTATACTGAGTGGGAAGACCAGGAAAGCGTTCAATCAGATAGCGGTGGGAACGATTAGTAGTGTGACTCAACCGGTTTTTCTTAACATACAAATCAAATTCAACCAGTGTTTTAACACACAAACACGTACAAATCCCATTCAACCAGTTTTTTAATGCACACATACAAATCCCATTCAACCAGTTTTTTAACACACAAAACACATACAAATCCCATTCAACCAGTTTTTTTAACACACAAACACATAAATCCTATTCAACCAGTTTTGTTTTTTTTACACACATATCCAATTCAACAAGTTTTTTTTAACACAAATGCATACAAATCCCATTCAACCAGTTTTTTAACACACAAATGCATACAAATCCCATTCAACCAGTTTTTAACACACAAATGCATACAAATCCCATCCAACCATTTTTTTTTAAAACAAACACATACAAATCCCTTTCAACCACTTTTTTAGCACACAAACACATAAAATTTCATTCAACCAGTTTTCTTTTTACACACAAACACATACACATTCCAATCAACTAGCTACTGGCACTTGGGTACTTAACAATAACAGCATTTCAACTGTTTAGCCAATGAGAGAATGAGAGCAGCCGCTAACTCCGGTCAGCTGTACAAAGTTCCAAATGGCAGTGACACACCTTGCCGCTGTAGGGTTCGCAAAACTTCCAGGATAGAATCTAATTCGGCACGGAAAACTTGCAGCTGTAAATTAATGATTGTTACAATCAATTTTCAACAATACAACAGCTATATATAAAACTAAAGTTGTGATAATAAACCGCCAAAGTCAGCTACATGTCCTTTACAGTGCATTGCAATCAACACCAAATTGATTGGCTGTTTGTCATTGACTTGGCAATTTGACACCCTGAATGGCTAATGCTCATGCCATCAAAATCAAGGCAGAGTGATCTGTTCTCAAATAGCCTGCAGCCGATTTCAAACCATCGACCTGGTATGTTGGGGAATTGTGAAACTGCTTTCACTAGCCACAAACACAAAAATAATTTTAAAAAACTGTAATAAAAATAGTTTGTTAAGCCATTACACTTTAAAAACTAAGCTTGAAGCAAAACATTTTTTTTTGGGTCTGTATACAACTTAAAAAATAAAGCATAATATATTTATCTCATTCTATCCCGGATAGTTGTTCATCATCATCATCATCTTCCACTTCTGCCGTCAGGCGTCATGGGAAGGAATAATTTGCGCCCCAGCACCCGATGGGCGGCACTGGATAGTGCCATTCCGTGTGATTGTACAATGTCTTTGATGTCGTCAATCCATTTTCTTCTTGGGCATCCTCTTGGCCTCATCGCAGATAATCTTTGATGTAGGGCCAGTGATGGTAATTGATGGTGTTGCATTCTAATGACATGGCCAAACCACTTGATCTTCTGTCTTTCAATAAATGTGGCACAAGGTGTTGATCCCACTGTCTGTCTAATAACAGCATTTCTTACTTGGTCTCGGATTGTTAAGTTGGCAGCTCTCCTCAGGCATCTCATCTCACAAGTGTTTATTTTGCGAAAGTGTGATTTGGATAAAGTCCAAGTTTGAGATTGGTAGCATAAGGTTGGTGTGTTTATTATCTGTCGTTTTGCGGACAGTGGTATATCTGGATGTTTCAGTATGGGTGATAGTCGATATGTAACTTAACATTTTTCTATCTCAAGGAGGTTTATTTAAAATTTTAAAATGTTAGAACCTGACGGAATTAAATAACAACAATATGGGCCAAGATTAGTTTAAGGAACAACAATTTAACAACTAACAAATAGTAATGTTAACAAACAACTGTCTGGGACAGGAGCCGCAGTGGCACAGTGGTTAGTGCAGTTGCTTGCCAAGACAGTGGGCCAGGCTCTATATATATTCAGTTGCTTGCCAAGACAGCAGGCCAGGTTCTATATATATTCAGTTGCTTGCCAAGACAGCAGGCCAGGTTCTATATATATATTCAATTGCTTGCCAAGACAGTGGGCCAGGTTCTAAATATATATATTTAGTTGCTTGCCAAGACAGTGGGCCAGGTTCTATATATATATGCCAAGACACTGGGCCAGGTTCTATATATATTCAGTTGCTTGCCAAGACAGCAGGCCAGGTTCTATATATATTCAGTTGCTTGCCAAGACAGCAGGCCAGGTTCTATATATATTCAGTTGCTTGCCAAGACAGTGGGCCAGGTTCTATATATATATATATTCAGTTGCTTGCCAAAGTAGTAGGCCAGGTTCTATCTCCATCAGAGGCAGAAATATTTGTTTCCAACCAGTTAGGCTCTAGAACTGACCCAGCCTTATACAGAGATGAACAAAATGGGGAAGACATGGAGATAGGATGCCTTGGCGTGAGTTGTTGAGAGACTATGCTCCAAAAGGGGATGAAGGGAAGACTCGACAAACCAACAGCCCACACAGGGACACTGTGCATAATGCTGCCGTCGGAATACCAAAACAAAAGTTATCCATGAAAAATACAGTTCATCGTCGATGAAAGCGGCAGTCACTAGAAAACCAGCAGCCACACATTACTGCATAAGGCAAACCAGTCAGTTCTGCGACAAAGCCGGCCGACATTTTTCCAAACATACAGTTCACCCTACAAACAACCGCGGACAGATGTACAAGCATCAATTGAACATATTAGAGGCTATATAGCATTTCAACACTCTTTGTCTCATTGCAATTGACATCTGTTTAGATGTTTTCCATCTTGCAAAATACTACCTTTGCCATAATGTTTCTTGTTCTAATCTCTTCAAGGCACCTCCCATCAGATGATATGACTGTTCCGAGATAATTAATGGAACATATACATCTTTGTAATTTGTCAGAGATACTATTTTAGACAAACTGTGTTGTAAATGTGGATGATACTGAATTGTCTCATTCAAAAGTTGCTGATTCATATAGTCGACAGACCTAGTTAGAGATGACATCTTTGTTTCATGGTGTCTAGAAAGGTGAGCATCAATCATACATTTACCATCAGCAAGGCAAGGTCAGTGTTTGAAGGTGGCAGGTTCAAATCCTGTGTACTGTCAATTTTTCTATGGTCCAGTGTGTCCTGTCTGGTGTGATATTGACCATACCACCCATCGTGTGGTGATTGGACTATACAAATATGGGCTAGAACCACATACACTGTATGCCTCAAGGCATGGGCAAGGGTCCTTTACTTTACTATGAGTGTAGTGTCCTGTAATTTTACCTTTCCCTTTGTTTTGTTTACTTTACTACGAGTGTAGTGTCCTGTAATTTTACCTTTCCCTTTGTTTTGTTTACTTTACTACGAGTGTAGTGTCCTGTAATTTTACCTTTCCCTTTGTTTTGTTTACTTTACTATGAGTGTAGTGTCCTGTAATTTTACCTTTCCCTTTGTTTTGTTTACTTTACTATGAGTGTAGTGTCCTGTAATTTTACCTTTCCCTTTGTTTTGTTTACTTTACTACGAGTGTAGTGTCCTGTAATTTTACCTTTCCCTTTGTTTTGTTCAGGAATGCCAATCAAAACTAATACATTTAATAATCTCAGTGCGTTGATGCCTCAGGTATTCCCATATGTTCTCTACTGGCTTCTAAAGGTCCAACCTGGTGTAGGATATCATCATCATCCAGTGCCTTGCTGACATCATGGATCAATTGGTGTTTTCACTCCCTTCCGTGCCGTGTCACAAGACTGTCAAGAATCTTCTCACGCTGTCTTTCTCCATCCCTCTTTCTGCAAATATTTCCGGTTGTCACATGTTCCAGTTTTTGTCTTCTCATAACGTGGCCAAAAACGATGACTGCACTGCCTCTTTCCGATGTTTGTGATAAGTTGTCTTTGCGACTCAGCTTCACTTAAAACATCCTGATTGCTCATTTTGGCTGTGTATGATATAGGAAGAAATAAATATTAGTTGCAATCCTGGGTTTCCTCTTCACTGATAGCTAAAGGTCAGGGACCAAAGATGCAGCAAAAGTGATAAAAGCATTCAGTGACTCACAGCTTGACTGCATGAGAAAGTCTTGACTGTCTAAGATCATATGCTCAACTTTCAGGTGATGGTCCCGAAAACATCCCTACAATTGGGCCAAGAGAGAAAGATGGAAAAGGGAAGGCCATCTTGTTACCAAAAATGTCAATGCTGAAGTTGGACATGTTGACCAAAAGGTAAAAACATCACAGCTTTACTGTTCTGAACAAAAGGAGAAAAAGTAAAGATAATACAAACCTGCTGATTTTTGGCATCGACAACCCGCTTCCATTTCTCCACCTCGTCATCAGCTTCAGCTCGAGACAACTGGTTATTCTGCTTCACTACTTGATCCAGCTCTGTCTCTCGTTTACGCTGCCTCTGAACCAAGTCTGTCAATTTCTCTTCTAGGGATTCATAGTGGCGCATGCCCTGGATAACCATATGTACATATGTATATTGCTACTATAGGTTGCTACATTTTGACAGGCATGCTACACAGATGTAAGCTAGGTAAAGTCACTAATCCATATCGCTTTCACAAACCACACCAGTCCTGATGCAGCTTTTTAAACTTACCTATTTGTAAATGTACTGGAGATGAAAATTGGCATTCACAAAACCTGACACCCCACATTGTACCAACGGCTTTGAGCAGAGGAGTGCATCTGGGAGGGTACACGCCTTACCCTAGTGCAAGGAAATGCAACCTAAAGATATGTCGTGACAGAGCAGACCAGGTCCTGCGCCTTAGTTGGCAACTGGTCTAGGATGGAAGCTCTGATAGAGCATTGCTTTGCTTATCTGGCAGCTTCTGCAGCTCGTCTTGTGCCAGATGTACTGGTGTTACCTCTCCTCTGGAGTAAACTAGGCAGGCCGAAAGAGGGATCATGATGCATGGCACATGGTCCCTACAAATCAGCCCAGGCTTTATGCTATGGAGATGTGTTTTAGTTGTTATGTCTTGTTAGAAACACAATATAATAAGACAAGAAAATTCAAACAACGTAGAAAGGGTTCCGAAACCTCTCAGATTACCAAACAAAGACCACATCTCAGATGTGTAGAATATCATAAGACAATGTATGGCACTGCATAAGCAAACACTTAACTGAAAAAAATATACAAACGTAGATAGTATGGCCATGAGTTTTCCAATACAGTATTTACTGGAAGTCCCAGGGAAAAGAAAAGAAAAAGGAAACAATGTGCTTGACAAACAATATTCAGAAATGTACAAGATAAATGTTGACAGAAACTGAAATGTTAGCAAGATACAGACACCTGTATAAACACGGTAGAGAGTGTAGAAGTGGTTCCCCACCAATCTCCTATGGTATGGGAAGAATAAACACAGTAAAACAGGAGACCACAAACAGCACTGAATTATAATTAAAACAGTTATTGTGACATATTACTTTGGCTTCATCATGAACAACAATGGGGGATGTTGACAAGGAGACTGACCACAGCGATGTAAAAATTAAACAGCATGTACAACTTATGGCAAAATATCCAGTACACAAATAAACATAAACATTCTGAGAGCATGTATCTTTCCTGTGGCAACAGACAGATTAGAATTATGGACCATTTTACAAAGATGAAGATTGAGGCTTTTAAACTAACATGTTACAGAAAAACTCTTAGAATACTGTGGATCACAAAGAACAAATATACTTTCTACAAGATATGAGCGTAGAAGAAAACTGACTCACAAACAGTATTATGTCTCAGAAACTGAAATACTTTGGCTACATCAAACTTTACAGCAGTTTAGAAAGAACAATAATGGAAGGCACTGTTTGTGGAAGGCAAGGCAGGGGTCAATTGACACAACAGTGGACACAGGATATTATAGACAACCTAGGCATGAAAATGCATGTGGTCAGGAAAATGGAGAAGGATCAATAGTCTTTTCGGCCGGCTGTAATGACTAGCGACGTGATCATGTCCACCAATATGTAACACTTTCTTGCTCTTGCACACTTGCCCTCCACTCTTCTCTCTAGTTCATCTCTCAACAAGCAGCTGTGTCCATTTAAATGTCCAAAGTATAAAAACTGTCTGACTTTGGTCTCATCCTGTAATGTCTTTTTCAGTCTCCATTTTTCTCAACTTTCTTTGCTGTTTTTTTTTCCTTATTCTTCTCTTATCATGAAAATCTGTTTTTTCATTGATATAACCAAGCTCCATCCCTGGAGGCTGTCAGTGTTAGGTTTGAGTCTCCTGACAATTAAATACCTCAAACCTGCAGAGGCAACAATACCAACCTAGGCCTGGTCCCAGCCAGTCCATATGTGCTGTGCTGAATCATAAGCTGGCTACATCTTAATATGCCTCTCTGTAGATGTGAAACTCCAGTACCAATCTTGCACATCCTGCTGATTTTTGTAACATGGAGAATGGAAGGAAAGTCCTGCTACACAGTTCCCATGGAGATGGTACTCCGGTGCTGGGCTGGGAGGGAAAGTTTCTACACCAAACTCACTCTGATAGATGCAGTCCCTTTTCTTAGCTCAAATGACCTAAACACCACCAATGTAGCAGACTTAAAGAGTTAAAACTCAGTCTTTCAGAGGATTCACCAATCAACTAACCACACTCAGAGACTGAGCACATATGGGTATGTTGTAAGTGCAATGACATTAATTCTAGTTAATCAATCAATCAATCAATTAACCAATGAAAGCCTCATGTTTATCTTCACTGTGTGTTCATTGTCCTTGTTTCTGTACAACATCTGATTATAAATTACATGGGAATGCCCAATGTACAGTGATGATGTTCGACATAACAATCATTCATTCATTCAGTAGCATATCCTTTGCAGAACCTCGCTCCCATAACAACCTTCCGGAAAACCTCTCGATCATAAGCAAGATGTCCCACGTCTGATACACCCATATGGCGATCATCCGCCACATCCTGCACATCTTCTCTTTGGCCTTCCTCTTCCTCTTTTCCCAGGCATAACATAGGACAACATAATATAACATAAATTTCAGGCTGCTAGTCTATTACAGTTAGACTTGTATCTAGTGTCTTACAGGAACTACAATAAAATCACATGCCTTCAAACCACCTCTGTACTAACATCTTATTATAAAGTTCATCTAATACAGTTGATCTATTCCTCCCCACAACACTTGATGGCCACAGTGGAAGATGATGATGATGATCATCATTTAACTATTAAAACAGACTGATTCTTACATCTATAATAAATAAAACAATAGAAACAAATAACAGCAGGACAGTCAGCTCACTAACTTAGACATTCAAGAAGTCTGAAATACATTCCCAGTTGTGGAAAGATGTCTGTGACCAACCAGTGTAGCTCTGTCAGTCGACACCTGATTAAAACATACCAGCAAATTTTGTGGGAAGGTAAAGACGGCCAGGGTCACTGACCACATCTCCCCTCCAGTTTGATGCACAATATCTAACAGTGTGTAAATAGATTTAGTTTATTTCATGTGTAATGACTGTACACAGTCACCCTGATAATAATGCTTGCCGGCTATTCTCACATCATTTCTGTGCTAGATCAGTAACAGTCTCATCTACTGTCATGAACTGTTATGGTTTGGTTGCTTTGTGAAGTTTTAGATAGACACCTGTCTGTGCCTGTATGTAAGCCACATATAAATGCCCACATAAAGCTATGGACCCTGTCCCATGCCTTGAGGTGTTAGATATATGGTGCTAGCCACATATTTGTATTGACCTATCAGCACTTGAGGGTTATGTAGTCAAAATAATGCCAGCCGACTTTACTTTCCAGAATTTTTCATAGTATCCATTTTAGAAGGGGTTGAACTGGGAGCTCAGGTCAAGTTTTAACAAAGAAATTCATCACATGCCCACATGGTCTCATTTTATCTTACACTCTGGATCAGAACACATGGCAGATTCTGTACAGGTGTGAAGTGATAGCCTTTCACGCATGTTATATTATGATAATGTGAACTGGGGTGACCAGTTGTTTTCCCTCATTGCTTTTGTCCATTGCAGTAAAATTTCTTTTATTCAATTTACAAACAAATCACAAATAGCACTTATCCAACTGAATACATGCCACACTTGTTTCTATTTGGACATTTCTGGTGACTTTTGACCATGTGATTAGCGGTTTCCTGAAAAATTATAACTGAAAATTATTTTATTTTAAAATACTTACCGGCGCTTGGACCATTTTAGCTTGCCTGAGTCTCTCCTGCAGTTCACTGATCTGTTTCTGGAGGTGAGGTTCTTTTGCTTTGAAGTGAGATAACTCTTCTACCTCACTCATGGATTTCTTTAGCTGAGCTTGCAGGTGACGAATCATCACCTAAGAAGAAATGGTGCTGACATTTTAAAACTATCTGCTTTTCACTTTATAGGGAAACCAAAAAACATGAAGAATTCTTATATAATTATGTATGTGCATAATTACCTCATTCTGTCCTAAACAGTTATTATTTAAAACTAGCTCTGGTTCTGGGTAGTGAGATCGGACGCCTGTGTGTATTGTTGCGCACGTAAAAAATCCCTTGGCAGTTGGAAATCGAAAAAGAGTAGCCTAACGACGCTGCCCAGGCAAAATTTCGAGTTTAAAATCTACCCAAAGTATTTCAGGATCCTCGCTGGTGCTACGAAGTTTGTGCACTGAGCTGAGTTTCTCCAGACTCAGGTTTGAGTTAGGAGGAGAACGGAGCACTTATGGGTTACACCCGTGTGCCGTGATGTTGATCCATCGACTAAACTAAACTAAACCAACAGAGGAAAAGGCATACATATGTAGAATAGAAAGAGTTAAAGATATAACTGAGAAAGAAATAACTGAAACAGGTTGCATCAAGGTTAAAAAGTATATAGGACAGAAAAATTTAAAGAAATTATTACTGAGTGAACTGATATATCCATTGGCTAGATGCAGAAAGAGTTAAACTCTTAGTATATGCATGTATTTATGTATGTGTGAGACAGACAGACAGACAGACAGACAGGCAGGCAGACAGACAGACAGACAGACAGACAGGCAGACAGGCAGGCAGACAGACAGACAGACAGGCAGACAGGCAGGCAGGCAGGCAGGCAGGCAGACAGACAGGCAGGCAGGCAGGCAGGCAGGCAGGCAGGCAGGCAGGCAGAGTACGCATGCATGTGTGTGTGTTTGCATGCATTTATAATTTTGTTTTTGAACTACAAACCATAACTTGTAATCAAGTGACACACTGAAAGAATTATTAAGAATACATGGGACAAAGATTTAATTTCAGTATCAACATATTTCATTGAAAAGGAAACAGACAGGAAATTAGGCATGGAAAATAATGAAGTAAAAGCAGTTTTTATTTTACTAAAATAAGAGGTCTGGAAATTGAAAACGCTACACCCTGGAGCAAAATAAACACAACTGCACAGCTGTATTTGGTACATAGAGAAATCCAAAACAAAATTTGTTTTCAAATCCTGTAGCCTCCAGATGCAGACATTGTAAAATGTTACAGCATATCTGAATGTGTAAGGACTTTGATTGTCTGAAGAGGGAAATACATAAAGAATTGATTATCTGAAGATGGAGAACCAACTTTGGATTGTCTGAACATTGGATATCACAAAGATTTTTATTGTCTGAAAGTGAGAAAAACAAAAAGAACTGATTCTCCGACAGACTGTTATTGTCTGCAGGTAGGAAAACACAAATAATTGATTCTCTAATGATGGAAAACATACAGATTTTGAAAGTCTGAAGATGGTAAAGAAAAACCAAATTGAATGTCTGAAAATGGAAAACAAATTTTAGAATGCAGAAAGACAAACATTTTGAATGTCTGAAGATAGAAAACACAAATATGTGAATGTCTGAAGATTTAAAACATTAATAAAATGCGAATGTCTGAAGATGTAAAACTCAAATATGTATGAGTCTAAAGACTGAAGGTATAAAACAATGTCATTATAAACAGGTAACATGAATATATTTAAAGTATTAGAGATAGGCAGATGAAATGAGAAAATGCTGGATGGGTTTATCAGAGTGGCATGGAAACAATCAGCTGTCAAACTGATTAAGCACACAGAGGACAAATGTTTGTGCTGTCTGGCACAGCACATGATGGTGCTGCATGTAATTACTGTACAGTGCTATCCCAATCCTACCTCCTGAGTATCACATTTACTCTGCAGTTCAGCTACTCTGGAAGAGGATGAATGAAGGGCTTGTTCTGTTAAGAGCCTCTGTAGTTCCTTCTGGTGACTGCTTCTCAAGACTTCAATCTGAAACCAGCATTTCAATGACTCATGCTACAATCACAGTGGGAAAACATCTGCCTTCAAGAAACATAGTTTTTATGGATAATATGCTTTCGTAAATAATTTAAACATTTGGATGTGACCTGAGTGCATGACATCAATTCTAGCTAATGAATTAATTAATTTACTGTTTCTTAAATTATGACAATCAATTATAAAATACGTAACTACAGAATACCAGGATCAAAGCCAAGGCAAACATGCAATCTAGAGGTGGAATCATACACCAACTTAGGTAGCAATGTAGATTAAGATGTGGGAACAGATAGAGAAATTAAAATCAGAATAAAAAAGCAAGAGACGCTTTCATAGAACTAGGAAATTCGTTGAAGTGAAAAGACATTACATCTGGTACCAAACAAAGGAAATTTAACTCTAACACCAAATTAGCAACCTAAAAACATTCAGTAACTGGTATAAAGAAGGAATATAATGCCATGACAGAATCACTAATTTCACAGTCACAATATCACAGAGTTTAGGGACAGAACTAGATAGATTCTAGTGAATCAATAGGTGTGAACAAGACTGGTGCAGAATATGACGCAGATGAGAAAACCTGATAAAAGAATAATCAGAAAGCCCTTCCACTACAGCCCACAGAGGAAACAAAATTGTGAGATCTAAAACCACATGGAGAAGTGAATAAGAGTTAGTTGCATATCCTTTACAGGACAGATGATGAAGAATCAGATTCGTTTGGCTGGCCACTTGACTCGCATGCCAGATCACAGGCTCCCTAAACAAATTTTTTATAGCTAACTGCGTTGTGGTAAACGCTCCCAAGGTTTAAAGACACTCTGAAAATCTCTCTGAATGCTTTTGGAATTCAGCATAACACCTGGGAGACTGCAGCCAGAGACCGAAATTCGTGGCGTGCATCATTACACAAGGGTGCAGTCATGTGTGAGACAACCAGGACTGCAAGAGCTGTAAAGAAAAGGCAGGACAGAAAAACCACTGCAGGAAATCCTCCTCCAGAAACGTCAAGCATTCTTTGTCATTATTGTCAAAGAACATTTCGAGCCAAAATAGGCCTTATCAGCCATCTTAGCACCCACGGCTCCATACTTTCAACCCCACTGGATGAAATGAATGGTCATCATCATTCTTGACGGACAAACAACACAGGACATAGCAGTAAACTCCAGCATTTTATGGCTAGTTTGTGATCCCTGATCACTCCCCCGATGTGTCTCCACCTTGCCGTGGTGGGGGAGCTTGAGTGTCCCTCTGACCCCATGCGCTATTCCGATGGATATTAACTACATATTGGACAGCTCTTGGGATAGGGACCAGACTAAGAGAGACACAACCTGCTGCTCTGCAGGTAGACTGAGGATAGCAAACGATGCCAAAAATCTCAGTCCGGACATAACCTCTAAGGCTCCCAGCCGAGGTGTATGGCTGAACATCTCTAAGCCATAAACCCTCGGAAGTGAGAGCCTGGCCGACACAAACCTACATCAAAATTGAGGTGAGGTGCTGAGCACGCTACATGCTTGGCGCAGATACTCGTTCGATGGATCTTAGCTGGGGGATATGAGGTATCCCTGGATGAGAGGGCCTGACCGTTACTTGCCCACAGACGAACGGAGGTAAGGTGCTGAGCCGGCAGCACATGTAGCCTACCTCGTGAGCAAGTACAAAAGGTGGAAAAACACCTCGGTCGCACGTTCCGTAAATAGTCTGTAACCACACTCATGGAGTGAGTGTAGTCAAAGGTGGAAAATTGTCTCGACACGAAATGGAACGCCTGTCTTGTGAATCTATTACGTGGCAGCCCGAAGCGAAAGCTTGCTGTGTGCAAGTTGAAATAAGAGTCTCGAAACCCGAGGAAGGCTAACCTCATCAAAAATGCCAGCTGAAGCCGGAAGTGCCAGCCTACGGGCGGCAAAATAAAAATGGCACTACACAATTATGTCCGAGTGAAATGTCTTTCGTGACCGGAAAAGCTAGTCTTCCCTCGTGCTAGGAGCAGCTACCTAGTTTCCGAATGCCGCTCTTGTTCGGAACAGCTCTGACTAGGTAGTTTCCGAATGTCCGATGTGTCTGGAACAGCTCTGACGGACACAACGACAAGCACATTCCGAAAAACTCGCTGAGTGGATATTGACTGCAGACCTGTCTGGTCTGTGCAGGAACGGCCCGGGGCGAACGAAATGCCCAATATATTGAAGTGAGGAATTAAAGCAGCCATGAGCAGGACGTGATGATTCCCTCGGTGAGCCCAGAACCAGGGCGCTATCTGCCGGCCCTGCAATTATGGAAGCCACCCTGGATGGCGGAAAATGCCATGGACTGTCCCTGCCTTCCTTTGAGGGACGGCCGTTGTCTTAACCCGTTCCACCAGCTGGGTTGTGGACGGTACTGCAAACAGTGAGAGTCTCCCAGGAATGCTACCTGGTCAAAAAAAGCACGCTAAAGCCGGCTGTGTTGGCCTACGGGTTTCGGCCCAAGGGCGCATAACAGACACCCGCAATCACATCTGAAAAAACACTCCGGATGATCGCAAAGAAGAAGAAGATCCCTGATCACGTTTACGTTATGTAGTTTGCCATCGCTTTCTAAACGACCAGCACTCATACCATTGTATGGAAACCAACACAAGACAGTCTGCTTCCAAATTACCTACAGCTGTGTTTCAAACACAGTAGCTGGGACTGCTAAATGCATTCGTAACCCCTTCGCCACAGAGTTGGCTAGAATTAGAGACAGAGATGAATAACATATGGAGGAAAGGAAGGAGCTGTATGAGATAGCAACAGACAGAACAGCTGGACATGAGTTGGTTGAGGGCCTTTGCTCCAATGAGAATAAAGGTCAGAAGAAGAAGAAACCGGCAGTGTAACTTTGCGTAACAACTGGTAGACTTAATAGATTTCAACATCTTCTAAGTTGCTGGGAAATATTTGTAGCCAATGATACCAGGCAGAATCAAAGAACTCTAAAAGAAAGACATACCACTGATTGGTTGAACTCAAGGATCATCATCACCATATTGTGAAACTATCCATTAATGATCTGAAATCCTTGCCTAAGACATTGGAATTTGGAATCAAAAATTATACTGAATGTGAAGAGTCTATAGGAGATTGACTTATGCACAAGCAATGAGCAACTAGGAAAATCTGTACACATAATCTTCTGTGTCTATGGATACTGAGCAATGACATTTATGTGACAAGGAATGAGCAATGAGTGGGAAGATACAAAGGATTCAAAGAGTATGCTTAGTAAGCTGGAGAAAGGAATGTTTCGTGTGGAATGGCTCTCGTCACTTCAGAGGTCACAGATTGTGAGAGTTGTATGGATATTTTGCCCTGGTCATGCGGGGGTACGGGGGGAATGAACAAGCTGATAGGCTAGCAGGGAATGCACCTCTTGGTGGTAGTTTGCCTATGGACAAGGGGGAGGTGGTCATGCGCTTGTGGAACCAGGTGAAGAAGGCGGACGAACAGACTGATGTCGGTTCTTAACTCAACTCAACTCAAATGTCATACTTAAAACATCTAGAATGAATTCTGCAAATGACCCGTAGCCTAAGCACACCGGCAACAAGGGCAAAATACAGAGATAAATTATGTGATAACGGTTACACTCACATGGAGGGCACCTCAGACAGTCGAGGTATCTTAACAAACATTCAGCTGTACAAAAAATACAGTGTGACAGACATGATACCACATACTTGATGCTCAAGCTGTTCTCGGTTTTGTCTGGCAACAGACTTCTGTTTCTGCCAAAGCCCGTCTAAAATCTACTCGCTGCTGGTCTAATTCTAATTGTAAGTGATCCACCTGAAAAACAAAAATGTGGCCATGATCTTTAGCTTCACAAATCACATGTGCATGTGAAAATACTTCTTGTTATTTCAGACTTATATGCAACAGTGGCACCTCTTTCCAGCAATGTTTGTTGTTAGCTAGAGGCGTTGACACCTAGTGGGTGTATTACTATACTAACACACGGGTGTCTGTAATCTGATTAATTAAATGGTCAAATATCATGCAACAGATGATGTATATAAACCATCTGATAGAATATGTCATTTAGGTATAATACAAAACTTCTGTCTATAAACTGTTTTTCTTCAAGTTTCTATCTTTTCTAAAAGAAAAGTTTTCCTTTACTTCAAGTACTTTTTTTTTACCCTTGATCTGTAGTATTATTTCTCAATTAATATACTGGCGTGTTATCATGTCTAGTATCTTTGTCTAGTTTATCATCAATCATTAATTCCACCAGTTAAAATATTTTCAAGCTATTTAAAAAAAATCTTTTTTACATTACATATATTATGTCCACTGTCCATATTTTAGTTTTTCAAAATATAATATTAATGTGAATGCCACAGATTTTATTATTTGCTTACTAATGTAACACTTGTTTTATTAAAACTTAGCAAGTCTTTACCTAATTTACAATGTAATAATTTATTACATATATTTTCTTCATTTTACAAAATGCATATTTTGCTTGCCTTAGCCACTTTCTTTTTTATTTGGAAAATATAGCAAAAAAGGTCAGTGGATTGGTGGTGAAACCACTGAGATCTGATGGAAATGGAGAGCCGTTTTCTCTTCTTCAGCTTTTCATCTCCCAATGAAGCATCACAACCAACTCATGCCAATCTCCCAATGAAACATCACAACCAACTCATGCCAATCTCCCAATGAAACATCACAACCAACTCATGCCAATCTCCCAATGAAACATCACAACCAACTCATGCCAATCTCCCAATGAAACATCACAACCAACTCATGCCAATCTCTGTGTAGATTTGTTCATGATCCCATGGCTTTCATAGCCACATTTGTCAACAGGATGAGATAGCCAGTCTTGCTCCAACCCTCCTGTTATATGGTGTGATTATTTCACCCTTTCATGGCAAACATGTTTTATTTTTAACATAATAATTACTTGTACTTGTTATTGTAATAGTTATAGTAACACCTGCATGGATACGAGAGAGTTAATCTTGGAGTTTCACACATAACTGATCATCTTAACTATACTCAATCACCTCAGCCATTGACTTACTTTGACCTTCAATTGCTGATTTTCTAGGATCAATGTCGACAAGTCACCATCTGCAAATGCTCCAGGCTGATAATCTCTGCTTGTGGACGACGTGTGGGAGATGGGTGTTTTCTCAAATGTCACTAAACTGTTTTTAGAAGCACTCTCTCTTTTATCTGTAATTTTGGAGTTAAGTATACATATATTATAAGCAAAACCCATTAATATAACTGAACGTAAACAATTCAGGTAAACACTTGACAAGGTCTTTCACATGATAGTATAGTGGCTCAAGCAATCATTAACCAGCCTAATGGTGGAGGGTTCAAACTCCTTCTCAAGGCAGGGTTTGATCATGCCCACGTGATGTCGGGATTGACTCAGACATATAAAATGGTTACCAGAAAACTGTCTGAGAAGAAAGATGGCTGGCATAATACTGACCATATCACTCACAGAGAGCAGTTGTCATGGAAATATGAGCCTACTAATATTCCAGTGGCATGGAAACAGAAATAGGGTAGCTGGGGTAGGGGGTATCCCCTATCAAAGGAGAAGTAAGGCGCCTCCTTCCTTCCGCTCGCCTACGGGACACCCTTGGGCAAGGTGGAGTACCCGTTTAGCCCCCCGATCAGGGTTATGTGAAGCCATGGGTGCAGGTGGTGGATGAAGATGGAAGAGCAGTCGACAGATAGTTGTAGGTTATGGTCTCCACCTTCACGACGGTAGATAGAGGATCTCTTTTTTGAGGAGACAATGGCTACGGTCACTGACCAGTATGGTCACTGCTAGGAAGGAAAGCAATGGCAAACTACCTTCTTCACAGATGCCAAGAAAATCATGTTGTGTGGACTCATCGATAATCAGAGAAATGGCGTAAATGGGTGCTCCATAGGTGCAGCCTCGCCCGGTAGGGATGGTCATGCGCACCAGGTGACTCCAGACCGTCAACAGGCTACTAGGTGCAAAAGATTAATATCATTGAAAGTAGGAACTTGGAATGTTAGAACAATGAATGCAGATGGAAAATTAGAAAACATCAAAAAGAAATGGAGAGAGAGAAGATTAACATATTAGGAATATCAGAAACGAGATGGAAAGGAGCAGGGATAAGGACAGGAGAGGATTGTAAGATTATTTACTCTGGGGGAGAAGAACAGCAAAGAGGTGTAGCCATATATTAGATAAGCAAACATCAAATTCTGTCAAAGGATATCGGGCTGTGTCAGACAGAGTTCTATTAGTAAAATTAAATGGAAGACCTTTTAAAATAAATGTCATTCAAGTATATGCCCCAACAAGTGAATGCAGTGAAGAAAGCATAGAGGAATTTTATAATGACATGGAGTCTGCTTTGAAGAACTGTAAAAAATCAGAAATAAATATAACGGGTGATTTAAACGCAAAAATAGCAAAGCAAAGCGATGGATGCAGTGTAGGCAACCATGGTTTGGGAGAGAGAAATGAAAGAGGATACAGACTTGTAGAATGGGTAAAAGAACAAGAAATGGTTGTAAGAAACACCTGGTTTAAACAGCATCCTAGAAGATTATGGACATGGAGGAGTCCAGACAGCAGGATTAAAAACCAGATAGATTACATCCTGATTAGCAAAAGGTTTCGAAATGCGTTAACAGTCGTAAAAACAGTTCCAAAGCAGACTGTTACAGTGATCACAGATTAATTATAGGCACATTGAGGGTAAAGTTAAAGAAAGTCATGTATACAGCAGGAAACCCTAAATATGACTTGTGCAAATTGAAAACGGACAAAGAAATACAAGATAATTTTAACATAGAAGTAAAGAACAAATTTGATTTATTGTCTGATCTAGAGATCCTATTTCAAGATGTAGATGATCAATGGGAAATGCTAAGAATTCAATCAGTTGTGCAGCAGAAAAAAACTATTCCAAAAGTAAAGAAAGTGGGCCGTAAGACATGGATGACTGAAGAAATTTTACAACTAATGGAAACAAGAAGACAGAACAAAAATAATCCTGCCAAATATGAAGAAATTCAAAGAAAAGTCAGAACCTTATGTAAGGAGGCAAAAGAAACATGGCTTGAGAAAAATTGCAGAGAAATTGAAAAACAACACAACAGTAAAAATGTGAAACTAATGCACAAAAGAATTCAGGAGCTTACTAATCAAAGAACACGTACATCAGCAGGCTGCCTAAAGACAAAAGATGGAAGAGTCATAATAGAAAAAGATCAGATCTTGCATGTATGGTCAGATTACGTGAAAAACCTTTATGACGATAACAGAGACGAACAGTATGATGTTCAAAATAATAATGAAGGACCAGCAATTTTGAAGATGGAGGTTCAGAATGCTCTTAACCATATGAAATCTGGCAAGACCCCCGGTTCAGACAACGTCACAACAGAAATGATTAATGCTTTAGAAGAATATGGAATAGATAAAGTTACCAGTCTGCTTAATACAATATATGATACTGGAAATATACCTCAGGATTATGTAATTCTGTATTTATTGCAATCCCAAAGAAATCAGGAGCCTTGGAATGTGATCAACATCGAACAATTAGTATAATGAGTCACATCACAAAGATTTTGCTAAGAATTATCATGCAAAGAGTTAGGAGGAAAATACAACCTGAAATAGGAGAAGAACAATGTGGGTTTGTAGAAGGCAAGGGTACAGTAAATGCTGTGTATATACTGAGAACCGTAATCAAACGTTCTATAGAAGTAAACAAAGATCTACACCTTTGTGATACACAAAGGCTTTTGATAAAGTGAGACATGTCAACATGATAAGGATGCTTGAAGATCTACAAATTGATAGAAAAGATCTTAGACTTGTAAAAAACATATACTGGAAACAACAAGCTGCCATATTAATTGATAATGAAGTAAGCCCATATCAGCCTATTAAGAGAGGTGTGAGACAGGGATGTGTAATGTCTCTGTTTTTCCTGTACAGTGAAAGTATTTTCAGAAATATTGAAGATATGGAAGGAATCAACATTGGGGGATGATAACATTAGATATGCAGATGATACAGTCTTGATTGCAGACAATGAACAGGACCTGCAAAATTTAGTAGATGCAGTGTTACACACAGTGAACAACTAGGGTTAGAATTAAATTGTAAAAAGACACAGATTATGGTCGTCACTAGGAAGAACAAAATACCACAATGTAATATACAAGTAAATGGGAATATTCTTCAACAAGTGAATAGGTACAATTATCTCGGAACAGTAATAACATCTGATGGGAGATGCCTTGAAGAGATTAGAACAAGAATCGCCATGGCAAAAGTAGCCTTTAGAAGATGAAAAACATACTGACCAATAAAAAGATGTTAATTGAAATGAGAAAAAGAGTGTTGAGATGCTACATAGAACCTGTACTTTTATATGGATGTGAAGCTTGGACAATGAGCAGTCAGGCTGAAAAACATCTGATGGCTGTAGAAATGTGGTTTCTGAGGAAAATGCAAAGAATACAACTGATTAGAGACATTAGACGTAGACAGTCACAATTTTTTGGGCATGTTATGAGAAGAAATGATTTGGAGAACTTGGTGACAACTGGTAAGATCAAGGGGAACAGACCAAGGGGAAGACCTAGAAGCAAGTACCTGGATGGCTTGGCCTTGTGGCATGGTTGAGACAGAAACATGGAGCTGATCCACGACTCTGGTGATCGAGTGAGATGGCAGAACATGACCGCCCACGCTTACGGGCATGGCACATGATGGATGGATGGATGGATGGAAACAGAATTCTTTACTTCTTCTAGTGCTTAGTCTTCCAATGGAATTTTGACCCTCAACCAACTCGTGTCAAGCCATCCAATCATTTGCTCTCTCAAGCAGCTCTACATTTGTCATGGCCATATTATTCATTTCTGTCTCTATTTCACCTCTCCATGTGTTTTTAGATCTTTCTTTATTTCGTTTGATTTGTGGGTTCCAGACAAGGGAGTTTCTAGTTATACCTTTTTCATATTTTAATCAATTTATGACCTATCCAGGGCCAGCGTCTTCTCCTCACCTCTTGAAAAAACTGGTATTTGTTAAGATCTCTCCATTAGCTCCATACTGGTGATTCTGTCATCCCATGTTAGTCTTTATATTCTGCACAGACACCAGTTAATGAATGTCTGTAGTTTATTAGTAATCATGTTAGTGGTTCTCCATGTTTCTGATCCATACAGCAGTACTAATTTCATATGATAGTTAAATATTCTAAATTTGGTGCTGTTTAATATCTTTTGACTTTGACAAATCCCTAGCACTGTAAAAGCTCTCTTGTCTTTTGTATTTTTATTTTAATATCTTTATATTTCCTATATCTTTGTCTACTTGGTACCTTAATATATGTATGATTCCGCTTCTTGAAGTCAGTTTTCACCAAGGGAGATCTGGCTAATTTGCTTTGTTTATTCTCATGGTCTTTTATCTTCCCTATGAACTTTTAGACGGAATTATTGTGATCTCACATCCAATATGTTTAGTGTACTTAGCTTCTGGAGGGGTCTGGGGTGTCAGGCATCGGTAGTAGCTTTGGTAAGGATGGTTGTCACACCCTTTTCAGGGATCATTCCCCACTGGTCCAAGCCTGACATCCAGCTCACGTCAATGGTTCCTAGTAGCTGTCAGCATGCGATAGTGGCCACCCCTGGGCAACAGGTGTGCAGGCTGGCTAAAACAGGCGTGGGTTGCTGATTTGGCCTCAAACCAATCGGTGAACTAGAGTAAGCATACCCAGCATGTGAAGACAGGATTTGGCAGACTGCACGGAAGAAATCATTGATGATTCAACTGGCAAGACGGCGTTTATCTGCAAAGTGTTGTGGAACGTGATGAGCACGGCAAGGAACGTAGAGAGCCCTGATCATCCACTGCACCTGTGTTCGTCTCGTCATCTTGACTTGTCTTGCCACTGTACTCAGATGGACTCAGGCGAGAGAGTGTGGTCGACGAATTGCGCAACTCTTCACTTTAATCCAATTCATTGAGCACGTCATTCTTCATCCAACTTCACCCTCACTGCTATATGCTTGTGAAACCTGGACTGTTTACCAGCAACATGCTAGGAAATTAAACCACTTCCACACAGTCTGCCTTAGGAAGCTATTGAAGATTAAATGGCAAGACAAGATCCCAGACACTGAAGTCCTAGAAAGAGCATCCATGCCCAGTATCCACTCTACTAATGAAGAATCAGATTCGCTGGGCTGGTCACTTGACTCGCATGCCAAATCACAGGCTTCTTAAACAAATTTTTTACGGTGAGCTGTGTTATGGTAAATGCTCCCAAGTCAGTCAGAAGAAATGCTTTAACAACACTCTGAAGATCTCACTAAAAGCTTTCAGAATTCATCACAACACTTGGGAGACTGCTGCCAAAGACCAAAATTTGTAGCGTACATCATTACGCAAGGGTGCAGTCACCTGTGAAGCAAACAGGACTGCAAGAACTGTGAAAAAAAGGCTGGATAGAAAAACTACTGCAAGAGATCCTCTTCCTGGAACGTCAAGCATTCTCTGCCCACATTGTCAAAGAACATTTTGAGCCAAAATAGGCCTTACCAGCCATCTTAGAACTCACGGCTCCATACTTTCAACCCCACCTGGATGAAATGAATGGTCATAATCATTCTTGATGGACAAATAACAACAACACTTAGCTTCTATTTCCTGTGTGGGAAGGAGTGCAATGTCACCGGCGAAGTCCAGATCATCAATGGGTGTTTCATCAAAGGAACTTACTCGGAAATGATAAATCTGACAACTATCAAGAGCTTGTAAATATCTTATCTATAGCTTGGTTTCTGTTGAATATTCATGGAGAAAAACAGTGCCTGTGTGTCCCTCGGGAAAGAGGTGCCTGTAGCACCAACTTAACGGTGTCAATACTCACTATGTTCAATCTGAAAATCTTATTCCACGCAATATTTGATCATTAGTTTCCTTATAATGAGAAGAGAGTCATTGGAAAACACTGTGATGTCTGGAACACTTAGCAGTAGAAGAGGCAGAGGGAGAACAAGAGAAATAATGGACTGTGATCGTGGTTTGGAGGAATGTCATCAACAGAACTGATCCAGAATCCCAAGGGCCGAGATCTGTGGAGATGCATGAACTACCTACTCCAGTCGGCAGAGCACATGATGATGATAATTTGTCTAACAATCAAAATGACAGGATAGAAAATGATCAGTTTTGTATGACTAAATGTTATCTTTGTGTCTACTGACTTACTTGCTTTACTTCTCATTCTCTCGATGGTACGTTGCAAAATCTCTATATCATGATTTCTATCCTTCAGTTCATTCTGTAGGTTCAATATTCGTTGCTTCCATTCTGCCTCTGTCTGACCGCTCTCATTTCTCATGATGTCTATATAGATGAAAAAGGAAAACAAAAACATGTGTTGAGTTTGCTCGTAAATTATACTTTTGCCTTCTTTCTGTAGTCTATTCAATATATGTTTATACATGTATATCTGTTTCTACATACATAGACAAAAGAACTACACATGTACTCTAGTTCTTTTCTCTTACGCCTTGTTTACACCATAGAACCAATGCTTTGTGTGCTATTTGTTTACAGCTCTTTCAGTATAACTGTGGAGGTAGTTTAGTGGCAGATACTGTTACTGGGTGTGAAGAGTTATGAATTCATACATTCTATAAGTTAGCTGTATGTCCTTTAAAGGCTATTACAATCAACCCCAGAAATAATTAAATGTTTGTGATTTAAGTTCAGTAGCATGCCAATGCTTTCTCGGCGGTCTATGTCCATACCATCAGAATCAAAGCAAAGCAATCTGCTTCCAAACTGCATGCAGCTGATTTCAAATCTTCGACCCGCTAGGTCATGGAATTGTGAAACTGCAATCACTAACCCCAATGCCACAGACGCTGACTCATATTCTAGGCCATAGAATAATGATTACCTCATAATTCTCGTGAATATAAGTAAAGAGCCCTTGTACAAACCTTGAGGTGTACTGGGCATGTGGTGCTAGTCCATGTATGAATGTGTAACTGCCAACTTGCTTTCTTGATTCTTGACTCACTGGTACTTGTTTAATTCTCTTCATGAGCCCCACATTGGTGATTCTTGACTCACTGGTACTTGTTTAGTTCTCTTCATGAGCCCCACATTGGTGATTCTTGACTCACTGGTACTTGTTTAGTTCTCTTCATGAGCCCCACATTGGTGATTCTTGACTCACTGGTACTTGTTTGGTTCTCTTCATGAGCCCCACATTGGTGATTCTTGACTCACTGGTACTTGTTTGGTTCTCTTCATGAGCCCCACATTGGTGATTCTTGACTCACTGGTACTTGTTTGGTTCTCTTCATGAGCCCCACATTGGTGATTCTTGACTCACTGGTACTTGTTTAGTTCTCTTCATGAGCCCCACATTGGTGATTCTTGACTCACTGGTACTTGTTTAGTTCTCTTCATGAGCCCCACATTGGTGATTCTTGACTCACTGGTACTTGTTTAGTTCTCTTCATGAGCCCCACATTGGTGATTCTTGACTCACTGGTACTTGTTTAGTTCTCTTCATGAGTCCCACATTGGTGATTCTTGACTCACTGGCACTTGTTTAGTTCTCCTCATGAGCCCCACATTGGTGATTCTTGACTCACTGGCACTTGTTTAGTTCTCTTCATGAGCCCCACATTGGTGATTCTTGACTCACTGGTACTTGTTTAGTTCTCTTCATGAGCCCCACATTGGTGATTCTTGACTCACTGGTACTTGTTTAGTTCTCTTCATGAGCCCCACATTGGTGATTCTTGACTCACTGGTACTTGTTTAGTTCTCTTCATGAGCCCCACATTGGTGATTCTTGACTCACTGGTACTTGTTTGGTTCTCTTCATGAGCCCCACATTGGTGATTCTTGACTCACTGGTACTTGTTTAGTTCTCTTCATGAGCCCCACATTGGTGATTCTTGACTCACTGGTACTTGTTTAGTTCTCTTCATGAGCCCCACATTGGTGATTCTTGACTCACTGGTACTTGTTTAGTTCTCTTCATGAGCCCACATTGGTGATTCTTGACTCACTGGTACTTGTTTAGTTCTCTTCATGAGCCCCACATTGGTGATTCTTGACTCACTGGTACTTGTTTAGTTCTCTTCATGAGCCCCACATTGGTGATTCTTGACTCACTGGTACTTGTTTAGTTCTCTTCATGAGCCCCACATTGGTGATTCTTGACTCACTGGTACTTGTTTAGTTCTCTTCATGAGCCCCACATTGGTGATTCTTGACTCACTGGTACTTGTTTAGTTCTCTTCATGAGCCCCACATTGGTGATTCTTGACTCACTGGTACTTGTTTAGTTCTCTTCATGAGCCCCACATTGGTGATTCTTGACTCACTGGTACTTGTTTAGTTCTCTTCATGAGCCCCACATTGGTGATTCTGACTCACTGGTACTTGTTTAGTTCTCTTCATGAGCCCCACATTGGTGATTCTTGACTCACTGGTACTTGTTTAGGTTCTCTTCATGAGCCCCACATTGGTGATTCTTGACTCACTGGTACTTGTTTAGTTCTCTTCATGAGCCCCACATTGGTGATTCTTGACTCACTGGTACTTGTTTAGTTCTCTTCATGAGCCCCACATTGGTGATTCTTGACTCACTGGTACTTGTTTAGTTCTCTTCATGAGCCCCACATTGGTGATTCTTGACTCACTGGTACTTGTTTAGTTCTCTTCATGAGCCCCACATTGGTGATTCTTGACTCACTGGTACTTGTTTAGTTCTCTTCATGAGCCCCACATTGGTGATTCTTGACTCACTGGTACTTGTTTAGTTCTCTTCATGAGCCCCACATTGGTGATTCTTGACTCACTGGTACTTGTTTAGTTCTCTTCATGAGCCCCACATTGGTGATTCTTGACTCACTGGTACTTGTTTAGTTCTCTTCATGAGCCCCACATTGGTGATTCTTGACTCACTGGTACTTGTTTAGTTCTCTTCATGAGCCCCACATTGGTGATTCTTGACTCACTGGTACTTGTTTAGTTCTCTTCATGAGCCCCACATTGGTGATTCTTGACTCACTGGTACTTGTTTAGTTCTCTTCATGAGCCCCACATTGGTGATTCTTGACTCACTGGTACTTGTTTAGTTCTCTTCATGAGCCCCACATTGGTGATTCTTGACTCACTGGTACTTGTTTAGTTCTCTTCATGAGCCCCACATTGGTGATTCTTGACTCACTGGTACTTGTTTAGTTCTCTTCATGAGCCCCACATTGGTGATTCTTGACTCACTGGTACTTGTTTAGTTCTCTTCATGATCCCCCACATTGGTGATTCTTGACTCACTGGTACTTGTTTGGTTCTCTTCATGAGCCCCACATTGGTGATTCTTGACTCACTGGTACTTGTTTAGGTTCTCTTCATGAGCCCCACATTGGTGATTCTTGACTCACTGCTACTTGTTTAGTTCTCTTCATGAGCCCCACATTGGTGATTCTTGACTCACTGGTACTTGTTTAGTTCTCTTCATGAGCCCCACATTGGTGATTCTTGACTCACTGGTACTTGTTTAGTTCTCTTCATGAGCCCCACATTGGTGATTCTTGACTCACTGGTACTTGTTTAGTTCTCTTCATGAGCCCCACATTGGTGATTCTTGACTCACTGGTACTTGTTTAGTTCTCTTCATGAGTCCCACATTGGTGATTCTTGACTCACTGGTACTTGTTTAGTTCTCTTCATGAGCCCCACATTGGTGATTCTTGACTCACTGGTACTTGTTTAGTTCTCTTCATGAGCCCCACATTGGTGATTCTTGACTCACTGGTACTTGTTTCATTCTCTTCATGAGCCCCACATTGGTGAATGGATGGCTCTGCAGTGAAGGGGTTACAAATATAATGTTTAATCCCGCATACTGCGTTCGTAACACAGCTGCGGTCGATTTGGAAGCAGACCGTTTTGTGTTGGTATTTTCTTACCATGGTATGAGTGCTGGTTGTTTAGAAAGCAATGGCAAACTACTGAAAGTAAAACTTGCCAAGAAATCACAAACAGCCAAAATATGCTGGGGTTGACTGAGACATTCTGTAAAGATATGCTTCTAACTTTAACTTACTTTCTTGGTTTTTCTTGACTTTTTTAAGTTCGGCTGTGACCCTGTCCACTTCTGCTTGCATTTCTGAAACCTGTTTCTTGCACCGATCTCGAACAGTCTTCAGTTCCTTTTCTAATGCCTGCACATGGCTAAATGGATGTTCTTTGAAGATCACATCTTGGCCTGACTGTTGATACAGAGACAGTTGCTTCTCCAGATCAGCAATCCTTTCTTCAAACTGAAGCTGGAATGGTAAGGATAACATTTGATCAGGTAAATAAACTGCACAGAAATAAGGGTCATTATTTTAGAAAATCATCCCGTCTTAAAACTGTGAGCGACTGCTTGAGTTCATTCAATTGTGAGTGAATGTCTGCTCTTATGCATGACACAAGGAGAATTTGACCAGTGTATTCAATCTACTCCCATAGATTCGCACAAGGAGAATATGACTCCATTGCATACAGTCTTCTCTCATAGATTAGAGAAGGAGAATCTGACCACGGGATTCAAACTCCTCAACAAGGGTAAGGATTCAAATGTTTATTCCAGAATCACATACTCTATAAATATTCTTCTGTGGGTGGGTTTTCTAATTTGAAATTTAGCCTTGGCAGTTTCCTATTTTGCTTCTTGTGTTACAGAGCCCATAAAAGAAGCAAAGAATAGTAACACTGTAATCTACCATGCATACTTTAAGGGGCAACTAAAGGTAATTGGGCTTGGGGCTGGCTTCCCCATCACGTAGAAAACGTTAACTGCAAAGTCGAACCACCCATAATAAGAAAGTCTTTTGTCTACAACCCTCAGGGCAAATGAAATAGAGGAAGACCTAAAAACAATGGATAAGAATATTGAAGTCTGCCATGATGTATTCACAATGTTACTGGGCTTGTAGGTAATGAATACGGTTGTCTAGGAGATATATTATGGCAGATACATTCACTGTGACTACTCTCGTCACTTGGCTCGCATGCAAAGCTCTCTTCTTACCTATGCTCTCAACAGAACGGACAGAACACACAGCGGCAGCTCACATATAGTTTATTTCACGATGTACACTGTACCGGTCATCTATAGCTAGCTAAGCAGTTCTCACACTCTCTGTTCTGACTCTTATATACTGTCCACTACAGACCGTCCGTTCAGTGGCTAGCTATCTCCTGTACTTATACTTTCATGCTGGTGCTGTCGTCAGCCAACTCAGGTGTAAGCTCTACTCGCCAAAAATCTGTGCAAGCCACTTGTGAATGAGGATGTCTTTAGCCAGTCTAAGAAAAGATTTACTGTGCCACTCTGACTGTTGGAGCTGAACTAATTGTTGTGTGAAATCTGTGTCAATCTTGATGTTGTACACACTTCAGTATGTCGGGTAGCTGACTTGTGTAGAAATGCCGACTGAAATCTGGGTGCGTGTGTTCCTTAAGCTGTCCACGCCCCAAATGTTGAGTCCAGCTAGCTCTCTCGCTCAGGTCTTTACCTGTCACCCCCTAAGTTTCTCGTGAACCCATTAGCTCACTGAGTATTACTGACACTGTGTTTATTCAAGTAGTTTCCCAAAGTTAACCCTTGCTGTTCCTGTCTCAAGGGCTGTGCTGTGTGATTATTAGACTGCTAAACTGGGTCTGCATTAACCCATTTCTGTCCATGAAAAAGACAAAAATGAATAATATGGGGATGACATGCAGGGAGCTACATGAGATAGCCAATGATAGGTCAGCGTGGCGGGAGTTGGTGGAGGGCCTATGCTCCAACGGGAGATAAGGGCTTGCAGAAGAAGAAGTGATCTATTTTGCCAGCTTTTTTTATTTCCAACTGCTGATGGACTTTTAGGTACAGGCCTCCCTAATTGTTGTGGCAAAGGGGTCACGAATGCAATTCGTAATTCCGCATACCACGTTCATAACACAGCTGCGACAGCAGACCACCTTGCCTTCGTTTCCATACAATGGTATTGGTGCTGGTTGTGGAGAAAGCAATGGCAAACTACTAAACATAAACTTGCCAAGAAATCACAAACAGCCAAAAAATACTGGGGTTGACTGTGATGCCCTGCAAAGGATATGCAACTAATTAACTCCCAGGTCATTCGACCTTATCCAAGAAGGCTACATATCCTACCAACACCCAGGAGGAAGGGAGAGTTTACCATCCTATTCACATTTTATAAAAACCCCACACTGTCCACAAGATGAATGATAATGAATCTGCTTGAGACAGGGGTGGATGTCTTACAATGCTAGAGACTCACTGATTGGCATGTATTCCATTAGTACATATAACCTGTTCTACCATGAGAAGACCAGCAGCAGAACCTTCTTTTGCACAAGTGATAAATGTGGATGCCTTTGGAGCATTTAAACAAAGGCTGGAGACTCACACACAGCTTCACCAACACCTGTGACTAGAATGTATTACTTCATGCAGCTATAACAAACTGAATAAATATTATATGGTTCCTACAATGCATAAGCGTTCCAGATGAAAGTTGTATTAGTTCTTTAAACAACCACACACATACCTTTTGTAGCAGAAAATATGGGAAATTAAATAAACAGAAAATATCTCATAAAATGACACAAGTCTGACAGATGGAACATATAAAAAAAGTACAGGATCCTTTTCCCCTCACTTTGAAGCCTATTTGGTATATGATGCTAGAACCATATTTTTACCGACCAATCAGCACTCAGTATCATGCCAGCCGCCTTTACTTCACAGAACATTTCCTGGTGCCCATGTAGGCTGGGTTGCCCTGGCAGCCCATGTCAATATGTAAAAAGCCCTGCTCAAAGGAGATTTGAACATATGATAATTAAACTGGCAGGTAACCATTCTAGCCACTGCATCCCAACAGCTCTCAAAGAACATATATATTACCAAAACACCATCACAAGTGACCTATCTAAGATTTCTGACATATGAAACATGCATGATAAATGAAACAAATATAACAAAGTAAAACAGTAACAGTTACGGTTTGTGACAGGAAACTGATAAAATAACAATATCATAAGATAACACTGTATAAGTATCATCTTATGATATTGTTACCACCCCAGGTCTAATCCCAGCCAGCTTGCATGTGCTGTGTGGAATCCTGACCTGGCTACATCCTAACATGTCTCTCCACAAATCTGAAGTTCTAGTACCAGTTGTCTAAACCCCGCAGGTTTCTGAGCTTGGGGTGGGGAAGGAGAGTTCTGCAACACAATCCCTCAGGGGATGGTGCCCTGGTACCAGGTCAGGAGAAAAGTCTCTACACCAACCTCACTCCAATAGATGCAAGCCCTTTTCAGGGCCTAGACATCAAATTTAAGGGTTAAACCTTTGTCTTCCAGAGAACCCACCAACGAACTAATCAATGACCCAACCAACCAATATAGCAGGTGTTTGTCAAGTCTCACTACACTTTGCATGTAGAACAAATTTGAAAAATGAAGTACATGATGTCATAAAAAATGTGCTCCACAGTCCATCATGTATGTAGCAATATGCAGTGAACGGCTGTCATCTGTTGGAGTAATTCTTTGCACTCCAAACAGAATAGTGTTATCAATGGAAGACAGCATTTTTTCAAATTTGTTCTACACACAAAGTGTAGTGAGACTTTACAAACACCCAGTACTTATATATCTTCAACTTACAAATACATAATATACCTTAACATGATTGTATTTCTGCTCTATTGCCCTCAAGTCCTGCCGAGAAAGTTCATCCTTTGACTCCAATTCCTTTTCCAGCCTCTTGACTTGAGCTTCAAGCACCTGCACAGTGCGCCCCGTAGACTGGCTTCCACTGGTTGCTGGGTCTGGCAGGCTGGCAGCCAGCATCATCATGGCTGGCAACGAATTGGGATGACGGCGATAAATGATCTGCTCCAGCTCTTTTACCTTCAGGAATAACAAACTAAGTTTTAACTATTGATCCAAATGAAGTAAATTAATGAAAATGAGAAGTGAACTTGGTGAGCTTTGCAAGAATACAACAACATCATCATCATCAAAATGAAACAAACGCCTGCTGGCATAGGTGTCCATGGCTCTCCACAGATCTCGGTCTTTGGTGTTCTGGATTAACTCTGCTGACAATATTCCTCCATGCCACCATCTCAATCCATCCAGCATCATTTATCTTGGTCTGCCTCTGCCTCTCTTCCCCTCAATCTTTCCAGTTGTCACGATGTTCTCCAATGTCTCTCTTCTCATCGCACGACTAAAGAAAGCTGTTTGTCTCTTTCTTATTGTTGTATATGGTGTTCTAGTTTCATTAGCCTCTTTCAGGCAATCGTTGTTAGTTACTCTGGCAGTCCAAGGAATTTGTAATATTCGCCTCAAAAACCACATTTCTGTTGCTTCTAAGTTCTTCCTAATTTGTTCATTTACATTCCAAGATTCACTGCCATGCAGCAAAACCGGTTCTATATAGCATTTCAGCACTCTCTTTCTTACATTCATTGATAGCGACTTATTGCATAAAATACTCTTCATTGTCTGAAATGCAGCCTTTGCAGCAAAACAACAACTGACAAAATGGACATTCTGGCGAGAGCCTTCATCAGCACACAAACAGACAGTCACTGATAAAACTACATACAAAATATACACAAGATACCTAGCTGATGTTGATCCACCATCACAGAAGGACAGGTTGTGTAACCACTCTGTGTTATGATTTTCATTTAAGATGTTTGGCTGAATTAACTCTACTACTATGAGTATCGTTATTTATCGTCTATGTGGCTAACTTAGCTTTCATACCAAAACGAAAACTGCAACTGTAGAATTACATGCTGATCAATAAATGATTTATACACCTGTCTTTCCAAATCCTGAATCTTCTTTGCATCAGCTGCTTTCTCCTTTGCTCTTAGCTTGTTTTCCTCCAGTTTCATACCTGCCTTAAAAAAAGCATCACAGAGACAGTAATGGTCATCTTACAATCTCTTTATTACATGAACAGAGTCAGTAATGGTCATCTCACAATCTCTTTATAACATGAACAAGGTCACCAATGATCATCTTAGAATTTCTTTATAACATGAACAGAGTCACCAATGACGATCTTACAATCTCTTTATAACATAAACAGTCATCAATGACCATCTTACAATCTCTTTATAATGGGAGTAGAGTCACTAATGACCATCTTACAATCTCTTTATAATGGGAGTAGAGTCACTAATGACCATCTTACAATCTCGATATAATATGAACAGTCACTAATGATCTTCTTCCCATCTCTTTATAATGTGAACAGAGTCACCAATGATCTTCTTCCAATCTCTTTATAATGTGAACAGAGTCACCAATGATCTTCTTACAGTCTCTTTATAATGTGAATAGTTGCCAATGATCTTCTTACAATCTCTTTATAATATGAACAGTCATCAATGACCATCTTACAATCTGATTAAGAAATGAACCATTACTAATGGTCATCTTACATTCTGATTAACACATGAACAGTCACTAATGGTCATCTTACAATCTGATTAAAACATGAACAGAGTCATTATGGCCATGTCATAATCTGATTAAAAAATTCACACAGTCAACCACAACAAAACAGAAACAAAACTAATGGTCATCTTACAATCTGATTAAAACATGAACAGAGTCATTATGGCCATGTCATAATCTGATTAAAACATTCACAGAGTCAACCACAACAAAACAAAAACAAAACTAATGGTCATCTTAAAATCTGATTAAAATGTCAGGAGTTTTTTGTTTCTTAATGGTTAGTACAGACCAGATGTTCAGACAGATGGAAACAGAGGAAGAGGCCGACCACGTATAAGTTGGACGGAGGGAATAGCTGAGTCCATGGGAATATCGATATATGAAGCCCATAATCGGGCACTCTCACAATGTTTATACTTCACCTCGACACTGCAAGGTACAAGAGGAACATGATGAGATGAGATGAGATGAATGGTTAGTACACTGTCTTATCAACACAGTGGTATGGTGTTCAATAATAGGTGTCAGTCAAATTATAAAAACGGACTACCACTTCTGCACAAGTAGCAGTTCAGGGCAGAAGAGAACACTAGGTAAGGCAGAATTCCCCACACATGACCAGGTCTAAAAAAAAAGGTTTTGGCTTGTAAAAATAAAAGTTAGTTGCCTATACTTACAGGACATCACAATAAATACAAGCATTTTATGGCTCTTGGTGATTTACTTGGCAATTTTTATGTTCAGTAGTTTGCCTTTCTTTCTGAACAATCGACACACACAACATTGAAATCAACAAAGGCAGTCTGCTTCCAAATCATCTGCAGCTGATTTTGAACCCTCGACTCTGTGTGTCAGGGAATTGTGAAAAGTGTTCACTGCCCTAAAGCCACAGCATAGGCTTCTTAAGTACAATAAAATTGAGGAAGTAAGGTCCTAATAGATATGAGACGAACACTGGTCGTGGAGCAAGAGAAAGGTAGATAAGTCTAATGCTGAGGGTGGAAAGATAGGTTACAGAAAAGACTAGATAACATGCTGGTCATTCATTCTTAAAGGTAAAATGGCAATGATACTTGTACACACTTTACTGCGCATTGAGCATATGGTGCTAGAGCCTTATTTTTGTAGACCAGTCAGCACTCGGTGGGTGATATGATCAGTATCATGCTGCCTGTCTTTACTTCCCAAGACATATCATGGTACCTACTTTAGACTGTTGAATTGGGAACCCAAGTACATTTTTTAAATCTGCCCTCTGGATTCGAACCCATGGCCACTGGACTGCAGGCGAGCATCAAGCTACTGCACTACCGTGGCTCCCTAACTCACTTTTGCCCAAAGAAAATTACCCCCCCCCCAACATACACCCAACAGAAAACAAAAACAAGGAAAAGAAAAGGTATCTCTCAAACTTCCTCACTCCAAGACCCATTCTCACCAGAACTGACAAACTTGCTCACTCCAAGACCAATTCTCACCAGAACTGAAGATGCTGAAGAGGTTAGTTTCACATCTTTTACAGGTTGTTGCAATCAACCCCAGTATGTAATGACTGTTTGCGATTTACCACTGAATATAGCGTTGCCAAGAAATCCCAAACAGCCAAACAATGCTGAGATTGACTGCCATGTCCTGTAAATGATATGCAACTAACTCAACTTGTGATTTACTAGGCAATTTTACATTCAGTAGTTTGCCTTTTTCAGTAATTTCCCATACTAAAGAGGAGGTAAGTTATAGAAAAAAAATATATTAATGGTAAAGGATGGAAATGTGTCTGGAGAATGGCAAGTGTATAACATATTTTTATATATAACATGGTGTGTTTGTGACAGTCTCACAAACGCATGGTACGTAGAATTTTAAAATTAAGTTGCATGTCCTTCACAGGACGTAGCAGTCAACCCCAGCATTTTCGCTGTTCGTGATTCCTAGGCAAATTTTACGTTCAGTAGTTTGCCATTGCTTTCTGAACGTAGAATAGAAACTGGTATATTCTGCATGGAGTGGATTGCATCACTCAAGACGAAGATCAATAGCATATTATGGATTTTCTGCCCAGGACATGCAGGTGTGCGAGAAAATGAATAGGCTGATAGATCGTTGCTCCTTTATGACACAACTAATCTGGTGAAGGCTCTCTGAGATGAAGTGGAAGAGTTAGTTGCATTTTCTTTACAGGATGCCACAGTCAACCCCAGCATTTTTTGGCTGTTTGTGATTTCTTGGCAAGTTTATGTTCAGTAGTTTTACCATTGCTTTCTGAAAGACCGGCACTAATACCTTTTGTATGGGAAACCAAAGCAAGGCAGTCTGCTTCCAAATCACCCACAGGTGTGTTTCGAACGTGGAATTGCATTTGTAACCTCTTCGCCACAGAACTGGCCAACTGGAAAGTGCAGTAAAACAAACAGTAGACCCACATCTGGAGAAGCTAACTCTGTGGGGGGTGAGCAGAGGGTCTGGACACAGGTAGACATTCAGGCAGGCAGCCACTAGTACCATCAGCATGGGAACTCTTCGCTGGCTACTGAAGAAACAAACTGAGCATGTGTAATGACCCGAGTGCAATAATGTTGATTCTGATTTCATATTTCATTCTGGTGAAAGGTGGCTATTTCAATAAGCTGAGGAAAAATATCCACCAAAAGAAACAGCAAGATATGCAGCTAGAGGCTTCAGGCTCACTGAGTGCATATGGCAACAGGAGGCTATTATTATATCTACAAAATAAACTGCCCTAATGGACACACAATCTACTCTTACCTCTGATTTAAAATCTTCCAGCCGCATCTTCAGTTTGTGAATCTCATCTTCCTTTGCCCTTAGTTTTGCACTACTTTTGTCCAGCAATTCTTGATTCTCTGCATACCACTTAATCTTTTTCATTAACTTGTCAAGCTCTTCATTATGTTTGGCTTCAAGTTCCTAAATAAGTAAAATGGTCTTTCAGTTTAGTTCCTTGTTAAAGAAAACTATATCACTTCAGCATTCTTCTACTGAATTTTGATTCTTTACAGTCAGTATTTACATTTGGATTATATTTTGTCTTGACTCTGTTCTAAAATACTTGCAGCCTTTCATTCTTATTAGTTTCATTCAGTATATAAATAAAAACATCTAGTTTTGATGCCATTTATTATTATTTCCTTCAACATATTCAAAAGGAGTATGGCAGAATAGTGGCAAGTTAATTTTTCTGTCAGCCTGGTGGTCCAGGTTTAAATTCACCTAGAGGATGTATTTGTTTTTCATGTCTTCATGGCTCGATGCTCAGCCTGGACTCATAAAATGAATACCAGCAACATTTCTAGTTCAAGCGCCTGGCGTGAGACTATACACACACATCACTCATGAAGTGTTGCCTTGTTTGCCACAAGTCTAGCACCGTATTCCTATATGGCACTGATATGGTTGGTCAAACAATTAGGACTAAAAATCCACAGAGGAAAAACAAAGGCAATGAGAATAAATCAAGCAAATCATAACACAATCTTTCTTGGTGAATCCTCATTATTTAAGTTACTCACAGATAAGGGAACAGAGTGATATTAACATAAGAACACATTAGGCAAGAGAAACTTTCAGAGCACTAGAAAATTTGTGGAAGGCAAAAGAAATTAAAACTAACACCAACTTTAGAATGTTTAATTCTAATGTTAAATCAGTACTACTGTAATGCATATGAGACTAGCGGGAAAGCACTTAACTAGTAAGGTTATCATTGGCTTGATTTGTTCTCATTTTCTTTTTTTCACACCTATGAATATTTAGAACTAATTGTTAAGACCTCCCATTAAGTGTGTTTATCTTGTAACAGATTGTGTATGTGTGAAGAAGGAAAGTGTCATCAGCAAAGTCCAGATCATCAAGTTGCTCTGTCAGAGTCCGTTGAGTTCCATTTCTGGTAGTAGCTATTGCTGTCCTCATAATCCAATCTATAGTCAGAAAGAAATGGCACAAAAAGCACTCTGAGGCATTATTGTGCTTATTTCAAAAGTATCTGTTAGTTTTCCCCTCATGAAAGAACTCTGCACTTCATGTCTCTATATAATATCTTTGCTACCAAATATGAAATCAATTTGCTTGATTATCATTAGTTATTCAGCTAAACTACATTCCTCTTGTTTTTTCAGTATGTATTTTGTGACTGCTTCAAATACATATACTGATGTCTTTTGTAAATTATTGATCTTGAAATATTTTAATGTCTATTTTTGTCTTAGCTTTTGCATTTAATAAATACATCTACATAAATACTGGCAAAGATAGGTACCAGACAAACCAATGGGGAAAAACAAACAAATCCAGAAAGCACTAAATTAGGAAGAAAGAAACAAATATAAGAAATTAAAAAGAAATTTTAAAAAAAAATACATATTAAATGTAGAATAGGAAATGATTAACTGGATTACATCACAAAATGTAACACAGTAGTGTAAGTTTGAAACTGACCTTGACTTGTTCTGGTTTTAAGCAGTCTGCTAGCTGTCTCACTAAAGTGTCCTTCTCTTTGAGTATTGTTTCTATGTGCCTTTCCAATTCGAATTTGTTCTGTTGCATTAGAGTTAACTCCCTGCTCTGATTATCCTGAACTCTCTGATATGGAATCGATAAAGTTATCAAATGAGATAGGAAGACTCAATTCTAAAATAAAGACATATACCTACACACAAATGTACCTGCACTGTTATAACTCATAAAGGCCAACAAACAATTATTGGTAATAATTATTTCTTACAACTAGGAGGTCATTAAACATTGTCATAGTCATATTCTTTCCTCAACTACCCTAGAGTGTGAGGTACAGAAAAGCAAATTGTTAGTCTAACATACAATCTCAGTTTGCTAAACTAATTTTACTAAGATACCTAACAACAATCAAACTATGTACTTCAACAGTTGCAGGTTAATGTGTAAACCCTCAATCACAATGACATCTTATCTTAAACAGTTTCACTAAGTGTAAACTACTGATGTTTTACCTTAGCTTCTGCAAGTTCGCCTTCTAAATGTGCAATACGATTGGTTGCTATCACGGTTTCTGCATTACCAGCTGCAATTTGCTGCTGTACTGTCATACTGGTAATGATACCCTTATTCTGAAGTTCTGTCGTCTTGAATTCCAGTTCTTGCCTGCGCATTTAAAAAGAAGGCGCAAACAAAACATGAGACAGTGGTTGCAATGTTGAGTGAATTATAGAAACACATCACAAAGTACCGAAAGTATGTATGATATAAAACTCATTTTAGCTATCATAAGTCATAAAATGAACCAGTGTATTGGAAGAATACCATGGACAGACAGAAAAACCAATGAACAAGTCCTTCAAGAAACAAATGAAGATCGTAAACTGATTAGAGTGATAGAGTCATGATGATAGAGTCATTAGACGTAGACAGTCACGATTTTTTGAGCGGGCATGTTATGAGAAGACATGACTTGGAGAACTTGGTGACGACTGGCAAGATCGAAGGGAAGAGACCAAGGGGAAGACCGGGAAGTAAATACTTGGATGGCTTGGCCACATGTCATGGTCGAGACAGGAACACAGAGCTGAACCAAAACTCTAGGGATCGAGTGAGATGGCAAAACATGACCACCCACACTTATCGGCATGGCACATATTGGATGGATGGATTCGAAGAATATAATGTCTGTTCAAAAAGTAATGGACCTTTGGCTGGGACAAATACAGTTACTCACCTTGAGGTCTGAAACTCCAATCCCCTTCAAAATATAATTCCCCCAGTGTTCTCGCCATTATTGGAAGCCTTTCAGGTAACCTCTCTTTAGCAATGGAGTACAGCATGGCCTTCACATTTTACAAAATGTCTTCTTGTGACTAAATCGGGTTCCTTTTAGGTGTATTTTCAGCTTGAGCAACAGCCAGAAATTGCAAAGAGATACACTGAGAGAACAGGGAGCCTGATTAACTGGAGCAATACTGTGTTTGGCCAAGAAATTCTGAATCAGATGCAGAGAATGCGAATGAATGGATCTGTAGGTAAAAAGAACTTGATAGTTCCATCATGACAACACACCAACCCAACAAATGTCGGATAGTTTTTTGACGGAACTTGTACCTCTTGAAAATAAACTACTTAAAAACAGGAAAAAAATCAGCTAAGGATTGCAAATTGTTCCATGAAGATATAGCAACATATAGTGCAGATCGTTTCTGCCTGTGTCCACAACAACAAACTACTGTCTAAAATTATATCTTCAAAATAAAGACTAGAGATCTGCCAAAAGTTTCTAGTCATAAGTCTGTGATCCCTGATGGGATAAATGAGATGCAAGCATTTTCTCTAACTCATAATATCATCACTCTTCTTTGAGATGGATACAATTTTAATGCACTACCCAAGGAGTAATAAGGGAAAGATGGTGAGGAGGAAAACTCAATGTATCTTTCTCTGGTTTTACAATTGGTAAAATAATTCTAGATGACTGAATTCAGATCTGGCAGTCTGTAATACAGTGCAGACCTGTTATGGCAAACTCACCTGGGACTCAAGAAATAGTTCTTATCAGAAATTCCTCTTATAAGAGACAAGAGACAAAGAAGAAAAATTGTCGGGGATAAACAAACTGTTCTTCACAACAGAAATTGCCTTAAGCAGTTTGCACTGTATATAGTATCTGATTTATGCAACATAAAACAATACGCAGTCATCTCTGCCGTGTACTCACTTCACATTTGTTAGTTCTGTCATCAGTCTCTGGTTCTCCTTGAACATGCTTGTCTCTGAAGCCTTCACTTGTCTCTGCATGGTTTTGATCTCCTCATAAAGTCTCTTATTTTCTGCTTGGTAGCCAGCTAGCAAGGTCTCCTGTTCTTGAATCTCCCGCTTCAGTCTGGATATCAGATCTTTAAACAAACAAGCTTTTACCTCTGTGTTACAGGGCATCAGTTATGTTTATTATTGGCATTTAATGCATCATTCATGTCTATGGTTATATTTTAGTTTATCTGTTGAGTTTATCATTACGGCTCCGTTCGTCTGTTGTTTGTAACTGTGCTTCAGTACACCCATTTATCACTTTTTCAATGTATAAAAATAATATTTGTCACCATGTTTTAATGTAGCTGTTAACTTTTTCTTTGTGTTTCACTCTATCTATTGGATATCACTATATTTTAGTGTGACTGTTTATTAAAGTATAATGCATCATTTATGTATTATCACTGTGTTCCAATGCATCCTTTATGCGTAATCATTGTGTTTTAGTGCATTATTTATGTATTATCAATTTGCTTCCATGTATATGTGTTTTATTATTGTATTACAATTCATTATTTATGTTTATGACCATGATTCAGGGTGTTTTTTAAAATGTTATAATTGCGTTTTTTGTGTGAATTTCTTGTTTATTATTGTCTTTTGGTGTATCTGTCTGTGTTTCAATTTATCATGTATGTGTTATCCTTGCATTTTGATATACTGTTTATGTTATAATTGTATCTAAGTATATTATTTATGTTTATCATTGTGTTTCATTACATTATTTGTTTAAAACACTTGCATATAACAATCTTAATAACTGTTACAAAGAAAAGAAACAGTGACAAAATAAGAGTGTATTTTAGCTTTAGTCATGGTCCAAAATAATGAAGAGGCTAAGGTAAAAATGTTTGAGTATTGTATAAAGAATATTCAGACTAGGCAGGCTGTCTTACAATATACCTTGCTGCTGTCTTACAATATACCTTGCTGCTGTCTTACAATATACATTGCTGCTGTCTTACAATATACATTGCTGCTGTCTTACAATGTACCTTGCTGCTGTCTTACAATATACATTGCTGCTGTCTTACAATATACCTTGTTGCTGTCTTACAATGTACCTTGCTGCTGTCTAACAATGTACCTTGCTGCTGTCTTACAATATACCTTGCTGCTGTCTTACAATGTACCTCGCTGCTGCCTTACAATGTACCTTGCTGCTGTCTTACAATATACATTGCTGCTGTCTTACAATATACCTTGTTGCTGTCTTACAATGTACCTTGCTACTGTCTAACAATGTACCTTGCTGCTGCCTTACAATATACATTGCTGCTGTCTTACAATCTTTCATATGCGTTGTCTGCAAAGAATACTTGGTATTAAGTGGCAAGATAAAATCACAAATACTGAAGTGTTGGAAAGATCAGGTTGTGTGACGGTTTATTCCATGCTCAGTCTTTGTATATGGATAGGACATCTTAGGGGGATGGATGATGGTAGAATACCAAAGGACATCTTTTTTGGTGAATTACAGATGGGTAGGAGACCTCAGGTTTGGCCTCTACTATGATACAAAGATGTGTGTAAGCGGGACATGATTGATACAGGCATTGATAATGCACATTGGGAGCATGTCGCCACTGAACGTGTTGCATGGAGGGCAAACATCAGAAATGGAATAAAGACAAAGGAGAAAATGATTGCAGATACAGCACACACAGAGCGTGAGAGATGTAAGATGGTGCATGATGGTGGAAATTACCGTGTTTTCACATGCATCCACTGTGGACGAACATTTACAGCATGAATTGGCTTATCAGCCACACTCGCCACTGCCATGGGTTGTAGTTATTAAGCTTTTTTGAAGCACAATGTACCAAACTATCATCTGCCAAGACGGAAAGGTGCCATTATATCTTACAATATACTTTGCTGCTGTCTTACAATGTACTGCTAGGCATAACTGTTCCTGCCTACTCTTCTTTTGATCTTTATCCTCTCAGTGAAGAATAGGCCCTCAACCATCTCGCACTGTGCCATTCTATCCTTTGCCATTTCTTTCAGCTCCTTTCATGCTTTTTTCATATTATACAACTCTGTTTCTAGTACTTTTCTCTATTTGTCTATATAAGTCTTCTTAAATATATTTGTCTATATATCTATATACGTCTTCCTTAATTTCACTGACAATTTGGATTATGGTCAAAAGATTGTCTATTAACCCCCACACAGGTCAGTTGAACTAAAATTTTGACTTCTCATCCTTGACTTGGGGACGTAAATTACAAGTACCTCTGAAGTTGGAGTCGGTTTACCTGATGGCAAGGGACACTAGTAATAGGGAAAAGCTAATTCACATGAAAAAATCACTCGAAGTGCACTAGAAGTAGAAGCACGTGTATGGACTACACTTGAGTTCAAAGTGAGTGTGTGTGTGTGCGCGTGCGCACACGTGCACACACATGCACACACACACACATATATATATACTATTATCAGGTTTTCTCAACGTGTGTCCTACCCAGCGTTATTGTATTTTTTCTCACCATCTCATTCACTGATATTTGCTTAGTTTTCTCAATGAGCTCCATATTGGTTATTTGACCATACCATTTAATTCATTCTATTGAATGAATTGTTTTAGTTCTTTAAGTAATTGTTTCAGTTGTTCTCTATGTTTCTGATCTACACAATTGTACTGATTTAATATTACAGCTAAACATTCTAACTGCTCTACTACTGAGAAATAAACTACCTAGAAAGAAGAAAGGGATGCAGTAAAATAGATTAATGCAGTCTGCAGCTCCTGATCTTCTCCTTCAGGTGTCTTGTCTGGAGCAGACATTAGCAGTCATAACTCAACCTTGCCTCTCTGTCATTTATTATTTTAATGTAGTTGATGCTGCTTATATTATTATTTGCGCCCAGCTATTTCAGCTTTCCACATACATGTTTCTGTCTTCACTTGCTTCCCTTGCCCAGTATTTTCCACTATATGACTAATTTCTCTATTTTCCCTCTTTATTTACATGAGCTTTTATAAGTTTAATTTTTCCTTCCTTATGGTTTTTATGACTGATGTAATAAAGCCGGCAGCTGTCAATACATGAACATGTGTTTTTCGCTCTGTTATATTATTCTCTCTGACAATATTCTCAACATACTTCTCCAAAACTGCATCTTCAGTTCCTCCAGTTTGCTCATTATTTCATTACTCATTGTCCAGCAGTCAAAACGATACATAAGAACAGGCCAGACATAACTTTTAGTAAACAGATTGAGTGCATCTGTAACTTATAGCTTGACTTATTGCCACAAGGTCAGAAAACCAGAGCTGAGAGCATCTCTAAATGTTGGTCGTGGAAACTGGCTGCATCACTGAAGATTGGCCAAGACAACAGGGATCACTGGCAAACCTTGTCCCAAAAATGTCATGCAGGTGCCAGATGAATCGTAGAGATTTGCAGCTTTGTTGTCTCATCTCATCTCATCATGTTCCTCTTGTACCTTGCGGTGTCGAGGTGAAGTATAAACTTCGTGAGAGTGCCCGGTTATGGGCTTCGTATATCGACATTCCCATGGATTCTGTTATTCCCTCCGTCCAACGTTTACGTGGTCGGCCTCTTCCTCTGTTTCCATCTGGTCTGTACATCATTGCTTGTTGTGGCATGCTGTTGACTGGTAGCCTACTTGCATGGCCAAACCATTTGACTTGCTGCTTTCTAATAAAATCTAGAGCAGCTTTAACCCCCACTTTAGTCCTGATTTCTTCATTTCTGATCTTATCTCTTCTTGATACGTTGAGTATTCTTCTCAGGAACCTCATTTCTGTTGTTGTGATTTTTCTTTTCTCTTTTTCTGTCATTGTCCAGGTTTGGCATTGGTAGCATAGAGTTGGTAGGAAGATTGTGTTGTAAAGTGCTTTCTTAGTAGTTATTGATACATGTTTGTTCTTTAATATTGGTGCCATTTGTCCAATGAGTTGATTTGCTTTATTGCACCTATTTTCGATCTCGTCTTCTGATCTGCCATTTGATGATATTATTTGTTGTAAACAGGTAAAAAACAATAGAATCCTTTCCTCGACAAATAAAGGAGGAAGCAGAAGGATAAGAAGGAGAAGGAGAAAGAAATGAAAAAGGACAACAAGAAGAAGCAGGAGCAGAAGACAGAGGAGGGGAGGAGAAAAAGGCAAAATATATGACAGTAGACTTATCTAGATAACCTCCTTCTCACTGTTACCAAAGTAACCTTACCATTTGACACCTCATATGTAAATTGTCGTCTTTTATACACAGATAATTATCATCAGAGCTGCTAATATTTTTGATAATAATAATGATGTTATATATGCAGTATACTCTTATTACTGTTGTAGTATCAATGGTTATATGTGTACATGCACTTCCTTTTAGTGGACTCACTGCATACACTAGAATTATTAGTCTTGCTGATTCATCAGTTTCTGAATGATTATCATTTAAAGAAATAGTTAATAAAGAAAATAACTGTCAGAAATTATCATCCAACACAGGTTTCACTGCACCCAGGACATGCCCACATGTGCTCAGTCTCCTTCAGAAGATGACACAGAGTGAGGGTACTTATGGTTCCAGTGGCCGGTTGCTTATGCATGCCCCTGCTTCATACCCCATCATGATCCTTCCTGTTAGTGCCAAATTGGATTCCTGATTCCATCTGTGGTAGCTGCATGTAGTCACTGATTTGAATTTCCTCGTGCAACAAGCAATAATTTCTAGACACTATCATGTCTTCCTTGCTCAATCTCAGTGTTTCCCCTAGAGATGGCTTGGATGCCAGCCCAATTACTTTTTCATTTCCATGTACATCATTTTGCAGGTCCTTTGCAGAATGCCACTCTCATCAAAGTCCACCGAAAAGCTTCTCTATCTATTGAAATTTCTCATGCCTCATTGTGCACAGAAAATAAAGAAAGGAAAACTTACCCTCTTCCCCATTATCTGAAGCTCCAGAAACTGCTGCATTATTTGATATTTTGCTTTCTCCTCCAAACTCCTTCAACTAAAGAAACATGCAATATTGTTGAGCAAAGCTGATCAAATAATAACTTTCATGTCAGTAACAAAACAATTATATAACAGGTAGAAATTTCCATTATATCTGAAGAAAATACATGATGATAACACAGTTAAATGCAAATACAATGGATATTTCAAAATCAACTTTTGATTGGATGGTATAAATAAACTGGTTGCAAAACAGATGGTATAAATACATTGGTAGCAAATTTGATAGTTTAAAACCTGGTTGCCATTGTGATATGGAGCATTGGCAGTATTGTATCTGTCTACATGCAAACACAGTATCAATATTTCAGTTGGTCAGATAAACAGAACCAATGTCGTTGACATTCCTGCCAATTATAAAGTTCATAGTGTTATTCATGTTTGCAAGTATAAGGATACAGTAATTAATAATGAAGAGTTTGAGAAAAGCTACCTTGGTTTTATAACTTGTTAAAGGTAACATTCCAACTGCATCTCCATGCAGTAGAGAATGGAAAACAGCACAGTATGGCAAACACAGCTCTGAGAACTGAGTATGTTGAAGAAGACGAAGAAGAAGGAGAGGAGGAGGAGGAAGAGGAGAGGGCAGGACGAGGAGGAGAAGCATTGTTTACCACATTTTAAAATTAAACTTCTGTTCACATACTATGGTTGACGTTTCATGAATGTTTTATATTTATAGTCTGTCAATTTTTTCACAACATTTTTCATTTCAATAATTTGTTTTTAGAAAATTTGACACTCTAACAACTGTTTGTTTCTAAACATTCTTGAAACTTAATTTACAAATACAGTTCCAAACTATCTCATCTCATTTCATCCCTCTTGTACCTTGCGGTGTCGAGATAAAGTATAAACAACGGGAGAGTGCCCGTTTATGGGTTTCATATATCGAAATTCTCAGAGACTGTTACTCCCTCTGTCCATCGCTTACACGACTGGCCTCTTCTTCTGGTTCCATTTGGTCTGTACATCACTGCCTGTTGTGGAATACTGTTTGTTAATAGCCTAGTTATGTGGCCAAACCATTTAGCTTGCTATTTTCTAATGAAATCTAGAGCTGCTATAACCCCCACTTTAGTCCTGATTAAATAATTTCTGATTTTCTCCCTGCATGATTCATTGAATATTTTTCTCAGGAATCTCATTTCCATTGTTGTAATTTTTCTTTTCTCTTTGTCTGTCCTTGTCCTGGTTTGGCATTGGTAGCATATAGTTTGTAGGAAGATTGTGTTGTAGAGTGCTTTTTTAGTATCCACTGATATGTGTTTGTTCTTTAGTATTGGTGCCATTTGTCCAATGAGTTTGTTTGCCTTATTACATCTATTTTCGATCTCATTTTCTAATTTGCCATTTGATTATATTATACTCTCTACGTACTTGAAACTCTTTACTTGTTTCAGGGGTGGTCTTTTAAATGAATCTGCGTTGTTTTCTTTTCTTTGGTTATAGTCATTACTTCTGTTTGACTGATACTAATTTTCATGTTATATTTCTTACACATTTCATTTAGACTATATGGACTTCCTAAACTATGTTCCCCTAATATTTTACAAATCTGTTTCTATTTAACATATACCTTTGTCACATGTCCACAGTGTCCTCATTACTTCTTGATTTCATTGGCTAAGAGAAGGTTTTCTTAAAAACATTACCAGTTATTTTACACTGTTATTTGATACAAATGTATTTGTATATTATGCTAAGTGTTAATAGTTTTAGTAATAACACCATCAGAAATAGTTGCAAATGAGATAATATTAAAATAAATACTAATGACAAAAATGACAATATCAATGTATTCAAAGTTATAAGAGATACCTTTGCGGATAAGACAAAATTTTCTTGTTTGAGGGCATAAACTTCTTCTTCATGCTGCATTTTCTGTGTATTTAATGTTAAAAACATTACCAGTTATTTTACACTGTTATTTGATACAAATGTATTTGTATATTATGCTAAGTGTTAATAGTTTTAGTACTAACACCATCAGAAATAGTTGCAAATGAGATAATATTAAAATAAATACTAATGACAAAAATGACAATATCAATGTATTCAAAGTTATAAGAGATACCTTTGCGGATAAGACAAAATTTTCTTGTTTGAGGGCATAAACTTCTTCTTCATGCTGCATTTTCTGTGAATTCAGTTGTTGTTTGAATTCATTCTCCTGAGATATCATTTCTTCTGTCAAATAAATACAAATATATGAATGTAAAAACTGTAATGAGTTCCATACAACAATGAATATAAGAGCAAATAGAGTGAGAAATATTAGAACAAGTAACAAGGTTTTTTTTCTGTCTTGGACATGCATTAACAAATAATGGCAGAGGTGAAAAACAAAATCAAAGCGTATTGAACTGACAAAAATACATTGTGAAATACATGAAAAGTATGTTAACATTGGGAGAGGTCAATAATAAATTAATCATGAGAATAGTTAACTATTATATATAATCCACATGGCTATAATTTACAGAAGCATGAACAATGAACAAACATCTTGAGAGAGTTCAATAATAAATTAATCATGAGAATAGTTAAGTAATGTATATAATCTACACTGCTATAATTTGCAGAAGCATGAACAATGAACATACAATTAGATTACCATGTTGAGACAACTGGAGACTGAATATTCAGAAGAATAAGTTGTATATCAAGGGAGAAGATAACAAATATACAATGCCTAGAGACTGAAAATGAAAACAAAAAATTGAATTATGACGTAAAAACAGAGAGAAGTCAAATACTTTGACTACGTTAAAAGACACGCAGCTGTTATTTTAAAAAACTTTTGAAAGGAAATGTCAAAAGCAGATGAGGAATAAATTGGCAGCAATACAGGTGGAAAGATAACATCAAGAGAGGGTGAACAACAGAATATTGAAGTACGCAAACAGAGTGAGAGACAGAAAGTGTTTATCTAGGTTTGTTTCTAAGAATCAACATCACAGCTTTTGGACATATACACTCCTCCCTCAACAAATACTGTACTGTGTAGATGCTGATTGTTCCTGCATCACAATGGCTGTCAGATTTCTCCCCTCATACATCCCTCCTTGCTGGAACCACACTTATATCCACACTCAAGCATTCCTTAAAATATGTTATTTCATTTTTTATTGTATCTTCTTCAACTAGCAGTCATTCATAATGACTGGGCCAAGACACAATGGGGAGGCTTAACCAGTTCCCTTCCTTGTTGCTTTTCCTTCCCTGACAATGCCCAGAATATTCTCTTGTGCCCTTTTTATGAAGCTGGACCCACCCCAGGAACATGCTTGTTGAAAGAAAATCATTATGTCTTTGCTGTGGACAGAACCAGGACCACTGTATTGACAGGTAATAATACTAACTACTATGCTACTGTGGCTCCTAGTAATAGGTAGGTACTGGTTGTTAGTTTCATATCCTTTACAGTGTGTAGCAGTCAACTCCGGCATTTTTTGGCAGTTTGTGATTCCTGGGCAAGTTTACATTCAGTAGTTTGCCATTGTTTTATGAACGACCGGCACTCATACCATTGTATAGAAACCACAGCAAGGCAGTCTGCTTCCAAATCGCCTGCAGCAGTGTTTTAAATGCGGTATACAGGATTACTAATTTACTAATAATACTGGTATCTGATAGTAAACAAAGAAGACAAAAAACTTAGCATATCCAACCTTGCAGCTTTGCTTTGAATGCCCTTTCAATGCTCAATTGTTCAGTAAGCTCCTTGATCTGTTCAAGCAATATTTGTTCTTTCTCTTGCTCCGAGTTTATTGCCCATTCAGGCCTTGTTTGATGAACACTGTCATTTTGCTGTGTTTGACAGAATATTGTATGGATAATATGTCAATAAATATAATTTATTTTCATAATATAATTAGTTTGTTGCTTGACACATCTATAAATGTTCAATATATTCTAGGCATGGTTTAACAGCTTGATGTTACTCATACCTTTCATGAAATGTTCATTACTGACAAAGTAAGGTGAAGTAAGTACAGGACCCTGCTCCATGCCTGAAGGTGTATTGGGCATATGGTGCTAGACCCATATTACTATAGACCAATCAGCACTCAGTGGGTGATGTGGTCAGTATCTCATTGGCTGACTTCACATTCCAAAACATTCTTGGTATCCATATCAGGCTGGGTTAACTTGGAAGCCTAGGTCAATTTTTAAAAATCTGAATTTGCCCAGCTATGGATCGAACCCATGACCACCAGGTTGGCAGGTGAGTGTCTAGCCACTATGCTACCCTAATTACTTATTTGTTACAACTTAAAACCTTGATATATGAGGGGGCTTCAAATGAAAATCTTAAATATTGGGGGAGGGGGGGGGAGGATATATTCTGAACAAGTAAAGAACAAATGATGTATCACTTTTTGAAGCTAGTCATCACTGCGTTCAATGGAAGTCCCCTAACGCCAATAAAGTCCTTGGATTCGAGTAGAAAAAAAATTTCAAAAACTAATGCACCACCTGCTGTACCTCTTCATAGAAGTCACACTGTTTTGAAACGTCCTACTCCACCCATACATTTGCTGGACTGACAGGCATGCATCACCATACTGGACCTCCCTACTCCACCCATACATTTGCTGGACTGACAGGCATGCATCACCATACTGGACCTCCCTACTCCACCCATACACTTGCTGGACTGACAGGCATGCATCACCATACTGGACCTTCCTACTCCACCCATACACTTTGCTGGACTGACAAGCATGCATCACCATACTGGACCTCCCTACTCCACCCATACATTCGCTGGACTGACAGGCATGCATCACCATACTGGACCTTCATTCACTGGTGAGTTTCTATAGGTTTCACCCTTTCATTGATCAAAAAACGGATAACAGAAAGCTGCTCCTCTTTGGTGCATGTCAAAAGTGGGGTGGCCATCTTTAAACTGCCCTTATGAGTCACCGTGGTTTGTCTGCACAATGATGTCACATGTTTAACACTCTTGACATACTTAACAACAATACTGACAGGTTAAAAGACAATGGCATGGTTATTGTAATTTCTATCATATTTTTAAGGTTTTCATTTTAAGCCCCCTCATATTTGTTACTTACCTATGATTCTGCAAATATTTGTTATTTACAGCACAATCTAATGTAAAATGTAAGTAAAGGACTCTTTTACACACCTTTAGGTGTACTGGGAATAAAGTGCTAGCCCCATATTCTTTAGACCATTTGGTACTTGATGGATCATGTGGTCTGTCATGTCACGCCAGATGCCTTTAGTTTCCAGAACATTTCCTGGCACCCATTTTAGATTTTATTGAACCAGGAGAGTGGGTTAATGAAAACAATCCCTTGCTTGAAGAAATTCAAACACATAACCATCAGGCCGGAGGACAAGCATGCTAGCGACTGTGATACTATGGCTCCCTCTAATATTTACTAATCAAAACTTAAAGGCTTGATATATTTCTTACTTGACATTGTTTTTAAAATGCTGTTTATCTACATATGTGCTAACAGCTTGTTGTTACTTGACTTGTTTCTTTAAATGTCTGTTATTTACAATTCACAGAATAATGCTTTGATATATTTGTTACTTATCTTATGCTTTTAACCATTCGTTATTTACTAGTCACAGCATGAAATATTTGCTACTTAACCTATAGTCAAATGATTGGAAACTATGAAATCTCTGGAAGCTATGCAAATTATTAGAGTTTAATTATGTCCAATGTTCTGTGCGTGTTTCTTAACATCAATTTGTTCAAATAAGGATGAACCTACGACAGGTCCAGCAAACCGGTAGGGAATTTATTTGTTCAAGAACTAAAAACGCAGCTCTATCAGCGTTCACGCCGGAAACTGATGCAAATTATTCCTCCCCACGACGCTGGACGGCAGAAGTGGAAGATGATGATGATGATGATGAATTATGTCCAATTATATATGTGTAGGTTAGTTCAAGTGGATGATAGACATGACTAATTAAAACACTCTTTTTGGATGTCTACTACCTATTAAAGTATAGAAAACTCTGGCCTACTCATATATACAATTAAATCAAATGTTACTTAATACATTTCCATAAAATTCCAAGCATATTCGTCAAATTTAAAACGGCTTTAAATTAATAAGGATGTCAACATTTTAAAGTATGCTGTATATTTATTTATAAGCATCTGTATGTGTGTGCATGTGCATGCTTTTATGCTCACATGCATGAGTGTGTTTGTGTGTGTGGAGAACATTTTGATGAAATTACTTAATCTAGTTAAAAAAAATATCACAAATAAATACACAAATCACATAGCCAATGGATTACCCCTAAGCCACTCCACCCTTTAAGTGATATAAATTTACCTGGTAACCCGCTGAACTTTTATCCATCATCCGTTTACCACTAGCACTTGATTTTTCCTCTGAAAAATATATGTGACCATATTACAGTAATACATTTTCACTTCTTTCAACTACATACAATATGATTATTACTAAAGGGCATTTACACTGACAAGACTTCTTAACTTATTCAGTGAATAATTATTTTACACTGAAAAGGAATTATTTATTAAACCTGAAATATCAGCATCCACATAATTCACATTTGCTGTAATAGCAGACAAAAGAATTAGTAAAGTATTACGTATTATATACACCATGGTTTTCAAGTGACTGGCGCTTCCATCCATGATGAACTGTATTTTTCATGGTGGATGTCTGTGTTGGCATTCTGGCAGCAGCATTATGCATAGTTTACCTGTGCAGGCTGTTGGTTTGTCTAGCCTCCTGTCTGTTCCACATTTTCACATGGGAAGGTGAAGAAATTTTTTGTGATATTCACTGGCACAGGAACGGAGCAAAATGGGGTGACCCTTTACCATGAAGTTGGGACCATAACTGACCGACTGACTGCATTATATACTAAATTAAATAGAAATAAAAGAGTATTGCAGAAGTATTCACTATTTTGGAATATTGTATGCTTTGTTAGCACTATATGCTCTGGCACTAATTGACACATTTCCAGTCATGGACAAATGCCAAGACTAAGGTAAATGACTGGCACTATTTGACACATTTCCAGTCATGGATAAATGCCAAGACTAAGGTAAATGACTGGCACTATTTGACACATTTCCAGTCAAGGACAAATGCCAAGACTAAGGTAAATGACTGGCACTATTTGACACATTTCCAGTCAAGGACAAATGCCAAGACTAAGGTAAATGACTGGCACTAATTGACACATTTCCAGTCATGGACAAATGCCAAGACTAAGGTAAATGACTGGCACTATTTGACACATTTCCAGTCATGGACAAATGCCAAGACTAAGGTAAATGACTGGCACTATTTGACACATTTCCAGTCATGGACAAATGCCAAGACTAAGGTAAATGACTTGGCACTATTTGACACATTTCCAGTCATGGACAAATGCCAAGACTAAGGTAAATGACTGGCACTATTTGACACATTTCCAGTCATGGACAAATGCCAAGACTAAGGTAAATGACTGGCACTATTTGACACATTTCCAGTCAAGGACAAATGCCAAGACTAAGGTAAATGACTGGCACTATTTGACACATTTCCAGTCATGGACAAATGCCAAGACTAAGGTAAATGACTGCACTATTTGACACATTTCCAGTCAAGGACAAATGCCAAGACTAGGTAAATGACTGGCACTATTTGACACATTCCAGTCATGGACAAATGCCAAGACTAAGGTAAATGACTGGCACTATTTGACACATTTCCAGTCAAGGACAAATGCCAAGACTAAGGTAAATGACTGGCACTATTTGACACATTTCCAGTCAAGGACAAATGCCAAGACTAAGGTAAATGACTGGCACTATTTGACACATTTCCAGTCAAGGACAAATGCTAAGACTAAGGTAAATGACTGGCACTATTTGACACATTTCCAGTCATGGACAAATGCCAAGACTAAGGTAAATGACTGGCACTATTTGACACATTTCCAGTCATGGACAAATGCCAAGACTAAGGTAAATGACTGGCACTATTTGACACATTTCCAGTCATGGACAAATGCCAAAGACTAAGGTAAATGACTGGCACTATTTGACACATTTCCAGTCATGGACAAATGCCAAGACTAAGGTAAATGACTGGCACTATTTGACACATTTCCAGTCATGGACAAATGCCAAGACTAAGGTAAATGACTGGCACTATTTGACACATTCCAGTCAAGGACAAATGCCAAGACTAAGGTAAATGACTGGCACTATTTGACACATTTCCAGTCAAGGACAAATGCCAAGACTAAGGTAAATGACTGGCACTATTTGACACATTTCCAGTCATGGACAAATGCCAAGACTAAGGTAAATGACTGGCACTATTTGACACATTTCCAGTCAAGGACAAATGCCAAGACTAAGGTAAATGACTGGCACTATTTGACACATTTCCAGTCAAGGACAAATGCCAAGACTAAGGTAAATGACTGGCACTATTTGACACATTTCCAGTCAAGGACAAATGCCAAGACTAAGGTAAATGACTGGCACTATTTGACACATTTCCAGTCATGGACAAATGCCAAGACTAAGGTAAATGACTGGCACTATTTGACACATTTCCAGTCATGGACAAATGCCAAGACTAAGGTAAATGACTGGCACTATTTGACACATTTCCAGTCATGGACAAATGCCAAGACTAAGGTAAATGACTGGCACTATTTGACACATTTCCAGTCATGGACAAATGCCAAGACTAAGGTAAATGACTGGCACTATTTGACACATTTCCAGTCAAGGACAAATGCCAAGACTAAGGTAAATGACTGGCACTATTTGACACATTTCCAGTCAAGGACAAATGCCAAGACTAAGGTAAATGACTGGCACTATTTGACACATTTCCAGTCATGGACAAATGCCAAGACTAAGGTAAATGACTGGCACTATTTGACACATTTCCAGTCATGGACAAATGCCAAGACTAAGGTAAATGACTGGCACTAATTGACACATTTCCAGTCATGGACAAATGCCAAGACTAAGGTAAATGACTGGCACTATTTGACACATTTCCAGTCATGGACAAATGCCAAGACTAAGGTAAATGACTGGCACTATTTGACACATTTCCAGTCATGGACAAATGCCAAGACTAAGGTAAATGACTGGCACTATTTGACACATTTCCAGTCATGGACAAATGCCAAGACTAAGGTAAATGACTGGCACTATTTGACACATTTCCAGTCATGGACAAATGCCAAGACTAAGGTAAATGACTGTGCCAAAAGTCTCAATAGCTGCTGGGTGAGAAGTTGTGAACAGTGACTGTCTAGTGTTTGGGACTGTGCCAGACAGGATTCCCATCAGGAACATCCACTGTCTCTTATATGGTAAGGTGGCTCTACGAGATGGATTCAACACTGATTAAAGCCATAACATGGAAACTGTTTCTCAACACAGGATTCCTGAGAGCTATGAAGATAGAGTATATATTTTCAGCAGAAGCTGGTAGTCAGTGTGTGTGAGGACAAAGGATGAGAGGAGATAGAATAAAAGAAATAAAGAGAAGAATTGGAAAGAGATAAAACAAGAAAGAAAATAGATCATCTATTAAACAAAATTTATCTATACTGACTACTAGAACAGCTGAAGTACATACAGTAATCATTCAGAAAGTCATATATGACAATTACATGTCAATACTGTAAATACACAAGACATTTGCATGTCCTGGACACGTGTACTATACAACTATGATTAAGCCAGATGAAGCAAACTGGCTACATGTGTAAAACAAATGCTACAGCACAAACTGGTGAACAGAAATGATAAAAGTAATGAGAATGTAGAGATTCAAGGAATCAACATAACTACAGCAGGTTTGATTAGGTGTGGTGAATATATACAACATTTATGTACGTACATGTGAATCGCCTACCACATGAGAACATGTGAGACTTCATGGAAAAAATTCAATACATCTGATAAGCAATATCTGATAACTGGCAATTTTAATTTCTGCAATAAAAAAAGTGGGGAAATGCCACAGACAACAGGTAGGAAATAGCACTGAGCTAGGCATTATTGAATATAAATGTCACTTTGCTGAATGTATAATGGCTGTCTAACATGATCAGCATTCAGATCAAGTGCAACTTTGGTGTCATAGACTTCATGATAATCTCTAGAAACTAACATTTAGAAAGCCATTTAAAAAAATAATCAACATCATACTTCGGTGCAGCTCTTTCCTGCCTAAATCTGGGGATGCCTTTAGGTCTGTTGTCTTTGGTGGTGATTTTCCTATGGACTTAAACTGTTGTGACTTTCTAGACAAAGGGGATGCTGATCGACCATATCCTGAACTGTGTACATGAGAGAAGCGATCCTTGCCTGTGTGAGCTGAAAGAAGAATGTGTGAATTGAAACACTTTTTTCATAATCATTAAAGTATTATTACAGACAAAATTTATATTGCTACTCCATCCATCATCATAATGTGCCATGCTGATAAGCGTGGGCGGCCATGTTTTACCATCTTACAAGACCACTAGAGTCGTAGATCAGCTCTCTGTTCTTGTCTCGACCATGGCATGTGATATACTCCTCTGCCTTTTCATCATTTTCCTACATCAATTTTGCCAGTTGTCACCAAGTTGTCTAGTTTATGTCTTCTCATAACATGCCCAAAAAATGTTCACTGTCTGTGTCTAATTTCTCTAATCAGTTTATTTGCTTCTTGTAGGACTTACTCATTGGTTTTTCTATCGGTCAATGATATTCTTTGCATTTTCCTCAGAAACCACATTTCCACTGCCATTAGATGTTTTTCAGCTTGTCTGCTCATTGCCCACATTTTACATTCATACAAAAGTACAGGCTCTATGTAGCACTACAACACTCTTTTTCTCATTGCAACTGACATTTGTTTATTGGTCAGTATGTTTTCCATCTAGCAAAAGGCTACCTTTGCCACAGCGATTCTTGATCTAATCTCTTCAAGACACCTCCTATAAGATGGTATGTCTGTTCCGAGATAGTTGTACCGATTCACTTGTTTAGGTATATTACCATTTATTTGTATATTACATGGTGGTATTTCTTTCTTCCCAGTGATAAATATAATCTCTGTCTTCTTACAATTTAATTCTAACCCTAGTTGTTCACTGAGTACAATAATCTTATCTATTATATGTTGCAGATCTTGTACATTGTCTGCATTTAATCTGTATCATCTACATATCTAATGTTATGTCCCCTAATAGCGATACCTTTTATATCTTCTAAATTTCTAAAAATATTTTCACTGTTTAGGAACAACAGATCTGGAGATTTTTTACGCATCCCTGTCGCACACCTCTCTTAATAAACTGAAATTGACCTACTTCATTATCAATCTTTGTAGCAGCTTGCTGTTTCCAATATATGTTTTTTGCAAGTCTAAGGTCTATCCCATTAGTTTGTAGATCTGCAAGCATCTTCATCATGTTGACACGTCTTACTTTATTAAAAGCCTTTGTGTAGTCAATGAAGCCATTAAACCCTACACATACAAATATTCATATACTTGCAGACATACATGCTAAATGACATATGTATATGTAGACACGTAATGTCAAGTAAAAACATATGCATATGAAGACACATAGGCAAGATAAAAATAAACTCATATAGAAGATATAGACATATGCATATGAAGACACTTAAGACATGATAAAAATAAAACTCATAGAGAAGATACAGACATATGCATGGTTGGTTATTGGTTTGCTGTTTGGTTGTGAATCCTATGAAAGACTGAATTTTAACTCTTATGTTCAATACGTTGACATAAAAGATTATTAGGCCCTGAAAAGGGCTTGCATGTATTGGAGTGAATCATAAAGTGAATTACATTGTGCTGTTTCATCAAGCATATGGAACTTAGACATGCATCTTTCAGGTTTGCTTTCCCTAGCCATTGATGTGCCCAGTCTACCTACAAGGCAGCAGGTTTGTGTCTTGTCTTCATCTGGTTCCTACCCGTTAGCCTGTCAAACATAGGAGACCCCTAACAGTAGCTGCTCTACTGCCTGCATAGCTCTTGGGGGTCATAATAACACGCAATCTTCTCTACCTCTTCAAGATGGAGACACATCAGAGAGGATCTATTGGAGTGAGGTTGGTGACTTTTCTCCTGATACCGTACCAAAGTACTAACTCCATGGAGACACATCAGAGAGGATCTATTGAAGTGAGGTTGGTGACTTTTCTCCCAATACTGTACCAAAGTACTATCTCCATGATTGAGACACATCAGAGAGGATCTATTGGAGTGAGGCTGATGACTTTTCTCCCAATACTGTACCAAAGACTATCTCCATGACTGAGACACATCAGAGAGGATCTATTGGAGTGAGGCTGGTGACTTTTCTCGCAATACTGTACTAAAATACTTTCTCCATGGGGATTGTTGCAGATCTCTCCTTCATCTCTCCAAGCCCAGAAACCAGTGGGGTATGCAAGGCCAGTATGGGAACTTCACACCTGCAGCCATGCATATTAGGATACAACCAGGTCACAATTCAGTATAGAGTATACAAACAGGCAGGGATCAGGCCTAAGTTGGTCAGGTTTCCTCCACAAGTTTCAGGTATTTCATTGTTAACAGACTCCAACCCATGCCCAGAGAGAACACATACACATTAATCTGGATGTTTGATTTTGGTTTCTAGTTTCTTTGTTAATCATGCAGAATATATATGACACTTTAAGCTAGTTAATCAAACATTAACTTATCTTACATTTATCAAGCTGGGAGGATGGTACAGAATATGTCTTTTCTTTGATGTCAGCTTTATTTTCCATCTTTGATTTCTCCTTCACAGACTGGTGAAAAATGGACAGAAAACGTGTAAAAATTCAAAAAGTAACTCTGCAGGAAATACTCATAAAAAAAGTCAGATGACAGATGTTATGTTATGTTATGTTATGTTGTGTCAAATAACATCACTGTATATTTGGTATTTCCATACATGCTCAGTCAGCTGATGCAGCAGCTATGCCAAAGTATTTCTGCTCACTATTCTCATTAGGAGTTGGTTATGATATCTCCTCTCTTGACCTTGAACATGGCATCGATGTGCTTGACCACGCTTTACTCTCAATTTGTGTAGCAGGGCTAGTGTCAGAGTTGCATCAGTATCCGTCAAGCGAGACCATACTGTTTTGGAATTTAAGAATGGGAAAGTGAAGTAAACTAATAATCTGTCTGCTTTATGCATGTCAATATAAAAAACATATGTATATTGATTATTTTCTTTTCCAGCAAAGCAGGCTTGGAAAGCTTTTCAAAAATTGTATTTGCTGAAGTTAAGAAATTGACAAAAGCATACATATTGTGGTCTGTGACTGAGCTAGCAACCTCATAGTTAAAAGCCTGTTACTATCAAACTGTTCAGATTTCATAATTTATTATTTGCCCTCAAGTGAGCAGCAAAGTGGGGAAAATATTTTCTAGTCTGTAAGGAAAGTCAAAGCAGATACGTTGATCCAGAACTCAGTCTACTTCAACGCACACCTTATTTGTCTCAGATCATCCTCACAGCAGCAGAAAATGTTATGAAATAGTAGCTCTACATGATGAACATTTAACAATATTTGAAAAGTATACCTTTACTATGAAACAAGTATGTGCATTACTTACTGTCTGTCCTTGCCTTCCGTCCTGATACAGTAAGCATGAAGTAGTAAATCAACAGTAAATTCAAGACAGAAACAGTAATTCAATATAAAAGATAAGAAGTAATTAAAGATACTTAAATAATTGATCATGCAAGCATAAAATAAATACACTCATACAAATGACAGTTTCATTTCAGATAAAAGACACTACTATAAGAGTGTGAAGTCAGACTTTCACATACACTACATTATGGCATCATGAGGGGGAGTGATCTAATCCCTTCTCACTACTTTTCTGTTGTAGCCTCTGGTTCCCATTACACCAGGCTGGGATGACAACAGAGCACTCTTGTGGGAACAAATCTCATTCACTGAGTCACAGTCTACTGTACTGGTAAGCTAGGGTGTTGATACCTATGCTAACATTACTTTTCCAATATACAGTACATGAAAGGGGCATGGAGGGATGAAGTGGTACAACATCTGTTTCTGAATTCAAGCAGACCAGGTATGATTCAAAGTGGGGACAGTCAGGATTCTTACAAATAAGAACAAGACTGTATACTTCTCCGTATCCTGAAGCAATGGATTGGATATTTAACCTTCTCGGACAAGGGTGAATAGTTAGGATGATTCTGTGCAGGGTGCACAAGTTAAACATCAGCTGGAGGTTGAAAAGAGCAGGCCAATTAGGCCACTACCCTGGCTAAAAAAGTTAGTTGTATATCCTTTATATGACATCGTAGTCAACCCCAGCATCTTTTGGTTGTTTGTGATATCCTGGCAAGTTTATGTTCAAGAGTTTGCTGACTGACCCAAACGGCTATCGACCCGGCAATGTTAATGGACTACGAGATAGATCAGCGATTCAAAAAATAGGCACAATGAACGTCTGTGGTTTGAATAGTAAAGAAGAAGAGCTTATAGAAACAATGGAGAAGAGGAATATTGGTCTGATGGGAATAGCGGACACCAGAACAAAAGGGAAAGGATGCAAGGAGCTCCACCGCAGTTACACGTTTGTTTACTCTGGAGTAGAACAGCAAGAAAGGGCAAGACACGGTGTGGGAATAGTCATCGAACCACGGCTAGCAAGAGGAATACTAGAAATAAAATATATATCAGAAAGAATCATAACAGTGAGAATAAAAGAACAAACAATCACAACATATGTACAGATATACGCACCATGTAATGCAAACAATAATGAGCAAGAATGCGAGGACTTCTACGAAGACATACATGATGTGCTAAACAAAATAGATAAGCAGGACAACATCATAGTTATGGGAGACTTCAATGCAAGACTAGGACATAACAGAGTGGGCATAGAAAAACACCTGGGAGCATTTGGAGATCAGCAAAATGAAAGGAATGATAACGGAAGTAGACTGATAGAGCTTTGCAGCCAACACGACCTCTATATAACAAACACATTCTATAAACATAAAGATTCGCAAGTATACACCTGGTATAAATGGAACAATCTAGATACTAAAAGCCAAATTGATTTTATATTAACAAGAAATAACAGAAAGAGAAATATATTAGATGCAAGAGCAGTGCCCAATTTCAGTATAAACACAGATCATAAAGCAGTCGTTGCCACAATAAGAACCATTAGAAGAAGAAGACAAAGAGCAGGAAAATACATGCCATGCGAATCAGTAAACTTAAAAAACCTTAAAGACGAGGCAGTAAGGGAAAATTATGAGAAAGAACTAACTGAACTCTTTGTAAAATTACCTACGGAAAGAAAAACAGTGGAAGAAGAATGGGAGATATTCAAATCAAGCATTTTAAATACTGCAAAAATAACATGCGGAACCACGAAAAAACGCAAAACACGGATAAAGAAAATAACAAGTTGGTGGAACGCAGAAGTAAAGAAAGCGGTAAAAGAAAAAAAGGAAAAATATAAAAAGTGGTTGAAGAGCAAACAGGAATGTGATTACAGAGAATACAGAATAGCGAGAAGACATGTGAGTAGAATAGTAAAGAGGGAAAAACAAAAAGACTGGGAAGAGTATGGAGAAACCCTAAATAAAAACTACAAGGAGGCAACCAGAAACTTCTACAAAAAGATAAGTGCAATGCGAACCAGAGGAGAACCCTTTGACCCAACTGAAATAATTAACAGCGAAAATGGAGAACCAATAAGTGAACAAAAACAGATCCTAATAAGATGGAAGCAGTATTTCGAACAACTTCTCAACATCCCATCAGATGTCACAGGAATTCAAGAGACCTACACAGATGTCACCGAGGAACTAGAACCAGACATACTAAAAGAAGAAATTATAGAAGCCATCAGATTAGCCCCATTAAACAAATCACCAGGACAGGATGAAATACCAAATGAACTAATTAAAGCAGCAAGGGAAGTAGGAACAGCTTGGCTACATAGACTATTCAACCATGTTTGGGTAGAACAACAGACACCACGAGACTGGGGAAATGCCATAATTATCCCAATTTGGAAAAACAAAGGCAGCAAAAGAGATTGCACACAATACAGAGGCATTTCACTGTTGAGTCATACTGGGAAAATATTTTGCAAAATTCTTGAAAAAAGATTACGAACTACTTTAGAACCCCAGCTAAGCGAAACGCAGCTTGGATTTAGGAAAAACAAAGGATGCACAGACGCCATTTTTGCTCTTAGACAACTTATAGAAAAATCAATTGAATTCAATGAAACACTCTACTTAGCCTTTGTCGACCAAGAAAAGGCATTTGATAGGGTAGATAGAAACAAGCTGTGGGAAATCCTTAAACAATATGGAGTGAGTACACATCTAACAAACCTATGCAGAAGTTTATACAACAACAGTGAATGCATAGTGAGAGCAACTGGAGAACACTCAGAACCCTTCACCATAAGATCTGGAGTACGACAAGGTTGTGTCCTGTCCCCTCTCTTGTTCATAACATATATAGACAACATATGTAAAGAAACCAGCCAAGCAGAGACAGCAAGAATACCGCATGACGAGAACACAGAAGAAGAACCATCTGCAAATCTAACCATTAGAGAACTCCTGTTTGCGGACGACCAAGCACTAATAGCAAAATCAGAAGCTGAATTACAAGACCACATGAATAGTCTAAACGAAATGTGTAGGGAACATAACATGAAAATTAGCACAAGCAAAACAGAGGTAATGACTATAACTAAAGAAGAACAAACAGCAACAATTCACCTAAACGAACATCCCTTGAAACAAGTAAAGAGCTTCAAGTACCTAGGAAGTATAATATCATCAAATGGCAGATCAGAAGACGAGATCGAAAATAGGTGCAATAAGGCAAATCAACTCATTGGACAAATGGCACCAATACTAAAGAACAAACATGTATCAATAACTACTAAGAAAGCACTTTACAACACAATCTTCCTACCAACTCTCTGCTACCAATGCCAAACCTGGACAATGACAGAAAAAGAGAAAAGAAAAATCACAACAACAGAAATGAGGTTTCTGAGAAGAATACTCAACGTATCAAGAAGAGATAAGATCAGAAATGAAGAAATCAGGACTAAAGTAGGGGTTAAAGCTGCTCTAGATTTTATTAGAAAGCAGCAAGTCAAATGGTTTGGCCATGCAAGTAGGCTACCAGTCAACAGCATGCCACAACAAGCAATGATGTACAGACCAGATGGAAACAGAGGAAGAGGCCGACCACGTAAACGTTGGACTGAGGGAATAACAGAATCCATGGGAATGTCGATATACGAAGCCCATAACCGGGCACTCTCACGAAGTTTATACTTCACCTCGACACCGCAAGGTACAAGAGGAACATGATGAGATGAGATGAGATGAGAATTAGGCCACTACCCTGGCTAAAAAAGTTAGTTGTATATCCTTTATATGACATCGTAGTCAACCCCAGCATCTTTTGGTTGTTTGTGATATCCTGGCAAGTTTATGTTCAAGAGTTTGCAATTTCTTTCTGAATTACTAGCACTCATATCATTTTATAAAAACCAATACAACGAGGTTTGGTGCCAACTCGCCCACAAATGTTTTTCGAACACGGCATGCAGGATTATGAACTGCGTCCGTTACTCCTTCATCACAGAGCTGGCACACTGGCTAAAACACATATTTAAAAAACTTATCCACAAAAGAATATTTACAGCATGTGTGATTCTGATATATACACATTTGGATCCTCAGTCGTGCTGCGGAGTTTGTGCGCTCTGATGAGATTCTGCTTGTGTGATATACGGAAGAAGTGTCTGTGTGCAATAAAGTGATCCTGTACACACAACAAAGTAGATTAAAGATCAAAGTAATCTCTCTTTCTCTCCCACTGAAAAATTAATTTAAAATTTATTCAGCTCATACAACTTCCCATATATTTATTGATTGATAATTCCACATATAATCTACAGTTACTAATTCTTCCTGGCCCAGAAAGTTGCATATCAATCCTTTTTATCCATGTTGTTAACTCCTTCAGTCCTATATTGCTGTTATTTTGATTTCTTCAAACCTGAGTCATCTATTATTTTAAAATAGATTTCATTATTTGTAACAGAACAAATTGAATTTCCACAGCTACGAATCAAAGATATGTGCAAGTGAGATAAAAATGTCCGGGCGAAAACCACAAGCTGAGAGAAAAGGCTTTTTTACCCTAGCATGTGGAGATGCACTGTAAAGAATCATCATGAACTTAGTCAAAGGAGACTACTTTAACAAGCAGAGGAAGAAAAAAACTCACTAAAATTAATGCCAGGCTGTGTGGCTGAAGATACATCAACCCTTAGTTAGAAATGACCAAGATAAGAACACTTTTACATGTCCTAAACACATCAGCCATATGACGCTAGACCCATATTTTTACACACAATCAGCAATCAATGAAAGATGTAGTCAGTATCATGCTAGATGTCCTAACTTTCCATGACATTGCCTGGCAGCCATTTTAGGCTGGGTCGACCTGAGAGCTCAGGGCAATCTAAACAATTTGCCCTGATGTGGATTTGAACCCATGATCACTGGGCTGGCAGGTGAACAGATAGCCACTGCACTATCACAGTTCCTCATACTATGACTGAGGGGGAAATTACTATTATTTTTCATTGTGATATACCAAGTTGAAGTAACCATTTCCTGAACAGAAACAAAGCTGTCACAGTAACTGAAAGCTTAAAAAAGCTTGGACCAAACATAAAACTTTCACATTCTTTAAGAGTTACTACACAAAAAAGGAAAGTAATTAATTTTCACGCAAAAGAAACAATGTTATGCACTGTACAATAATGCCAGTTTAATATTATACATTGACTCCTTCACTCTAGTGACAGATATGTAATACAAAACTGACAGAGTTGAGGTTTTGCCAAAGAAGGTGAACATACCACTGCTGTGATTGGCTGATATTCTTCAGTGTTGTCAGTGTGTGAAGAATCAAATCTGCTTAGGTCATCCTTAGAATGTTTGTGACTCCGCCCTGGGAGATGAGAGTCGAGATTTCAAATGGGATAATAAAACCTAGGGTCACATGCATAAATTCAAAGTTCATCAATAAATGTTGACGTATTTAACAACTTTTTTAAAAATGTTGTATATCCCTTGCAAGACGTTGCAGTCAACACCAGCATTTTTCAGCTGCTGTTGACGTACTAGGCAAATTTTACGTTCAGTAGTTTGCCATTGCTTTCTGAACGACAGGCTCCCATACCAACACGTTATAACACAACGCGACACGGTCTGCTGCACAAATTTCAAACGCCTAGTAAGCGGCTCATGAACCGCGTTCACAAGCATTTGGCCACAGAGTCCGGCAAATTAAATTTTAAATTACATATAGAAAAATAACTGGAAAGATTAAACTATACCTTGACAACATTTGATAAATCTTACTTACAATGACATTTCAATATCTCTGGTTTATTTTAACATTTAATTATATGTTGCCCATCTTGACAACAGTTGGTTACATCTTGCTTATTGACATTTCATTATATCTAACTTATTTTAACATATTACATCAGGCTAACCTTAACATTTCAGTACATGTCATTTACACTGACAACATTTCATTACATATAGCTTATTTTAACATATTGTTACATCAGGCTAACCGTAACATTTCAGTACATGTCATTTATACTGACAACATTTCATTACATCTAGCTTATTTTAACATAATGTTACATCAGGCTAACCTTAACATTTCAGTACATGTTGCTTATATTGACAACATTTCATTACATATAGCTTATTTTAATATATTGTTACATCAGGCTAACCGTAACATTTCAGTACATGTTGCTTATACTGACAACATTTCATTACATCCAGTTTATTTTAACATATTGTTACATCAGGCTAACCATAACATTTCAGTACATGTCATTTATACTGACATTTCATTACATCTAGCTTATTTTAACATATTGTTACATCAGGCTAACCTTAACATTTCAGTACATGTTGCTTATACTGACAACATTTCATTACATATAGCTTATTTTAACATATTGTTACATCAGGCTAACCTTAACATTTCAGTACATGTCATTTATACTGACAACATTTCATTACATCTAGCTTATCTTGAGATTTCATTAGGCCTGGCTTATTTTAACATTTTATTATATCTGGCTTAATTTAATACTTTGTTACATGTTGTTTATCCTGACATTATTTCATTAGTTAGTTGGTTGTCAGATTATCATCCCTACACATCAAACCATTCAGTCCATAAGTGATCAGGTCCCCTCCTATCCCCCTCAGTGTGTAGTGGACAACAACACCAGTTCTGTGTTAGTTGACTAATCTTCTTTGGCTGCCAGCATTTTGATATGATGTTCTTGCAGTCTGGTCAAGGTCAAGGTATTTGTTACTTGATTCATTTAATCACCCTGCCTCTCAGGCGGCATTCACAATATTAATATGGTCCATGGCTCATCAGCGTTCCACAACAGCCCAGCCCACAAGCCTATCAGCTTGTTAATTTCTTCTTACACCCACGTGTTAGTTCGTTGCATATCCTTTACAGGATGTCGCAGTCAACCCCAGAATTTTTTGGCTGTTCATGATTTCTTGGCAAGTTTATGTTCAGTATTTTGCCAATGCTTTCTGAACGACCGGCACCAATACCATTTTCAGAAAGAAAAAAAAACAATGCAAGGTGGTCTGCTACCAAATCGCACGCAGCTGTGTTTCGAACGTGGGTATGCAGGATTGTGAACATTTTCCGTAACCCCTTCGCTACGGAGCGGCTGACAATTAGATATTTCATCATATCTTGCTTATCTTGACAACATTTCATCAAATCTTATCTATCTTCACAATATTTTATCGAATCTTGCCTATCTTTACAGTATTTCATCAAATCTTGCCTATCTTGACAACATTACATCAAATCTTGCCAATGTTGAAAGTATTACATCAAATCTTGACCTACACTGACAGTAATTCATCATATCATTCTGACGGCATTTCATTGCATCTTGGCTCTCTTGACAACATTTAAATATATCTTGTCTTTCTTGACAAAATTTCAATACAACTGATTTATCTTGGCAGCATTTCATTACTTCTTACTCGTGTTGACACTTCATTATATCTTGCTTACCTTAAAACATGTTGATACATCTTACTTATTTTGAAAATGCCTAACAGCACCCTGGCTTATTCTTGACAATTAGATCAAAATACTTTGTTACATGTAGGTTATCCTGACATTATGTTCCATTTAGTTAGTTGGTTGTCAGATGATCATCCCTACACATACAAACCATTCCAGGGTCCATAAGTGATCCAGGTCCCCTCCTCATCCCCCTCAGTGTGTAGTGGCACAACAACACCAGTTCTGTGTTAGTTGACTAAATCTGTCTTTGTCTGCCAGCATTTTGATATGAGTTCTTGCAGGGCTGGTCAAGGTCAAGGTATTTTGTTACTTGATTCATTTTACTCACACTGCCTCTCAGGGCGGCATTCCAGCAATATTAAATATGGTCCATGGCTCATCAGCGTTCCACACAGCCAGCCCACAAGCCTATCAGTCTTTGTTAATTTCTTCTTACACCCACGTGGTAGTTTCGTTGGCATCTCCTCTTAGCAGGATGTCGCAGTCAACCCCAGGACTTTTTTGGCTGTTTCATGATTTCTTGGCAAGTTTAGGTCAGTATTTGTGCCAATGCTTTCTGACGACCGAGCATCAATACCATTTTCAGAAAGAAAAAAAAACAATGCAAGGTGGTCTGCCTACCAAAGCGAACCGAGCTGTGTTTCGAACGTGGGTATGCAGGAATCGTGAACATTTTCCGTAACCCCCTTCGCTACGGCAGCGGCTGACAATGAGAGATTTCATCATATCTTCTGCTTATCTTGACACATTTCATCAAATCTTATCTATCTTCACACTATTTTTATCCGAATCTTGCTATCTGTACAGTATTTCATCAAAATCTTGCCTATCTTGACAACATACATCAATCTTGCCAATGTTGAAAGTATTACATCAATCTTGACCTACACTGACAGTAATGTGCATCAGATCATTCTGACGGCCATTTCATTGCATCTTGGCTCTCCTTAACATTTGTTTTTTCAATATATCTTGTCATTTCTTGACACAAATTTCAATACACCTGGATTTATCCTTTGGGCAGCATTTCATTACTTCTTACTCGTGTTGGACATTCATTATATCTCTGCCTTACCTTAAAACATGTGATACCCCTATTTTTCCTTACTTATTTTGAAAATGCCTAAACAGCACTCGCAAGGCTTTATCTGGACAATTAGATCAAAATGAAACCACTCTAATAGTTCAGAAGTTTCAGGACACAACTGCTGGAGTGTGTGACTTATGTATCTATTTTTTTATGTATCTACTGTAGTCATAACTAAAGAACAAACAACAACAATTCACCTAAATGAACATCCCTTGAAACAAGCAAAGAGTTTCAAGTACCTAGGAAGTATAATATCATCAAATGGCTAGATCAGAAGGACGAGATCGAAAAATAGGTGCAATAAGGCAAATCAACTCAATTGGCCAAAATAGGCACCAATACTAAAGAACAAATATCAGTATCATAAACTACGTAAGAAAGCCCTTTACCACACATCTTCCTGCCAACTCTATGCTATCAATGCCATAACCTGGACCAATGACTGAAAAAGAGAAAAGAAAAAATCACAACAGCAGAAATGAGGTTCCTGAGGAAGAATACTCACGTATCAGAAGATGATACGATCAGAAATGGAAGAAATCAGGACTAAAGTGGGGGTTAAAGCAGCACTAGATTTTATTAGAAAGCAGCAAGTCAAATGGTTTGGCCATGCAAGTAGGTTACCAGTCAACAGCATACTACAACAGGCAATGATATACAGACCAGATGGAAACAGAGGAAGAGGCCGAGCACGTAAACGTTGGACGGAGGGAATAGCAGAGTCCATAGGAATATCGATATATGAAGCCCATAATTGGGCACTCTCACAAAGTTTATACTTCACCTCGACACCGCAAGGTACAAGAGGAACATGATGAGATGAGATGAGACTAGTCATTTTGATCTGGTCCAGACAATCACTTCAATGCACTTATTTGTTAAGTAAGAACTTAGCTCTCTGTTGAGTTGATGACAGGAAAAGTCCTCAGGAAGGAACCAGGCCACCACAACTCATTAAAGCTATAATGTAACACATGGGAAGTCGTGAGTGTTTCACTAACTGCAGTGATAGCCCAATGCTGGTTTAGGTACTTACATAATGATAATGATGATGACAATGATAATTATGATCATAACGACTTCTTAGACATATGAATACTATTTGACAAAAACAGTTTCGAACACTTTGACAAATAACACAGAGCAAACAATCCAGTTCCTATATAAAATTATGAATCACAAATCTGCATTACGAACCTGGAGAACGAGGACTTCTGCGAGTGGTATAGTTTGAGCGAAGCTGGACATCATTATTCCTGCTTTCAATCTCCCTTTCTCTTTGTTCAATAGCATCCATCTTCCGTAGAATGTCACTAATGCTGACATCATCTACAACAAAAAGGAACTTGCTATTTAAACTCTCCATCACAAGAATGGACTAAAAAGCAACAGAATATAGGTAGCCCTGAATTTACACTGAGATTAAGGTTTCTGGATGTACAGATGGAAGAACAATATGTGTAAATGGAACCCTATAAATAAATGGGTCAAACGGAAGTCTTAAGTTTGGGTTCTGACCACTAAACATATTCAAACATCCCAGATGTTTATTTATTGAATAATTCATTTTCATCTTCCCTGAAAGATGTATCACACCCACTTATATGCCTATCCAATAGGGAGGTTGAGAAGTCAGTGCATGCAGGAATGGCTGCATTTATCTAGGGGTACACTTGCTAAATCTGGGTACAATCTTCAACTGCTCCAACATCATAAGGGAAGAAATACAAACTAGAATCAACTCTGGAAATAAGATATACTATGCACTACAACATCTACTAAAATCAAATGCGCTATCTCGTAACACCAAAATCACAATATACAAAACACTGATCAGACCAGTTGTGCTGTATGGCTCTGAAACCTGGGGTACAATGAAGGGAGACGAAGCCTTGTTACAAACCTTTGAGAACAACGTTTTAAGACGCATCTTTGGACCCATTAGGGATACACAAAGTAGAGAGTGGAAAAGAAGAAGTAACAAAGACATTTATGATCTGTTTAAGTCCCCGCTAATCACTGGTATCATGAAGGCTAATAGGCTACAATGGCTGGGGCATGTGTAGAAAGAATGGAAGATAATAGGGAAACAAAACTCGCATACACTCAGGAAATAAATGACCGCAGACCCCGAGGTAGACCAAGAAGACGGTGGAGAGATAATATATATATATACAGACCTACAAGCACTTGGAATCACTGACAGGCAAGAGAAGGTCAACCAGAGAGACGAATGGAGACGGACTGTATCTGCAGCAAAGAACCTCAATGGCTCAGAATGCTGAAGAAGAAGAAGAAGAAGAAGAAGAAGAAGAAGAAGAAGAAGAAGAAGAAGAAGAAGAAGAAGAAGAAGAAGAAGAAGAAGAAGAAGAAGAAGAAGAAGAAGAAGAAAGTTGCTAAATCAGCAGTTTTCAATGTCTGCACGGTGGTAAGCAATGACTGCCAGTCAGGGGCAACTAGGATGGCATGTATTTCTTTTATAAATAGCTATAAGATACTATTTCATCTGTTCTATTTTCTTTTGTTTTAATAACAAAAGTTTTCAAAGGGCATATTATGTATGTTTTCTTGCAGAAATTGTAGTTATTTTTATTAACTGTACTACAAAACCTAGATTTTACTGAGCCATTCCAAAGCTCTCCTGCTCCACACAAAAATTGTTAGCTGGTACATTAAAATCGGCCATGTACTCAGAATGGACAAGACAAGACTCCCCTACCAAGCCCTCATATGGTCACCGGTAGGGAAAAGAAAACGGGGAAGACCAAGAGAGACCCTGCGTAGAACCATCATTAGAGAAGGCTCATTCAACGGCCAAGTAAATATCCAAGATCTACAACAGATAGCAGCGAACCGCCAGGCATGGAGAGACAGGACTTCTGCCCTATGCGCCGCCTTAGGCTCAAGAGGAAAAACTAACTAACTAACTAACTAACATTAAAATATGGCTAGAGGTGTTACCAATCACCCAACAGGGAAGCCACAGAAAGAATGTCATTCAAAGACGCCATGGACTCAAAAAGAGTGAAAATTGTTGCAGAAGACAGATCCAATCATGGGTACAAATTCCATCTATCTAGTTGTGTGATGGCTAATTACAACTACAAAGATGTTAAAACTTCTCAACCACAGCAGTGTTTAAAGCTCAGAAGTAGAATTCTTAAATTAAAGCTCACTGCATTTTTAACCTACATAAATATGAGGAATGATTGACTGAACCAGCGCAAAAAGAGGTCTGCCTGTATTAACAAACTTCCGTGGTGAAGTGGTCAAGCCATTTACCACATGCTCTGAAGGTTGTGGGTTCGATCCCGGGCTATGTCTTTCAGTTCATGAGTGTATTTTTCTCGGTGACTCGGGTTGTTGCTAGAGCTACGGAGTTTGTGCTTTGTGCAGAAAGAGACTGAGACATATGGGATAAAACCCTGTGCAATGAAGTCAATCTTCTCAACTATTTTAACAAAACACAATAATTTTCAATTATAAAGTTACATCTATACTTTCAATCCCCTGCAATTGCAGGATTATTTTTTCTCCAAACAGAACGCCTCTGGGATCAATCCATACTTGTAAAATGGGAAAAAGATAAATGTCTCAAATGTTATTTAAAATATCTTGTAAGGAAAGGTAGCGAGGAAGGGAACTGACCACCCTATCTCATGCAGTGGCCTAAAACATGTGAAGGCCTAAAAACTCACACGCCAAAAGCAGTATCTGTCATGGAACTTCCTTTGCAATGATTACTCTACTTGATATAAGTTAGTTAGTTAGTCGACAGATCATCCTCGTTGCACATCGAACCATTCGGTCCATAAGTGCTCGGATCCCCTCCTCAGCAAATCCCGCAGCGTGTAGCGGCTAACGACACCAGTTCTGTGTTGGTTTATCAATCTTCTTTGGCTTCCTGCATAGTGTTCTTGTTTGGCCACCCCTCTTTTAATTTGCTGCTCCCGCAGTCTGGCCATTGTTGTAGATTCTCAGTCATCACTTGGTTCTCACTTGATATAAGGCAGCAGTAAGTGTCAAAAGTGTTTGCTCTTAATCATTCCTTCTGTAGCCTTGTGTGTATAGAGATACCTTTAGTAATGCTTAAATGTGTACCATGATTACGCATACTGTCTTGTTTTAACTAAGGCTGTTTGGATGCCTCATTGGGGACTGAAGTTAGTTAGTTGCATTTCCTTTACAGGACGTAGCAGTCAACCCCAGAATCTTTTGGCTGTTTGTGATTCCTGGGCAAGTTTATGTTCAGTAGTTTGCCATTGCTTTCTGGACGACTGGCACCCATACCATTTCATAACAAAACCTGCTGTATGCGGGATTACGAACTGTAACCCGTTCGCCATGGAGTCAGCATGGGGACTTAAACCCAAGGCAATCGCAGTAACAGTTAAGAATACTACATTAGTACTATGGAAATAACACTGTACATAAAGTAAACCCATTTACATGTCCTAAGACATACTGGAGATAATGGTGCTAGATTCATATTTTCGGTGGCTGAACAACACACCATGGGCAATATAATAAGTATTATACTGGCCATGTTACCTTCCCAGAGAGATATCTGGTACCAATTCTATAGTAAGTATTATACTGGCCATGTTACCTTCCCAGAGAGATATCTAGTACCCATTCTATAATAAGTATTATACTGGCGATGTTACCTTCCCAGAGAGATATCTAGTACCCATTCTATAGTAAGTATTATACTGGCCATGTTACCTTCCCAGAGAGATATCTAGTACCCATTCTACAATAAGTATTATACTGGCCATGTTACCTTCCCAGAGAGATATCTAGTACCCATTCTACAGTAAGTATTATACTGGCCATGTTACCTTCCCAGAGAGATATCTAGTACCCATTCTACAGTAAGTATTATACTGGCCATGTTACCTTCCCAGAGAGATATCTAGTACCCATTCTACAGTAAGTATTATACTGGCCATGTTACCTTCCCAGAGAGATATCTAGTACCCATTCTACAGTAAGTATTATACTGGCCATGTTACCTTCCCAGAGAGATATCTAGTACCCATTCTACAGTAAGTATTATACTGGCCATGTTACCTTCCCAGAGAGATATCTAGTACCCATTCTACAGTAAGTATTATACTGGCCATGTTACCTTCCCAGAGAGATATCTAGTACCCATTCTACAGTAAGTATTATACTGGCCATGTTACCTTCCCAGAGAGATATCTAGTACCCATTCTACAGTAAGTATTATACTGGCCATGTTACCTTCCCAGAGAGATATCTGGTACCCATTCTACAGTAAGTATTATACTGGCCATGTTACCTTCCCAGAGAGATATCTAGTACCCATTCTACAATAAGTATTATACTGGCCATGTTACCTTCCCAGAGAGATATCTGGTACCCATTCTATAATAAGTATTATACTGGCCATGTTATCTTCCCAGAGAGATATCTGGTACCCATTCTATAATAAGTATTATACTGGCCATGTTATCTTCCCAGAGAGATATCTAGTACCCATTCTATAATAAGTATTATACTGGCCATGTTATCTTCCCAGAGAGATATCTGGTACCCATTCTACAGTAAGTATTATACTGGCCATGTTACCTTCCCAGAGAGATATCTGGTACCCATTCTATAATAAGTATTATACTGGCCATGTTACCTTCCCAGAGAGATATCTGGTACCCATTCTACAGTAAGTATTATACTGGCCATGTTACCTTCCCAGAGAGATATCTAGTACCCATTCTACAGTAAGTATTATACTGGCCATGTTACCTTCCCAGAGAGATATCTAGTACCCATTCTACAGTAAGTATTATACTGGCCATGTTACCTTCCCAGAGAGATATCTAGTACCCATTCTACAGTAAGTATTATACTGGCCATGTTACCTTCCCAGAGAGATATCTAGTACCCATTCTACAGTAAGTATTATACTGGCCATGTTACCTTCCCAGAGAGATATCTGGTACCCATTCTACAGTAAGTATTATACTGGCCATGTTACCTTCCCAGAGAGATATCTAGTACCCATTCTACAATAAGTATTATACTGGCCATGTTACCTTCCCAGAGAGATATCTGGTACCCATTCTACAGTAAGTATTATACTGGCCATGTTACCTTCCCAGAGAGATATCTGGTACCCATTCTACAGTAAGTATTATACTGGCCATGTTACCTTCCCAGAGAGATATCTAGTACCCATTCTACAATAAGTATTATACTGGCCATGTTATCTTCCCAGAGAGATATCTAGTACCCATTCTATGAGGCTGTGTTGATCCCACAGAAGTCAGTAACATAATGTAAAGGACCCCCCACCCCCTCCTCCCCATCCACCCCACTTGCATTTTATTGGGTCTATGGTGCCAGTTCCATATTTGTTAGACCAATTGGCACTCAATGGGTGATGTGATCAATACCACACAAGTTGCCTTGACTTCTCACATACATTCCTGGTACCCATTTTAGGCTAGGTGATCTGGTAGCCCACATCAATGAAAACATCCATGCCTTGAAAGGATTCAAACACATGAGTACTGGGCCTGCAGGCAAGCATGCTAACCACCACACTACTGGGGATCCTACAGATATACTTGGCATAACACAACTATCCCTGCTACTGCCTGTCCAGACATTTGTTACATCCATGTATTCAGTTCTAGTTATTACCTTTACTCCTCTGTTACAGACATGTGTTACATACACTCATTCAATTCAAGCTATTATTTTAACCTTTTCTGTCATAAACAGGTATTACACACACTCATTCAGTTCTAGTTATTGTTTTAATCCCATCTGTCACAGACATGAGTTATATCCACTCATTCAATTCTAGTTATTACTTTAACCCCTCGAGAGTTTCCATGGCGAAGTGGTCAAGCCGTTATGACTCGCGCTCCGTAGGTTGTGGATTAGATTCCAGGCCACGAGTGAATTTTTCTCAGAGACTCCTGGGGGTCATTGCTAGAGCTACAGAGTTTGTGCTCTGCGCGATGCTTTCGGCAGATCGCCCTGCGGAAAGAGACCAGGCCATATGGGATAAAACCTGGTGCAATGAAGTTGATCCTCTCGACTTATGACTTTTTAAAAAAAAGACTTTAACCCCTTCTATCAGACATTTGTTACACCTACTCATTCTCTTTAACTCTTTCTATCCCAGACATTTGTTACACCAAATCTTTCAGTTTTAGCTGTGACTTGTACTCCATCTGTCCCTGACAGTTCAACAACAAATTAGAAGTCTGTACATACACTTACCATCATTCTTTATGTACTCAGGGGCTGCAGTTTGATGGTTGACTTTGCCAGTAGGTGGACGTGAATCTCCACCATAAATGGTTGATGTCCCATCTGCCACTTGCAGCACTTTCTGTAAGTCCTCCATTTCTCTGCTAGTGTTTGTACCCAAAAAATCTAAAAGCAAAATAAAACAGATAAACGTTATTAAACACAGGAAGTTGGGGAAGGGGGAGGGGGGAGAATTCATTATCTTGTAGGCAGGAGTGCAAAGGGAGGGGGAGGGTAGAGAAATTCATTTTCTTGTAAGGGCAGGAGTGCATGAGCAGCAGGATAACTAGTCTTTCCCGTGACCTACTTACAAACTCTGTGTAAAGACTTATTTTTCTGACTTGTCACACAGCCAGTCTCAAATCTATTTAGACCTTTCCTTAGATGTTTTTGTTTCTTACAAGACAAACATTTCCAGAGACTGTCAGCCTTATCATGAGTAGGCAGTTCTGTCTTGGATAGTCTTCTCCACTGCTGCAATACTACAATATACAAAGCTAAAATGGCCTCTACAGCAATGTGTTGTTCATGTGAGCAAAAACCTCTACAACATTGTACAAAATACTGCTCAGAAAGGTCTGCCCTGCAGTAATATGAAACAAAAATAGATGTCAAACTACAGAAGCCTGCAAGATCTGCAGAAGACAGTGCAGTTTGTGCAGACAACAAAATTTAAGAAAGGCTGATTTCAAGCAAATGAAAAGAAGAAGAAGAAGAAGAAGAAGAAGAAGAAGAAGAAGAAGAAGAAGAAGAAGAAGAAGAAGAAGAAGAAGAAGAAGAAGAAGAAGAAGAAGAAGAAGAAGAAGAAGAAGAAGAAGAAGAAGAAGAAGAAGAAGAGGATTTCAGATTTTGCTTAAGAGCACAGGTGTATTGTGTGTTTGGGTGGTGAGAGTTTAAAAATATTGAAATATTTTGCTGAAAATTACAAACACATAAGATTATGTTTGACTTACCCGACACTGTGGGATTTCTCAGTGATTCTGGTAAGGTGACACCTAAATTATCCTGTGTGGTGTCTCTAGAATTGGCCACTTTTGGTGACTGGGTGGTGTTGAACGTCGACTCCATTGAGTCTAGCAGTGCAACTATCAAACATAAGTAAAACAGTCTGAACTTTGATCGATGATCTGAATTATACTTACTTGTTTTATGTGCTTAAATCATAGATTCAGATTGTATTTCACATCAGTCAGTAATATATGATGTGGAAAGCATTTATAAAATAGTAAACAGGAGCTCTGTAAAATTAAGATATCCAATAAAAACAGCCAAGACTTTTCCAAATACATGAAACAAAATAGTCTGGTTTTTGACAAAACAAGCAAGCATCAATAGATTATACAAAATGACACCATGGGCAAGGCTCAGTGTGGTCTAGTTTCAGCAAGTATTTCTCTAGCCTTGTACTATCACCAGCCAACATGCAAAGCAGCAAGTTAGGGTCTCAATCTGGTCCTTACCCTTCAAGCTACCTGACTTGGGTGGTCTTGACAATAACTACACTACTGCTAGCATAACGGATAAGAAAGATCATATATGGCCTATCTACTGCCAGCACAGCTCTTTTAGCATCATAGGATAACTTATTCCCCTACCTTATTAAGGTGGCGATAAGGGAGAGAAGTTAATTGTAATAAAATCATAAATATACAAGGAGGCTTCAAATGAAAGAATTAATTTTCTTTGGGTGAATATATTCTGAAAAAAAAGTCAAGAACAAATGTATCATTTTTCCAAGTAGTCCCCACTGCATTCAATGCAAGTGCTTCAGCGCCAATAAAGTGTTTGGATTCCTGTAGAAACAAAAATGTTCTTGGTCATGCGTGTAACTACTCTTGGGTCACTATTCGGTGTGCCCGACCCAGTTGTGAACAGCAGAAGTCACGCCGTTTTGAAACTTCCTACTCCGCTCATACACTTGCTGAACTGACAGGCGTGCATTACCAAAATGGACCTTCATTCGCCAATGAATTGCTCCAGGTGTCATTACTTCACTGATTAAAAAACGGATAACAGAATGCTGCTCCTCTCTGGTGCATGTCAAAAGTGGGGCCTCCATCTATAAACTGTCCTTATGATGTCCTTACCACGTTCATCTGCACCATGATGTCATGTGCTTAACACGCTTCACATCCTTAACAACAATATTGATAGGTTACAAGATATCCATCCATCCATCAGGTGCCATGCCAATAAGCGTGGGCGGTCATGTTCTGTCATCTCACTCGATCACCAGAGCTGTGGATCAGCTCTGTGTTCCTGTCTTGACCATGCCATGTGGCCAAGTCATCCAGGTATTTACTTCTCGGTCTTCCCCTTGGTCTCTCCCCTTCAATCTTGCCGTCGTCACCAAGTTCTTCAAGTCATTTCTTCTCATAACATGTCCAAATGCATGGTTATTGTCATTTATATCACACTTTTAAGGTTTTCATTTGAAGCCCCCTTGTGTTTATTACTCTATCATGTACATACAAAATACTGTTTGCAGTGCCCTGTTTCTGTACCATTGTCGTCTGTTGGGGATAAGATACCTACCATGTTTCTGTACCATTGTCGTCTGTTGGGGATAAGATACCTGTCAGAGTCTCAGAGGTATGAGAGAGAGGACATAGGACAGGGACAGGACATAAGTATAGCATGAGTGGGGTAGACAGGACTATACACCCAGGAATAGACAGAACATTGGGGGTTTATAGACAGGACAGGGTCCATGAATGACAGTACAACCTTGCACTGGATGACCTGAGACACCAGTCATCAACAGACGGGTGAAGGACAGGACGGTATCCAGAAGACCGAGACATCCTACTTAGCACGACTATTACGGACGACACGAGGTCAAAGACCACGTGACCACAGACCGAGAGCGAAACAGACAGACTGGACTAGACGGGTGTTGAGGAAGGATGTGTTTGGGAGATTTGTGAGAGAGAGTGCACCGAATACCTGATTGCTAATGCTGAGAGAGTGTGGCATTGAAAGCCTGTGCGCTGTGTATGAGATACCTTGTGATACGAGAGCGCTGGAGTGTATTGCTGTTATTGCATTATATGCTGTCATAAATTATTGTAACCTTGAGTTGTGAATTGACTTAGAATGGATTTCACGTTAATAAATGTTATTACATGCCGACTGTGTTGACAGATTCTTTATGCATGTACTAATTCCTGTCATAACCAAGACAACGAGTAACTGAGACGCTGACAATACCAAATTTGTATTTTCTTGACTCAAAAGGTGCTCTACGGATGATGTGGTCAACCACAATTACTCCCAGGACATTTTATTGGACCATTTCTGAGGCTGGGTCAATCCACAGCCACATTCTGCCTTTTATTTCCTATTGAAGCAACTCATGAAAAACCATCCTATCTTTCACAATCGCAGCTCGCTCCATGTACTCCCTGCATTAGTCATCTATGTCTCTAATTTTCTACTCCATGTGTTTCATGGTCTACCTCTACTTCATTCTGCTGGCTCTGTGGTGAAGGAGTTACGGGCGCAGTTCGTAATTCTGCATACCACGTTCGAAACACAGCTGCCAGCGATTTGGCAGCGTTGGTTTTAATAAAAAAAGGATATGAGTGCCAGTCGTTCAGAAAGCAATGTAAACTACTGAAGGCAAACTTGATCACAAACAGCAAAAAATTTTGGGGACGACTGCGATGTCCTGTAAAGGATATGCAACTAACTAACTATTTCATGTCCCCTGTGGGTTCCGGTGAAGTGACTTTCTAGTTATACTATTATTAGTTTTTTCTCACTGCCCAGAGCCACTTGGTCCTGAATAAAAAATTCCTGCCTTGAGGAGACTTTGAACCTAGGACCACCAGCAGACATTGCACCATGACTCCTATTTATTGCTCTGTAATACAATAATTTGCATCACCCATCTAGTGCCAATTGGTCTATAGACATACGGGATTAGCACCATGTACCCAATACTCCCCAAGGTGTGGACAAGGATCGTTACATTCTGCTTGATATAATAATCTGCTTTAAGGATATGGCGTATTATTTGTTTAATTATTTTCTCAGATTATATGTTATAGATAAAATCTGACATAACCTTTTGTATGACAATGACTCAGTGTATATTTTTAGGCATCAAAGACCACTTGACATGAATACCACATCTTAGTGTCTTAATTTACTAAAGAAGATCATATCACTACTGAGTGACATGAATGTATTACATGAACAATCTGTAATAATTTGGTCTGAAATTGCTGAGGAACACGGAGCACAAATGAGTGTGACCCGAGTCAGTTAAATACCCTTTTACACACCTTGAGGCACTTAGGGCTTATGGTGCTAGACCCACATCTTTATAAAGCAGTTGACACTCAGTGTGTGATGTAGGCAGTATCACACAAGTCACCTTTACTACTCAAGACATTTCCTGATACCCATTTTAGGCTGGGTCGACCTGGGAGCCCAGATCTATATTTACAATTCAAATCGGCCCATATGCAGATTGAACCCATGACTACTGTGCCAACAGGCAAGTGTCTAGCCTCTAGGCTACTAGGGCTCCTCGTAGCCTCAGTGTATTAAAATCATTCTAATTTAATTGACCAATCAATGAATCAGACAAATGTTTATATACTTATTGATAAATCAATCAATCAATCAGATGTTCACTATACCTACTGATCAATAAATCTATCAAATGTTTACTAAACCTATTGATCAATCAATGATTCAATCAAATTATTATAACTATTGAACAATTAATGGATTTATCAAATGATTACTATACCTCGTGACAACATGCTTGGTTTCTGAGATGACGACTGCTGAAAGAAGAAACAAACATTGTATGCTTAGCTTTATAGTCCTCATGGCACTGGGTTGGTGTTCGTTGACAATAAAATATCTAAAACCTGTTGAAGAAACATTACCAACCTAGGATTAATCTTGAAGTAACACACAGAACCTGTTGCCATGCCATGACGTGTTCTGGTTATATGGTAAAATTCAAAGGACCCTTTCACACCCCTTGGGTATATGGTGCTAGTCAGCATTTGGTGGGTGATATGGTCAATATCATGCCTGCCCCAGTTACTTCCCAGAACATTCCCCGGTACCCATTTTAGACTATGTCAACCCAGGAGCCCAGGTCCATTATTTTCTAATCTCCGCCTCAAGCTATATTTTAACATATAACCACTGGACTGGCAGGCAAATGTACTAGCCAATGCGCTACTGCAGCTTCCCGTCTAATCTCATTCAGTGTATATTTGCTTTGTTGAATCCTGACCTTTTCCTTCGTCTTCTTCTTGAAGCATATAGCCCCTAAACTCACTCATTCTAAGCTCTCCTTTCTTTTCCCATCTTCTGCAGCTCTGCCTATGTCCTCTCCATTTTATTCCTCTGTCTCTAATTCTCTCCTCCGTGTGATTTAGTTCTCCCTCTATTTATTTTGTCCTGAAGGTTCTAGATAAAGGACTTTCTAGTTACACTATTAATATGTTTTCCCTACATGTGTCCTATCCAGCGCCACTGTCTTTTCCTCACTTCACTGGAATTTGTTTAGTTCTCGCCGGTTCTGCGGCAAATGGGTTATGAATGAGAGCAAATTTCAGCAAACCGTCTTACATTAGCTTCTATACTATGGTGTGAGTGCTTCAGAAAGCAATGGCAAACTACTGAATGTAAACATGCCCAGGAATCACAAACAGTCAAAGAATTTTGGAGTTTACTGCTACATACTGGTAAGGATATGCAACAAAAACTCTCCATAAGCTCCACATTAGTAATTCTGTCATACTATTTAATTTAAACTCTGAGTCTCTCGCACTGACATTTCTGATCGTCTGAATCCTGACAAAGGCTTGCTTCTATGGAGGTGAAGATGGTTAAGACAGTTTCCTCCCAACCCAGTACTGAAGTAGCATTTCTACAGGGAATGTGTCACAGAGCTCTCCTTCTCCTATCAAAGCAGCGGAACCAGGTGGGAGTGAACTAGCAGTTTCACATCTGTGGAGAAACATGGCCATCCTTGGAACTGGTAGCCCAGCCTGTGGACAGGCTCCATCACAGAGAGTTTTTGGCTGGTAAAGTCCTACAGTGGTCTTGCAACCTCTGCAGCCCATTTGAAGTTAAATTACAATATTGGATACAAGATGGTAAAGTATTAATATCGAGTGCAAGAAGTTAAAGTAACCATACTGAATAATACAGACAAACTAGCAATACTCGATGCAAGAAGTCAAAATAACAGTACTGGTTGCACGAAGGCAAAGTAGCAATATTGGATGTAAGAAGTCAAAGTAACAATACTGGTTGTAAGAAGCCCCATATTTTGTTTACAGATTAATCGACCCTTGATAGGTAATGTAGTCATTACCACTGGCCAGCTTCACTTTCCGGAACTTTTTCTGGTATTCATTTTAGTCTGGGTCGACCTGGAAGCCCAGGTCAATGTATAAAAATCCCTGAACTCCTACTTTAGCTATCATTATTTCGTAACCACATACATTTCCTACCATTTCATCCACATTCAGCTGTTTGGCTGGTGTTGTGTCTTGTTCAACCGGACCAGTGCGCACAGAGTTATCAGCTCTTGTGCCACCTGTCTGACTAAGGTCATGGTTAAGTCTGCCATAGTCAACTGTACCTTCATGCTCATTCTCTAATTCCTGTTGAAGAATTGTTGGTGAATCATCATATATTAAACTAACATGGCTCAGATAATTATATTATCAAAAAGAAGATTCCATGTCACAAAATTATAGAAAAATTATTGGCAAATTTTTAAAACAAACACACACATACATGTTTTAAAAAAAAAAAAAAGACAGTTTCTAAACATTTAACGTACAATTTTCAGTAGGCAAATATTACATGGTAGGCACGTTAGTGTGGCTGATAGGGGGCTACACTGATAATGTCTTTAGTGTGGCCAGACGAGGGTTCAACACCTGCATTCGTCACCCACCAACAGAGAAAAAGTCTGGCCATCTGACAATGCATTCAGGCCGACAAAATGTGATGGCGCTATCACAGTATAGACACATACCAGGTTCCTGCTTTGAGGCAAATTTTTTAAGTGTGTTTAAATAATACCGCCGGCTCTGTGGCAAAGGGTTATGGACGCAGTTTGTGGTGCTAGCCTCATATTTGTCCGGACCAATCAGCACTCGATAGGTGATGTAGTGAGTATTACTGGCCGCCTTCACTTCCCAGAACATTTCCTAGTACCATTGTTAGACTGGGTCAACTTGGAAGTCCAGGTCAATATTGTTTTAATTCCCGCTTCAAGGCAGGGACATATGGCCACCAGGCAACTCTGGCTGCCACTGTGATGTTGAGTCATCTTAACCTCATTATATACTGATTATATACAGAAATGAAGTGCACCTCATATTTGGCTATTTGCAGACAGAACTGCGCCTGATTATAGATCTGATTACAAGAAGAAATCAACTGTTCCTCATGATAAATACTATTATTTGTAGAAACAAACTCTATTTGTGTTTGTTTCACTGAACTATTATTTATTCCACACCATGTTTTGCGCTGTCCATTATCTCATTTCTGCCATTTATGTATCAATATTACACTTCCTTTTTCACTACTGTTTATCTCAGAATACTCTTTATTTTCTTTAATTAGATTACCTGGAAGAACTTTTCTTTGTCTGCAAGCTCATCCAGTGTATCAAATCCTAGATTGTCATTGTTTCTGCTGGACTCTGCTCCTTCATTGCTGGCTGAGGACAGATTTACAGAAATAACGCATGAGAAAGAATTGCAACTGAACTTTCTCTGTTTAATGCAGCGTAGTCCACACATGTGATACTGCCAGTAAATGCACTAGACTGATTTTTGAATGAATTAGCTTTCCTCGTTGCCAGTGTCCCTCATCTCAAGTAAACCTTTCTCTGACTTCAGGTGCTTGTGATTTATGTCCTCAAGTCAAAGACTGAGAAGTCAACATTTAAGTCTGGAAAAAAAAGTCCAACTCTGCAATTATAAGGAACTGAACTCAAGACCACTGTGTTAAACCACTATAATATCAGGGTGAAATAAAGTAGTTTAAAACCATCCTAACTGTTAGGCAGTTATCTGGCAGGCTAAGGGTTACAAATACAGAGAGTGATGTGGTCCATATCATGTCAGCAACTTTACTTCCCAGGATCTTTACAGATACTCATTTTTGTGTGGCAGCGGCAACCTGGAAGCCCACAGCAATTAAAAACGATCCCCGCCTCAAAGTGGATTCAAACACATGACCTCTGAGCCAGTTGGTAAGCATGTTAGTTCACTGAGCTATTTCAGCTCCCAATAGTTTGGTACTCAGCAATATTCAGAAAATAGTTTAGAATCAAGGTATCATCTGTCGTCTATGTATTTCATTGGTTGAAATTGCTGTGGTTACACATACTGAAAGTTTTCTACCACCACGCACTGAAGAGTATACTGCTTCATGGGGTCTGCTTATTGTTAGAAATCAGCTAGTCGTTTATGTTTGGCACCTTTGTGAATAAAATTGATTGCACCACAGGACTATGTCCAACTTGAAAGACGTGTTGTCTTATGCATGGAGTCTGCCCTATATCCCTTCAATTGGCATGTGAAAAGCACACTCATAACACAAACAATCAGAACTTTCTAGAAACGCTTGAAAGACAACATTTGCACCTACCAGAAATACTGACACTTGAATCATTCAATGGAATACTGTGAGGAACAGGACAAAATGAAATATTTTTAACAAAAGTGGCAATATGATGTATAAACTACATTTTACTGTGACTATGAGTAACAAAAATAAATCATAATACTCAATAAATGTGAAGTCTACATTGCTGTTCAGACACAAATTTAGTCTCAAGAAATTATAACATAAAAACTGCTTTTGTGTCAATGGACTCATGGATCTAAATAAGCATGTGTGAAAAGAAATGCAGTGTATTGAAAAGATCAATTAATAAATAATATTGTTTGGGGGAGGGGGGGAGAGAGAGAGAGAGAGAGAGAGAGAGAGAGAGAGAGAGAGAGAGAGAGAGAGAGAGAGAGAGAGAGAGAGAGAGAGAGAGAGAGAGAGAGAGAGAGAGAGAGAGAGAGAGAGAGAAGGGGGGGGGGGGGGGGGGGGGGTGTTGGAAGAGAAATCATAAATATTTGTTGATGGAAGGTGTCTTAAAGTCAATTAATGCCATCCAAATGTAATTGTATAGAAAAACGGAGTGAATATGGAAAAACAAAATGACAAATAAAGTTGTCCCGAACAAACAAGAAATGAAAAGAGACTAAATGAGATCAAGATTTGACACATCAAACACTTTAGGCATCATCATCATCATGAGTTAGCGGGTCCTTTTCAGAATAGCGCTCTCTCAGCGGCCTGTTGAAGAGTTTCTTGTGTCCTGCTAGTGTTGGGTGTTGTGGGTGAGGATGTTTGGGTTCATGTGTCTGTGTGTTTATGGATAGCTGTTTGGATGGCGGTTCTATGCATTGGTTGTTTTGTGGGTATGTTATCTGTTATTTATTGATGTATCATCCTTGCACTCCGGACTAGGCCATAGGTGCTCAGATCCTCCCCCAACATATGCTTCAGCATCCGGAGGCTAATAGTGCCAATTCTGTGTTGGGTGACGAGGTCCCTCATTCTCTTGATGTGCTTCTCGTGTCTTTTTTTTTTTTTTTTGGTTCGCATATCCTTTATAGGACATTGCTGTCAACATCAGCATCTTTCAGCTGATTTCTTGGCTCAGTAGTTTGCCATTGCTTTCTGAGCGACCGGCTCACATACCCCGTAAGTTACCGATGCAGTGAGAACCGCTACAGATTCTCGCGCACGTCACATTATTCACGAGAGTATACAGGAGTATGGAGAAAGGCGTTAAATACCTAGGCCAGGGAAACTGGCCTCTCGTGTCTGGCCATGCCAATTATGACTCCTGAGCCTCTCAGTCTGGATAACGATGTGGATTTACTGACATCAAAGTCCTCCACTCTCAACATCTCTCTAAGAGCATTATTAACGTTGGCACAATCCATGGGCTGATCATCTGCAGGGGATGCAGAGCCAGCAATTTCATCAACTCCTGCATGTCCCAGAATGAAGATGAAGCCGACTCTAAAGGCAACAGACTTCCGCAGTGACTCAGTCCACTATCTATGTACAGAACCCGACTCGACCATTCAAATCATGCTTACTTAATCACTTTGTACAGAAACGTTGGTATAATGCTGTGATTCTAGCCATATGAAAGCCTGTGTTACTGCCATCACCTCCATTGTCATGCTGCTCATGGTCATAGATTGGGCACAACTGTTTTCTTTAACGGTTTGGCCTGCTGAACATGATGTGAATGCCCAAGCACTTCACTGATGCTGTATAACAGATCCATTTGTATAGATAAGTACATCAGAATCATCTGGATGTTCACTAATGAGCATGTTAACCTCAGCATTGACAGTGGCAAAATCCTGCTCTCTGCATGGTCTGTGAAGCATGACAATGCAGATGAAGGTGCAATTTAGCGCTGGAGGAACAGGCACCTAGTCTTCTCAGGAGTGATATTGCTAAGACTGCAGACCTGTTTGACATCTTCTGCCTGACCTATCCATGATGTGGGTGTGCATGTGTTTGTTAATGTACATGTGTCTGGGTGTATGTATGGATGGGTTTGTGGGTGTGTAGAAACTGAACAGGAAGTCTCTGAGGCCATCAATCAGCAGATAAATGTCTACATTAGCAGAGAATTATGAGCAGATTGGTGAATGGGGAACCTTCAGGGCCATCCATGGTGGGCTGATGTCATCACAGATTATTTACAGAAATGGAAAGGGAGGTTGTGGAATGAAGGTATTTGGGGGTGTGTGTGTTTGTTTGTTTATGGGTTCGTGTAGGCTTTTGTATGTTGGTGAACTGGTAGTGTGTATGTACATGTGTGTTTGCTTGTATGTCTGGGTGTATATGCACATAGATGAATGGATATATGCTCGTGTGCATGTATAGGTGTCATTGTGGGTGTGTATGTGCATGTGACTATTTGGGTGTGTGTATGTGCATGTGGGTGAATAGATGTGTCTCTGTGCATGTATAGATGTAATTGTGGGTGTGTACGGTGTCTATATGATGTGTGCATGTAGGTGAATCATTCTATGTGTATGTATAGTGTAATTGTGAGTGTGTATATGCATGTGTATGAATGGCTCATATTTGGGTACTCGGCATCATCTGGATATGGTAATGTGTAGTTTGCAGGCACAACTCTTTTGTAAAGTGTGGCCTATTAACTAATAATAAATTAACTAATATGTTATGTTTCTGTTATTAACTTTCTTTGCTTATATCTTTGCCATGTTAGAACTGGTGTTATTTCCTTTAATTAATTAAAAAGTTAGCTGTACATCCTTTACATGACATTGCAATCAACCCCAGCATCTATTAGCTTTGTGGTTTATTAGGCAATCTTACGTTCAGAAGTTTGCCATTGATTTCTGATCAGCTGATGCTCATACGATCAAAATCAATGCAAAGCCATCTCCTAGCAAATCACCTGTAGGTGATTTTGAACCCATCACCCAGTATGTCAGGGAATGTGTAACTGCATTCACTAAACCCTAAGCACAGACAATTAAATAACAGATCTATATATTTTTAATGTAAGACTTACATTGTATTTGATTTGACACGTTGATGGTCCCGCAAATCATGTTCCTCAGACCTTTCTGAAACTAGAAATATAATATGCAACTGTAAATTTTGAAAATACCAAATGCTCTTTAAAATTATTTATAATTCACAATTAACAATCTTCCTTTCACAGTGTCAAGTCAAATGTATAATAATCCCTCCTTGACATGACAAAATATGCTACGGTTTACTAAATAATCAGTGATAAAAGTTAAATATATCACACACAAAAACGATAGTATACCTGAAGCATTACTACGAATGTGGAATCTAACCAACATGCCAAATTTTTGCCTTGCATTCACTTATGTATCAATTGTTTTTTTAATAAATAATTTAATGTCTTTATGCTAATAGATACCATCTATTTATTTCCTTGTTACTAATACATTAATGTCTTTAAATGTATAAAAAGCACTTTCTATGATTACTATAGTATTATTCTTACATTACTTTGTAAGATTGCCAGTCTCTGCTATAAGAGTATTGCAAAGGGCTAAGGATTCAAGCTGTTTGCCCAGGCAGTTGTCATGTAGTGCTTTGGCTAGGATACATATTTTACTTCTGATATATAATCTTTTTCTTTCCCAGAGAACAGAACCTGTGTTCCATGATGCCTGTGACAGGTTTTCTAACCCTAGACCACTCACTCCTATTGATTTCAATGATTTTTCAATAAATGATATTGGATTCTCAAATGAATGGAGCAGGCATGAGACCAATGTGGGTAGACTTCATAACAGTCAATGAATAATTATATTGCTGAAAGTTTGTTAAGCAAAATATATGCTTATGCTCAATAAATCTAACATATTACGTATTGATGCCCATGTGTTACCAGAAGAAGCAAAGAAAAATAACATTGTAACGACCATGCATGGTGTAAGAGGCAACTGAAATGAGTCAGCATGGGCTTGACTACTTGACCCCATAGAAAAATGTTGTTGTAAAATTCAATCAATCAAGAAACAAGTCTACAAAAGGCTTCGTGTAAGCTGACTTGGGGATAATGCTTCATTTGAAGAGGGGCGGCAGGAGAAGGAAAAGGATGCTATCCTCCTAGAAGATGTATGACATGTTTCAGAGAAACCTGTAAGGATTCTGTATCGCCAGCTTACCTCCTTTCACATGGTGGTTAAGCATTGAACCGTTAAGGCCTGTGGTGTGTTTATGCTTGTGGCTATGGTTTGCAATAGCATTTTCCTCATGTTAGACTGGCAGTACAAGGTTCCGTCTCCCTGCTATTGAGCGATTGCGTAGGTGACACTGTGAGCTGTGAAATTTGCGTGGAATGCTTTTACATCTGTCCGCTGTTGTTTGCACAGTGAACTGCATGCTCGGAACAATGGCCGGCTATCACTAAATTGACTTGTTTTGCCTTTTCGGGTCACGAGTGCCATATGACGAGCACGACAAAAGAAGATACAGGAAAAAGGAAGAAAGGGATTTTGCAAAAGGATGCACCAAAGTGGACGATGCACAGGAAAACCAAGGGAAACACGAGACGTCATAGGACAACAAAGAGTCAGACGTTGTGAGGCTGTGTTACTAAGTGGTTGTGTTTTCTAAAGTCTGTGTCATGTGGATATCTGGATGCAATGATTACGAGGATCTGCAAGTAAACAACAGGACGAGGAATTGGTTGACAAGAAGCCGTCAATGGAAGAACTGGGAGTAGACAACCTAGGCGAATTCTGAACGACGGAACTGTGAAATGGAAAACCAGGCTTCAAGGTAAACAGGATAGAATAGGGAGGATATTCGTAGATAGTAAATAGACACCGACCCTGTGTCAAGGGCAGTCTATATTCTAGAAGAGCTGAATCCTATTATTTCTACAACGCATAATTAAATGTGTAAAAACGTTCACTGGATTGCGTGAGTTTATTTCATATTTTCCAAAGTTCAAGTGAGAACTTTTAATGTTCTAATTTAACGAGTTTGGAAACCTTGATTGTGAAATTCATGTTGAGTTATTACCGGATTTACGTCGAGGCAACGAGTGCATTTTTCAGGATACTCCTGGGAGTCGTCGCTGCAGCTACGGAGTTCATGCTTTGTGCAGCGCTTTCGGCAGGAAAGAGGCCGAGCCATGTGCGATGGAACCCGGATCAATAAGTCTTTCAGGTGACTGCCAATTCCATCAATGATAAACTGTCTTTTTCATGGAGGACTTTTGTGTTGGCATTCTGGCGGCGGCATTATGCACAGTGTGCCTGTGTGGGCACTAGGAATGTTACATCTGGGATCTAGGAGCTCAGGTTAATTTTAAAAATCTGTCTCAATAGGGATTTGAACACATAACCAGATTAGCATGCTAGTCATTGTGCTAAAGCAGCTCCTGAACATTTGTAAAGCATTACCAATATTTACGTTTACACATGCTTATATGTTTCTACATCTCCATAGCTCAAGCATAATGTCTTATTAGTTCGTCTATACCAACCTGCATGTTCCTTCACATATATTACTTACTATCTTCTAAGCTGTCCTTGCTACCTGATGTATCAGTTTTGGATTTTGAAACTCTTGTTTTACCAGATGCTGGCTGTAAAACAAATTAAGGAAAGTTTACTTATTATTTCTCAATGAAAGTCCATTCTTTTTATTCTTTTATTCTAAATACAATTAGCTGTAATTTTTTCACAATATATATATACACACACACATATGAGGGGGCTTCAAATGAAAACCTTAAAAGTGTGATAGAAATTCTGAGGTAAGTAGGAACATTTTTTCCAGTTTTCATTTTCTCTTCATTGCTTTCATGTTTTTATTCTTCTCGTCCACATCTTAATGTAGTCACAGGAGATCTTCTCCGTGACTATATGTTGTGTTTTGTGTACGTGTTTGTTTGCTGATGAAGGCTAATCGCAGCAACGTCCTGTATGTGTCGTAATTCTGTTATGTAAAGCTGCACTACTTTGTGTCATTTTATATTGTTTACATGTATTTTCATAAGGTGTTACAAGTATAGTCAGAAACTCATTATAATCAGGAAGTGGGTTACAACGGACAAGATGATATAAATGCTGAACAACATCAACTTCAAAAGCAGCATTTTACAGAAAGATGAAGTAGCACAAAGTACACAGCTGTGGCAATAGATCAAAAATAATTAAAATAAAGATGACAGTTTCTTCTTTTTCTGCTGCGTTCATCTGGAATATTATTTTGGACGTAATTGCTTTGTGCCTGTTTACAGCAGATCTGCAATATTTGCACCTTTCGGCCGACACATCTGACTTCTGCAGGCATTTGTTGACCGGGTTAACCTACCTGGGTAGATGACAGTTTAATCTATGTTATTATATTTCCCTCTAGGTATGGGCCGGAGTCTGTTGACAATAAAATAGCTCAAATTCGACTTATAGCTCAAGTCTATGGAGGAAACATGAGCACCTGAGGTCTTATCCCAGCCAGTGCATTTGTGCTGGTCATATTCTAATACACCTGCTCCACAGATGTGATATTTTAGTATGGGTCTTACAAACCCTGCTGGTTTCTAAGCTTGGACAGAGGGAGCACTCTGCAACACAGTTCCTGTCGAGAGGGGATTTCAGAACTGGGTAATTGACACAGATGTAGTTTTGCAGGTCAGTGGAAATGGGATTTCAGAATTGGGTAATTGACACAGATGTAGTTTTGCAGGTCTGTGGAGATGGGATTTCAGAACTGGGTATTTGACACAGATGTAATTTTGCAGGTCTGGGGAGAAGGGATTTCAGAACTGGGTAATTGACACTGATGGTTTTGCAGGTTGATTTTTTTTTAAATGCATGGGCACATAAAGTAGGAAATAATAACTGACTACAAGAGGTGATAATATAAATATGAATTATTAATCTCAAGGAAGCTGTTACAATTCTTTGGGAGAAAATAACTATTTGGAATGTATTTCAAGAATCTGTAGATTATCAGAGAGAAAAAATTAGAATATACAAATAAGTGTGGTGTCAAAACATGAAAAATGTGTATTGACAACAGTAATAGACCAAAAGCTGTGAACAGACATGGTCACCTAGACCCATCAGCACAGCATCTGCAAAAGGAAAGATTCACAGGATACAATGAAAGTGTTCTATTTAACGCATTACAATTAAAGATAACAACTGTGTAATTGAGTTGACCTGAGCTGAGCTAAGAACCGACATCAGTGCACTCACATTGTTCTTGGATGTACAAGAGATACAGCATGCAGGGCGATGCGCTACCTTCTTGATTTTCCAACCATTGAAGAGAGAATACAAGGTTGCAGGGCACGCGCCTACCTCAGAATTAACGCAAACACACAACATCCACTGCATAGTGAAATTAGGAAGGTGAAGGGCAGCAGGTTAAAAAGAGGACGGTCGTGGATGGGTCAAGCCGAAGACATTCTTCAACAGGTGTGTTCACTTGAGGACTTAGAACCTGGCGAGGAGTGGGTGCAAGTGCCAACAGACTTCTGCACATCCTTTTCAGTTTGCATCAAACTAGATAGACAATGCAGACAAGAAAATCCGGCTGCTGTTGAGGCTGAAGTACAAGCGTTGATTTTCGAGAATTCGCTAGACGGTGATGCGGTCATCTACACAGATGGGTCAGTCGTCCGACATGTGAGAAGCTCATGGGCCTTTACAGCTCGGGCCGGAGGGAGAATTGTGAAGGAGGACTCTGGTGCTTTCACTGAAACCACAAGTAGCCTGACCATGGAAGTCATGGCAGTAAGTAAAGCAATAACATGGCTCGAGACACAGACATTCACTAGGGCTTGTTTCCTTAGCGACTCAATGAACATGATCAAGAGGATAGAGGAGGGGTCGATCCGAAGAGAATGGTTGCTGCCTCTGGAGCGGTCTCGACTGGCAAAGATTAGTTTCATCTTCGTGCCAGGGCATACGGGAGTACAAGGAAATGAGCGGGCTGACAAGCTCGCAGGTGAGGCTACTGTGGAGGGCGGACGCGCCATGGACCAGGCTGACATCCTGAATGCTCTACGAGAAGGGAGACTTTTGCGAGAACCAAGTGATGACTGTGAATCTACAACAATGGCCAGACTGCGAGAGCAGCAAATTAAAAGAGGGGTGGCCAAACAAGAACACTACGCAGGAAGCCAAAGAAGATTGATAAACCAACACAGAACTGGCGTCGTTAGCCGCTACACGTTGCGGGATTTGCTGAGGAGGGGATCCGAGCACTTATGGACTGAATGGTTCGATGTGCAATGAGGATGATCTGTCGACTAACTAACTAACAAACTATCAGTGCACTCAGGACAGTAATAGACCAAAAGCTGTGAACAGACATGGTCACCTAGACCCATCAGCACAGCATCTGCAAAAGGAAACATTCACAGAATACAATGAAAGTGTTCTATTTAACGCATTACAATTAAAGATAACAACTGTGTAATTGAGTTGACCTGAGCTGAGCTAAGAACCGACATCAGTGCACTCAGGAAATCCCCATATGTGCTCTGTCCCCTCGTTCAACAGCCAACAAAGAGTCATACTACTAATCATTTAACAAATGTGTAACAATTACCTGCCGCTTTGTCTTCTGCAGCTCTCTGTCGCCAGACTTGGTTGGAGAAAAACCTTGCTTATTTTGAAGTAAAGATTTAGAGGTTACACTCTTTCCCTTTGTTGAGATTTTGTTGCTCGATTCCAGTGATGACTTTGATGGATTTGATGCTATTGCAGAATTCTTGGTCTTTAAAAAATGTTTGCCTTTTCCTGAAATAATCAGGCTTTGCATTATGGACTATGAGCAAGTACAGATTCATGCCACACAATACTATAAAAACAAATTGTACCCAATTAATATGATTAGGTCATGCTGTATCAGTGGATCCTTTCATTCATTCACCATGTGCCCTCCCAATAACTGTGGGCGGTCATGATTCGCCATCTCACTCGATCACCAGAGTCGTGGATCAGCTCAGTGTTCTTGCCTCGACCATACAAAGTGGCCAAGCCATCCAGGTATTTACTTCTCTGCCTTCCCCTTGTTCTCTTTGGATATGGCAATTCTTCTACATCTGTGTCACAGCTTCCCTCTGATGTCACTGTGTAGCTTCAATAGTGATAGCATTTGATCTGTTCTATGTTTGTGCCTTTGCTACATACCTTGGTGTCCCCCCCTTGTTCTTTTCCCCTCAATCTTGCCAGTTGTCACCAAATTCTCCAATTTATTTCTTCTCATAACGTGTTCAAATAATTGAGACTTTCTACGTCTAATTTCTCTAATCAGTTTACAATTTTCATTTGTTTCTTGTAAGGCTTGGTCAATTGTTTTTATGTCTGTCCATGGTATTCTCTGCATTTTCCTCAGAAACCACATTTCCATAGTCATTAGATGTTTTTCAGCCAATTTGATCGTTGTCCACACATCATAACATTGTAACTTAAAATGTGTGATGTTCAGGGCATTTTATCTCTATGGCAGTATCTGTTCCAGAATTACCTTTACCTTAAATCCTTACAGTTTAGATTACATTTGCATTAAAGATAAATCCATTATGCTGCACACTACACACAAGCTAGTTTCTAGTAATGCATGAATAACAACTTTGGGAGTCTCCGTGGCGAAGTGGTAAAGCCATCTGACTTAGGCTCCGAAGGTTCTGGGTTCATTTCCGGGCCACGTCCATCGGTTCACGAGTGCATTTTTTCAGAGACTCCTGAGGGTCGTCGCTGGAGCTACAGAGTTTGTGCTTTGTGTGACGCTTTCTGTGCTGCGGATAGAGACTGAGCCATATGGGATAAAAACCTGGTGCAGTGAAGTCGACCTTGTTGACTTTTAAGCAACTTTTGTTTTAAACAACTACAGTAAGAATTAGGCCACATAATGAAAATTGGTCTGGTGGTAACAAATATGATGTCACAATAAACTGTGAATCCACTCAATGTGATGTACATTTAAACAATGATAGAAGATGTGTAGAAATGCTGTATGAATAACATACCTTTATCCGAACAGGCAATGGGTTGGAGTTTGTCAACAAGGAAATTCTAGAACTAAAACCTGACGAGAAAACATGACCACCTAGGACTACTCCCAGCCAGTACATGTATGCTATTATATTCTGATTCATGGCCTGGGTACATACCAATATGCTTCTCTGCAAAGAAGTTCCAGAACTGATGCTGCACACCCCTCTGGTTACTGAGCTTGGCGACGGGAAGGACAGATCTTCAACACGTTAAATGTGAGAAAAGAGCCTATAGAAAACCTAACTCTGGTTAACACAAGCCTTTTTCAGGGCTCAGTTGACCTGAAAGACAATGCATCAGACTCAAAGAGTTAAAGTTCAGTCTTTCAGGGAATTCAAAGCCCACCAACCAAGCATAACTTATCTTTCATTACAGAGTCACTAAAAATGCCAGTTTCCAGCATATATTGTCCAGTTATAATTCGATTTTTCTTTTTAAATCTGGATTATCTTTGTTTAAATTACCTGTACCAACGCTGTCATCATGTGAATCTTTATCCCACCATAAAGATGTAGAATTGACACTGTTACTTTTGGCTTTTGCAGGTGACTTGAGAAGTTGTTTGATCTTTTCTGTATCATCTTCTGATGAGAATGACTGTGCAAAAGAAACAACGTAAATGCATATTTAGATAAACACTTTTTTCACTAACATCAATGTTGACATTGTTAATTTAAATGAAAGAATGACAAAATATCAAGTGACATTTATTAAATCTTCTCCTTCTTCTTCTGCTGCTGTCCTTCATCTCCAGAATGGAAAATAGGCTCACAATCAACTCAGGCTAAGCCATTGTTCATGACTGGTTCGGTTTTGCGGCTTAAGTTTTCTACAAGATTGTTTTTTGTTGCGATCGCTAGCTCTGAACTCAAGCGTAGTCCAAGCATGCTACTTCTAGTAGCACTAGACTGAATTTTAAGTGTGGATTAGCTTTCCCTATTACCAGAGTCCCTCGCCATAGGCGAACCCACTCCTATTTCAAAAGTACTTGTAATTTACATCCCCAAGTCAAGAACAAGAAGTCAACATTTTAGTCCAACTGACCAGTGTAGAGACTGAACCCCCTACCTCAGCATCAGCACACCAGATGTTTAATGATCCATTTGGCCATACTGACCTCCTTCTACAGGATGTGGTAGCCGGTCTCACACGAGCCCTTCTTGGTCACCTCTTACGATATGTTAAGGTTATAGTGTTACTATTCTTGACTTCCCTTATGGGTCCCAGTGACACATGAGCATGTCCAAACTCTAATCAGTAAAAGTGCTCCTACAATGACAGAGTTCTACTAACTACTTATAAAGAAAACTAAAAAGAGTATTATTATATTAGTCTGCTGATACTTCTGCATGAGATTTTTAGTCATGTTATACATGGTTTGTTGCCCGGAACAAGTCAACAGCTCTCTCCAGGTCTCAGTGGAAAGCCTGTAACTTAAGCCAAAGACCAGTATGCAACAGGTGCCAACAAAGATTGACTGTGGGAGCCATGGTAGTGATAACTGCCTCATGGCCAGGTGATCATGTTTTTGAGTTTTAAGAAATTGACCTGAGTTCTCAGGCTGACCCAGTCTTTGAGGTTCAGAATAATGTCCTGGGAAGTAAAGGTAGATGGTGAGATATTGACCTCATCACCCACTGAGTGCCAGCTTGTCTATACAAGTATGGGGCCAGCACTAAACATCTCCAATATGCCATAAGGTGTGTTAAAGGATTTTTTACTTACATTTTCTAATAGATTGCTGTAAGAAAGAGCACATTAAATTGAGATATGAACATTAATACAAACATGTCTTAATGCAATATAAACTTACAGTTTCAATAACACTGTTTAATTCAGTTTGAAAGCTAACATTTGTTCAGACCACACTTACTGTCTTCATAAATTCTTCAAAAGCACTCTCCAGGTCCTCTTTTGACCATCTGGACTTTGCCATTGTTCAACAAAATATCTGTCCAACTTTGGAAACAGGAAACAAATGACAAGTAAGGTAAATGTAATTTTTTTTCAATAGTGTCAGAAATTGTGTGTTTTGTTTTCAAAGAATACACATATCTGTTATTTTTCTATTGAATATTGTGCATTTATGATACTATTATACATCTATGCTGTTGGTGTCTGCAAGTATGTTACTTTACCATGTGCTACTGATATAAGATTTCTTATTTTTCTTCATTGTTATTCATCTTTCAAGGGGAGTTTGTCACATTTAGTTGCGTACCTCTCAGAGATCAAGTGTGCCCAACTATCACAGAATGCTGTGTTACCATCCCAGAATACTTTCTCATATACATATCAGATGGGCTTAGTAGAGAAATAAAGTTTGAATCACATTTCTCAATGTCTATTCAGATATGAATAAGATAGCCCAAGAAGACAGCCGACCCCCAAAGCGATAATGCGCTAGAAATGTACAATCTCACATTTAACACTTTTGACGTTCCTCACCCGAGGCTAGTGATGCAATTCCAAACCCCTGCTTGATAAGACTCCCGGGGTAACATATTTCCAGGTAGAATACAGACTGACTGGGACCTCTCAACCACACAAGGTGTGAGATGTGCGTATTGACGGGCTGAAGGGTAAAAGAGCCTGGCATAGCAGGAGATAATTCAGACTGGATCGAGAAACTAAGTGAGAAGTGTTGGACGGATAATGAACCTTGCTACGGTCAATGGTGTGAAAGGACGGACATCACGGCTGGGCCAGGAAAACCACATGGCTGACACCCACCGTCAGATCAGCATAATCTAAAGTTACCTAATAGATAAGCGTAATTAACAGCCAGGTACAAGTAGACGGGACTTTGTCATTCTCAGTAGATGTGCCTAGTTTTGAATCAGGTTATAGAAAGTGACTTTTTATATGTATACATTTCATAAGTCTGATCCTTATGTTGTCTAGGTTCTTCTCTGAATTGTATTTCTTAGTCACTATTCACCAGCCTTTAGATTTACCGACTCACTTATTTCTATCTGAACGAGCCTGGTCTCTTTATGTTGTGTGCATTCATTGTACAGAATATAGTCAATTGACTATATTTCTTTTACTTCTTACCACGGCAGTGGCTAAGTAGTGACTAAACTGGGCAAACTAGCAATGCGGCTGTCCTGTATGGTTACTTCAATGAGACTTGTTTATATGTCCTCATTTTGTATGTATACAATATTGTTACTAACTCATGCATTGTGCTATTATGTTGAATAACATTACATGCCTATTTTGAATGGCATACTTTATGTTTATTTGATGTTTGAGATGCAAATTGTCGTATGATAATTTGGTGTTATGCTATGGTGTTCTAATGTGCAGTGCACATTGGCATATTGCCTATTGATTGTGTGTGCAGCAGAGGCATAGTGGTGCAGACATTACCCACACTTGGTATTGGGTGTATGGTCTGCCTAACCCTTTCAGTGTGTTATGAATGAGCATTCACGGTAACTCACAGGGGCCTTTCACAGAGGCTGATCATGGCATGTAAGCCCGGAGAACAGGTACAATTATGATATCACTAACAACCCTTTAATCGGCTAAACCAACGGTTGAACGGAGCGGCTGTGAGGAAATGCATATATGAATGAATTAGTGGCATTGACTCAAGGTTTCTCTCCTGTATGTGTTCTCTTACGGCCTTTCAGACTGTTAGCTTGACTAAAGGATGCACCACAGTCATCACACTTGTAAGGTTTCTCTCCTGTATGTGTTCTCTTATGGCCCTTGGTCTCGAGATATGGTGTCCGCCTCTAGTGCTGGAGGTCCTGGGTTCAAGCCCAAGTGATGACCGGGATTTTTTCTCGTGGACTTCTAGTAGTAAAATTTCCCCTGGTCTCTGGATAGTGAGATCGGATGCGCGTGTGTACTGTTGCGCACATAAAAAAATCCCTTGGCAGTTGGAAATCGAAAAAGAGTAGGCTAACGATGCTGCCTGGGCAAAATTTCGAGTTAAAAATCTACCCAAAGTATTTCAGGATCCTCACCGGTGCTACGGAGTTTGTGCACTGAGCTGAGTTTCCCCAGACAGGGATGCAGGAATTGTAATAATTACCAGTGTGTTAGACTGGAAAAGTCCTTCCCAGACTAGACCGTGGGACAGAGATATAGAGGTAGAAAGGGGAGTGAAAGCAGTAAAGGTGGAAGAGACTCACGACCAGGCTTGTCATTGTGAGTGTGTATATGGGGGTGATAGTGTATGTATGACCTAGGATTGTACTGATGTTGAACTAGATAATTCACATTCTTGATTATCTCTTCCAAGCTCTCAACAAGAGCGCTTAGGTATAGATCTCAAGACCGAGGGATAACCAGGTAGTGCCAGGACTGGCAGACGTCCAGAAGACCAGCGAGCTGATTCTACTGCAGCATAGGTATTTACTGGATCTAAGCAGAACCCTACTGTTGTGGATCTCACATGTAACCCAGCCACATATCCAGATAGGTTACAAGTAACCATAGAGTTATGTATTTTATTTTCATCATTTCACTTACATGATTGTTGTAATACACAAACATCGAGTTTCACCATCACCATCATCTAATAAACCATCATATGTTAATTGATTGATAGTAATTGAAGAATGTGTAGTTTGTTGTAAACTCATAGTTATCTGTTATTTTCCAATTGTGCATACATGTGTGTGTGTGTACATTGGTGGGGGATTACTTAAGTACCAGGGAGAGGAAAGCAGTCGGAGGGGATAATCTTCCCTGGCTAGTAATCCTTTTGGATTAGAGAGAGAGAGAGAGAGAGAGAGAGAGAGAGAGAGAGAGAGAGAGAGAGAGAGAAGAGAGAGAAGAGAGAGAGAGAGAGAGAGAGAGAGAGAGAGAGAGAGAGAGAGAGAGAGAGAGAGAGAGAGAGAGAGAGAGAGAGAGAGAGAGAGAGAGAGAGAGAATATTTCACACTATATGTAGTTAAAAGTTGCATATCCTTTACAGGATGTCGCAATCAATCCCAGAATTGTTTGGCTGTTTGGGAACTCTTGGCCAGTTTTAATAGTTATTAGTAACTATTATTACTATATTAGATCCACACTGCTATATGCTTGTGAAACCTGGACTGTTTATCAGCGATATGCTAGAACATTAAACTATTTCCACACAGTCTGCCCTAGGAAGTTATTGAAGATTAAATGGCAAGACAAGATCCCAGACACTGAAGTCCTAGAAAGAGCTTCCATGCCCAGTATCATCACTCTACTAATGAAGAATCAGATTTGCTGGGCTGGTCACTTAACTCGCATGCCGGATTACAGGCTCCCTAAACGAATTTTTTTATGGAGGAAAACGCTTTAAAGACACTCTGAAAATCTCACTGAAAGCTTTTGGAATTCATCCTGACACCTGGAAGACTGCTGCCAAAGACCAAAATTTGTGACGTACATCATTATGCAAGGGAGCAGTCACTTGTGAAGCAACCAGGACTGCAAGAGCTGTGAAGAAAAGGCTGGTAAGAAAAACCACTGCAGGAGATCCTCCTCCTGGAACATCAAGCATTCTTTGCTCACATTGTCACAGAACATTTAGAGTCAAAATAGGCCTTATCAGCCATTTTAGAACTCATGGCTCCATACTTTCAACCCCACTGGATGAAATGAATGGTCATCATCATTCTTGATGCACAAACAACACATATTAGATCACATTTTCTCCACAAAATGTCTCACAGGTGCGATCAGATCTAGAAATACATAACTGTACAGCAGAGCAAATAAGTGTGAAATTTTAGGTCTCTCTCTCTCTCTCTCTCTCTCTCTCTCTCTCTCTCTCTCTCTCTCTCTCTCTATCTATCTATCTATCTCTGTGTGTGTGCACATGCATATGTGTGAGTATATCACTACATATTGATGCCAGAAAAATACTAGCATTCATTTTATAATTCTTGATCAATATCAGAGCCTCACTGGCAAGTACAAAAATAAAACTCTGGCACCACTAGGGACTAAACTCTGGGCCACAGATATGGGAAATCATGACTGCAGCAAGATATGATGATGTAAAATTAAACAAATAGGTATATATAGACAATGCTGACGAAAGTTAGAAACAAGTACAGACAAACTTACATAATTTACATGGATCCCTGGCCAGCTATGTAGAAATCAATCACTTCAGTAAAATGAATATTAATAAAGAAAAAATACTAATAATAATATATTAGTAAAAGTATTTATATTATTACTATATTATATTACATTTTCTCCACAAAATGCCTCACAGAAAATTAAATAAGCAACAACAAAAATATATCTGCTTAGAATTTACCTATTTACTTGAATGAAGAACTATAAAATTTCATTTTATCAGCTGTATTTTCAACACAGAATGTGAAAAGTAGAAATTATAAATTTGCAAACCCGGTACTGTAATCTTCATCATCATGTGCCATGTTAGATGCCACGGGTAATCATGTTTTTATCCCATTCAAAATCTACTGTGTGCATGATAAATTCAATAAATTTTCCAACTGCCATAACTCTCTCTCTCTCTCTCTCTCTCTCGCAGTTTCTTTGTTCATAATGTGACTAGAGAATGATAACTGCCTTATCTTGCTGTGAGTGATATCTGTCTTTGCAAATTTGCCTGTTTCACTATTTGGATATCATTAGTATTATTAGTCTTAATTGTCCATGGATTATGGATTGGGTCTGCTCACTGTCTCAGAGAGTCAGCTGGTGAAGTTGGAGCGCATACAGAACGAAGCTATGCGGGTCATTCTGGGATGCACTAGAGACACCCCAGTAGTGTGTATGCGTTACATCCTTGGTCTGCCGACTGTTGCTGACAGGCTCAAGGTGATGCAGGCGAAGGCATACCTCAGAGTAGCTGCAGACACAGACCACCCACTGCATGAGGCGCTGGACACAGTTAAGGGTCAGCGACTGATAAGAGGGAAATCATGGATGGCTCAGGCAGAGGATACGATCAGACAGGTGTGCCCCTTGGAGAACATTAGGCGTGGAGAGGAGTGGGTCAGAGTGCCAGCGGAGCAGTCAGACTTGTGCAGAGTTATAATCACATTAAGCCGGGAGTGCAGGGAGTGGCCAGCAGGGGCCACGGAAGTGGAAATCCAGCAACTAATTCAGGACAATGCTCACTCGGGTGATGTGATTATCTACACAGATGGTTCGGTGTCAAGAGGTGAGAGAAGTGGCTGGGGGTTCATAGCCAAAGCTAATGGTCAATGTTTGGGGCAGGAGAGCCTGGCATATGATACCACAACATCCAGCTTAAGAATGGAGGTGGAGGCAGTCACTGCGGCTCTCCGCTGGATGGAGAATACGACACACACACACATCGTGATTGTAACTGACTCAGAAAGCATGCTGACGAGGGTGAGGACGGGCAGGCTTCGTGCGGAGTGGCTTGCTTCGCTTCGGAGGTCACGGGTGACAAGCATCGCCTGGATCTTTTCTCCGGGGCATGCCGGTGTGCTGGGAAATGAACAGGCGGACAGATTGGCTGGCTCTGCAGAACTTGGTGGAGTATTGATACATGACAAGGCAGATGTGGTTGCGGCCTTGTGGGAGCACGTGCACACCTCGGAGGAGCAAATGGATTACCATGGTCTGGCAAGAATGAGACAGCGAGGAGTGACGAGGGGATCTGGCCGACGCTCAACGCTCAGAGGAAAGGCGAGAAGGACTTATAATCAGATTGCTACTGGTACTATTAGTGTTGGAACTCTTCGCTGGCTACTGAGGATGGGGACGGAGCACTTATGGGAATGCCCCGAATGCTGTGATGTCGATTCCTAAATCAATCAATCAATTGTTTTTGTCCATGGGATTTTAAGAATTCTAAGAGTATAAACCACACCTCTGTGAAACTTTGGCAGTTTCTTTCTATAAATCCCTGAGAGATATTATTAAAATAAAACTCATTTTCAGACTTTTATGGTGCCCCTTCCACCCCCCCCCCCCCCAAAAAAAAAAATGAAACAATAAAGCAGGATAGAGCATCTAACAAGCATAATTGTATTTGTAGTATATCCAACATAACTGTTTCATATTTAAAGTATGAAAGGGTTAGTTACTCACGGGGTAAGGTTATTTTATTAAATGATTTGCACTACTCAATACACTCAGGCAGATGCAGACTTAATATTATTATTATTGTATAATTTTATAAATAATGTATAAATTGTTCTATAAATCTATAAAAATAAAATATAATTGTTCTAACTTCTGCTTTCCATATTTAATTATTTATTTGTCTATGTACGCCTGTATAATTTTTTTTCAAAACTGCATATCACTTTCATAATACATCTATTAAACCTTTTGTCGCACCAAATGATTTGTTTATGCGAACACAATGGAAACCCTCAGTAATCGTGTCTTGTTACTCCCGTTCCCGATGCGAGTTAAAGCAAGTCAAATCACCGCCATTTTTACACAAACCCGTAGATATGGCCAAGTCGATACCCACATTGGTCAACGATATTGAGTTTCCTCTTAGCTCGTAAATATAACATGGAATAATATATTCGACTATAGACAGAGTCAAATGACTTTATACTCGATTATAATGGAACTCACTGGTTAGAAACGAAGTGACTGCATTCAGGGCAGGAGCCTTGGATGCTTATTTTTTTTTTTTTTAATGTTGCATATCCCTTACAGGACGTTGCAGTCAACACCAGAATTTTCAGCTGCTGTTGATGTACTAGGCAAGTTTTTTTTTACGTTCAGAGTTTGCCATTGCTTTCTGAACGACCGACTCCCATCCCAACACGTTAAAACACAATGTCCGATGTCCATTTGAGAAAAAAACCAAACTTTCCACCTTGGCGCAACCAGCCCATGTGGCATTGGTTAGTGACCTGGTGGTTCATATTGCGGTGTAGGTTTGTTTGTTTCTTTGTGCCAGTGATAGCTGGCTTATCTTGTTGACGGTTCTATGCATATGTTGTCAGCTGGGGGTTTCGTTGGTCGGCAAGTTTTGCGTTAGAGTATATCTTTTTAGGTGGCTTCTTCTGTCAGTGTTGGCTTCTGGCTTGAAACTTTTTTGCTATGGTGCAGTCGTTATGCTGGTTCCTTGTACGATTATTGGTTAATCGTCCTTTTCTTCTGGGGTGGTGTCGGTGTGTTCTTCCTCTGAGCTGGAGCTGGACCATGCGTCTTCTTGTTTTTGGCGTTCTTCTTTCATTTTCTGGGAGAGGAGTAACATCTCCTTTGCATATTGCTGTTTCCATGCGCGACTCCATGCGGGCTCCTTCATTCCTCGCCTGATCTGTCTTTCTTTCCGTGTGCATACATCTATAAATATGTCATCTCTTTCCTTTTTTGTTGATTCTTTCTTGTAGACGCCCCAGTCTTCTTTCGGGTTGTCTGTGTTCTCCTTCGTACTTTCTTGATGAATCTGGCGGGTATCTGGTTCCTCCTGGGGCATCTCGGCTGTACTGGTGTCTCTAATTTGCTGTTGGTGGTTGGTCTGAGTTTTTGCTTCAGCTAGCATCTTCTTGGCTCCTTTCTTGTGGATTGTCTTCACTAGTTTATCGATGTTTTTCTGTTGAGTCTCATCTGGCGGTTTCTCTGTGTTCTTTTCATTGGGTTCGTCTGGCTTGTTTTGGGATAATTCCCTTTCAGCTTGTTGCATTTGTCTCTCCGCCTTGATGTCCCGTAGAATTTCTTCGTTTTTCTTGGTCGCCTCGATCATGTTCTCCACCTCTTGTGTTATGTTTCGCTTGATCTCCTTTAGTTCCTCGAGCAGTTTTTCGCTGTCGCTATTCAGAGATGGTGCTTGCAGTGTCTTGATCTGCTTCTTTAGCTCGTCGATCTGGCTCTGCAGCATTGCTCTTTCATTTTGCGAGATTCCTGTGGCTGTCTCGCACCTCCTCATTGCTTCCTTGAATGGTGTCTTGTTGACAATGGCGAGTTTTAACACGTCTCTGTGTCTTTGGAGGTACGGACATCCCAGGTATCGTGCTCCATGATGTCCCATGCAGTTGGCGCACTTACGGTTTCTGTTAGGCGCCTTGAAGTCCACGTCCAGCTTGGCTAGCGGACACTCCCTAAACGCGTGGTGCTCAGCGCAGTATCGGCAGATGTCTGTTTTACTGCGGCATATGGCTCTGCTGTGGCCGGCCCTCTGGCACCTGGAGCACTGAGTTACTCTTGGAATAAATCTCTCTGGTAGTTGTACTTGCTTGTTGATGGTCACTGTTGTCGGCATTTCGCTCCCCTCACTGGTCACCACCACCAGCGTCGTAGGTATCTTGGAGTATGTTGATATCCGCTCCGCTTTTACGACTATGATGCTGCGATTTTCCTCCTGTAGCTTCTTTAGGATTTCATCGTCCGTTAGCTCCACATGAATCCGTTTCACGACCCATCTGACTGACTTTGTGTCGGTTTTACCGGTTCTGGTGTCTTTCTCCTCCTTCTTCTCAGCTGTCTTGGCTCTTGTCTGAGGTGGGCTGATATCCGTCTTTCTCGTGGTAGCGTCACTTGATTTGGCTGTAGCTAAATGATCTTTACTGAGGCTAGCAGGCAGGTTCTCCACATTCGTCCCCTGTGCAGGCTTGGCGGCTCCAACGCTGCACATCTTGTGAGGCTGCTGTTTCTTTGAGTTTGCTTTGCGAACCATTTTCCTCCCCCGTATCAGGCTTCTTGATAATTTACGGCGACTTGGCTTAATAGCGCTAAAAAGTGCTGTCAAGCGAATCGGGCTGAGAAAAACACAACGCGACACGATATTTATATATTACTAGCTGACCCGGCCCGGCTTCGCCCAGTCCTTGGTGGGGAGCATTTCATTTAATTCATATAAGTAGTCATATAAGTTCCCGTTCCCGTTACCGACTATCTGTCTGTCTGTCTGTCTGTCTGTCTGTCTGACCCGGCCCGGCATCGCCCAGCTCCTGGTGTGGAGCATCTCATTTAATTCATATAAGTAGTCATATAAGCTCACGTTCCCGTTCCCGACTATCTATCTGTCTGTCTATCTGTCTGTCTGATCCGGCCCGGCTTCGCCCAGCCCCTGATGGGGAGCATCTAATTTAATTCATATAAGTAGTCATATAAGTTCCCGTTCCCGACTGTCTGTCTGTCTAATCATTTATTGGTTGCAGTTAGAACAACCTTAGATAAACGAAGACCAACTTACAAAAAGCATTAGAAAAAGCACTTGAAAGATCTTTACATCTTCCCCAACAATTAACTTGGGTAAATGGAGCAGCGGCAGCAGCAGCAGAAGAAGAAGAAAAAGGAGGAGTAGGAGCTGGGAGGAGGAAGAGGGAGGTGGATGAGGGAGGAGGAAGAGATAGGAGGAGGGAGGAGGAGAAGTAGGGAGGAGGAGGGAGGAAGGAGGAGGATGAGACAGGAGGAGGTGGGAGGAGGAGGGAGGAGAAGAATGCAGGAGGAGGAGGGAGGAGGAGGAAGGAAGAGGAGTGATTAGGAGGAGGCAGGAGGAGGGAGGAGTAGGAGCTGGGAGGAGGAAGAGGGTAGGAGGTGGAGGAGGGGAGAGGAGGAGGAGGAGGAATATAACGCATATGCCTGTAGATTTAATAATGGCTGAAGTTGTTCCATGTCTTCTTAGAGCTGGCGACAGTGTAAAGAAATATAAAATCTTCAAACTTGATAGAGATAAGGTAACTTTAATTTATTCATTCTTTAAGCACAAAAAGATGAGTTATAATGTTATGCATTATGCATTATTTTTATGAAAACTTTGAAAATGCCTTACAGATTGTATCATTATTTATTATAACTCATATGCCGGTACATAACTATGGACAAAGAGTTTATAAATCTTTGAAAACGATGCCACAATATGACTATAAGTTATACAGAAAAGTTATGCCCCTTGAAATAACTTTTACAGAGTTAAGTCCCCTGAGATATATGAAATTATAATGAAAAATGGAAAATGAAATAATATTGGGTAAGCAGCCGATTTCACACTAAAAAAATATGACAGTGGGCTGCGCTGGAATGAAAGGAAGACGTGTAGAAAATTTCATCTCAATCGGATGGGCCGTTCGCGAGCGCATAAAGGACATACGGACATACAGACAGACAGACGGAGATCGCCTTTTATATATAAGATGAAGAATATATTATATGGCAAAACATGACCGCCCACGCTTGCCGGCATGGCACATGATGGATGATGATTATATATATATATATATATATATATATATATATATATATATATATATATATATATATATATATATCCATCATGTGCCATGCCGGCAAGCGTGGGCGGTCATGTTCTGCCATCTCACTCGATCTCCAGAGTCATGGATCAGCTCCGTGTTTCTGTCTCGACCATGCCACAAGGCCAAGCCATCCAGGTACTTGCTTCTAGGTCTTCCCCTTGGTCTGTTCCCCTCGATCTTACCAGTTGTCACCAAATTCTCCAATCCATTTCTTCTCATAACATGCCCAAAAAATTTTGACTGTCTACGTCTAATTTCTCTAATCAATTTACGATCTTCATTTGTTTCTTGAAGGACTTGTTCATTGGTCTTTCTGGCTGTCCATGGTATTCTTTGCATTTTCCTCAGAAACCACATCTCTACAGCCATCAGATGTTTTTCAGCCTGATTGCTCATTGTCCACGCTTCACATCCATATAAAAGTACAGATTCTATGTAACATCTCAACACTCTTTTTCTCGTTTCAATTGACATCTTTTTATTGGTCAATATGTTTTTCATCTTGCTAAAGGCTACTTTTGCCATGGCGATTCTTGTTCAATCTCTTCAAGGCATCTCCCATCAGATGTTATTACTGTTCCGAGATAATTGTACCTACTCACTTGTTGAAGAATATTCCCATTTACTTGTATATTACATTGTGGTATTACGTCCTTCCTAGTGACGACCATAATCTGTGTCTTTTTACAATTTAATTCTAACCCTAGTTGTTCACTGTGTGTAACAATCGCATCTACTAAATTTTGCAGGTCCTGTTCATTGTCTGCAATCAAGACTGTATCATCTGCATATCTAATGTTATTGATGCATCGTCCCCCAATGTTGATTCCTTCCATATCTTCAATATTTCTGAAAATACTTTCACTGTACAGGGAAAACAGATCTGGAGACATTACACATCCCTGTCTCACACCCCTTAGGCTGATATTGGCTTACTTCATTATCAACTCTTATGGCAGCTTGTTGTTTCCAATATATGTTTTTTACAAGTCTAAGATCTTTTCCATCAATTTGTAGATCTTCAAGCATCCTTATCATGTTGACATGTCTCACTTTATCAAAAGCCTTTGTGTAGTCAATAAAGCAAAGGTGTAGATCTTTGTTTACTTCTATAGAACGTTCGATTATGGTTCTCAGTATATACACAGCATTTACTGTACCCTTGCCTTCCACAAACCCACATTGTTCTTCTCCTATTTCAGGTTGTATTTTCCTCCTAACTCTTTGCATGATAATTCTTAGCAAAATCTTTGTGATGTGGCTCATTATACTAATTGTTCGATGTTGATCACATTCCAAGGCTCCCGATTTCTTTGGGATTGCAACAAATACACAATTACATAACTCCTGAGGTATATTTCCAGTATCATATATTGTATTAAGCAGACTGGTAACTTTATCTATTCCATACTCTTCCAAAGCATTAATCATTTCTGTTGTGACGCTGTCTGAACCGGGGGTCTTGCCAGATTTCATGTGGTTAAGAGCATTCTGAACCTCCATCTTCACAATTGCTGGTCCTTCATTATTATTTTGAACATTATACTGTTTGTCTCTGTTATCGTCATAAAGATTTTTCACGTAATCTGACCATTCATGTAAGATCTGATCTTTTTCTATTATGACTCTTCCATCTTTTGTCTTTAGGCAGCCTGCTGATGTATATATATATACTAAGCACACACAAACAATTTCAAAGTAGTGAAAGCAACCAAAAGAATAAAGATCGTGTTGAGATGACTTTGGATGGGATTGCTTATTATTTATTTAGTCTTTCTAGTCATTGTCGCTTTAAAATATGTCACTCAAAAGTCGACAGGGTCGACTTCATTGCACCGGGTTTATCCGATATGTAGCTCAGTCTCTTTCCACAGTGCGGAAAGCTTCGCACAACGCACAAACTCTAGCTCCAGCGACGACCCCCAGGAGTCTCCGAAAAAATGCGCTAGTGGACCGAAGTACGCGACCCGAGATCGAACCCACAACCTTCGGAGCCCGAGTCAGACAGCTTGACCACTTCGCCACGGAGGTTCCCTTTCGAGCTATTGTCGATGAAATCAAATATGGATTAGTCGTAGGTAGTTTAAGGGTTCTCTGCGCTCGTGGAGTAAAAAGTCAGATGGAAACATCGTTTAGTAAAGAGCGTAATGACTACTGAGGTATCTTAATGTAGGGGACGCAGGGTCAGGTCTCACTCTGGACTCATGCAATGGTGTACCTGGGAGTGCTGTTTTTTCTTTTCTTTGATCGCTTTTAACTTGAGCGTGGTCCACACACACTACTTCTAATAGCAAAATGGGAGCAGTGCAGAGAAGAGATGACCAACACAGACCTGGAACAGCAGGAACGGGAAGACATCGATAAATATACAGAGCGACTGACCAGAAACATACTGAGGATAGCCACCAAACATATCCCTAACAAAAATATGCCAGAGTATCTAAGACCGGGTAAGAAAGAGCCCCAGACACCCCAAAAACGATGGCACAACCCAATGGGCTGGTGGAAAGACAAGTGCACAGCGGCACAACAAAATAGGAAAAGACCGCTGCAGAAATACCAAAAGGCAAGGACAGAAGAGAATTTTGAAGAATTCAAGAAATTCAGAAACGAAGCAAACAGAGCAGTAAAACATGCAAAAGAGAAGGAGTGGAAAAGATTCTGTCAAACACTCAGTCCAGATACACCAACCAGAAAGGTGTGGAAACAAATTAAAGCTATTCAAGGAAATAAAAAGACCAGCAAAATCCCAATCATCAAAAGCACGAAACTAGCAGTAACAGACCAGGACAAAGCCAAAGTGTTCGGAGATTACTTCCACGTAGTCTGCTCTAACAAAAGAATAGGAAGCAACGAAAGACAAAGAAGGGAGGAAATGACACAAGAGCTAAAAGACACAGCAGACGAGAACATCGAAGAACACTTTATGGATGCAGACATCACAACAGATGAGGTGATGACAGCGCTAAACGAAAAATCCGAAACCGCGGCTGGGGCTGACATTCTAAATTATACCATCCCCAAAAAGCTCCCGAATAACACCATAAAAACGATTATTAAGCTGTATAATGTAATATGGCAGACGGGAAAAATCCCCAGACAATGGAAAACAGCCACGGTGATCCCAATAAAGAAACTAGGGAAAGAGCCAACAAGGGTAGAATCATACCGCCCCATCTCGCTGACATCGCACCTGGGCAAAGTTATGGAGACTGTGATAAATAAAAGAATAACATTCTACCTGGAGAAGAATGAACTGTACAGCCATACACAATCCGGGTTTAGAGCCAACAGGTGCACGATGGATCAGATCACCAAATTGGAAAACCATGTAAAGAAAGGATTCAAGAGAGGGGAAAAGACGTTGGCTGTATTCCTGGACCCAGCCCAGGCGTACGATCAATGCTGGAGTGAAGCCGCACTAATAAAACTGAAGAAAGTAGGCATAACGGGTAGAACCTACAAATACATAGAAAACTTCCTCAAAGATAGAAGCTTCTCAGTGAGGGTAGGGAATGAGGTATCCGATACATACTGTGCAAGAGAACGGCATTCCCCAGGGCTCGGTCATCTCATCAACAATCTTTTCAATACTGGTGAACGACCTGACAGAGGAGATTCAAGACCAGAAAAAAGGACTATCTCAATTCGCGGACGACTGCGCCATATGGAGGAGTGGCAAGGCGGCAAAGACTACAAGAGGACCCTCCAAAAACAAATAAACAAGCTAACAGCATGGGTGGACAAATGGGGTTTCAAAATCAATACCAATAAAACGGTCAGCATGGTATTTAGCAGCAAGAAGAAGATAAATCATAACAAGGACTGGAAAATAGAGATAAAAGGGGAAACCATTAAGAAAACAAAGAGCACAGTCTTCCTAGGAATGACCCTGGACGAACAGACGAACTGGTTAAAACATATAAGCCAGACATTAGAAAAATGCAAGAAAGCAAGCAACCTACTGCGGGTGATAAAAGGTAACGGTTGGGGTGCCTACACCCAAACAATGCTGATGTTCTATAAAGCATTTATCAGGGGCAAGCTAGAATATGGCAGCATTGTGTACGACTCAGCATCAGAAGCCAACAAGAGGAAACTAGACACCATACAGACCCAAGCACTAAACACCATCCTGGGTGCTGGAAAAAAGACATCCAGATAAGCCATGGAGGTAGCACTATGTGTACTCCCACTGAGTCTGAGGCGTAAACAGCTGACGTATAACTACTGGCTAAAGGTAGCACAAGACAAAAACCACCCTGAATACCAAACGTTCAGTGACAACAACAGCAAAGGGGGGGGGGGCATCCCAATAGTAAAACTGCAAAGACCGGCAGGATGGGAAGCAGCAGAGAAGATGAAGGAAGAAATGGAGCTAGCAGAGACCCTGAAACAGACAAGACGGTTCAAGCCAACAATCCCACCATGGGAACTAACAGTCCCATTCACTGACTGTAGTCTAGCAAAGTTCATCACCAAGGACACGAAGGACACAGATGCAAGAGACGCGGCCGAGGAATACATACAAGAAATCAGTAAGGACAACCTCATAATATACACAGACAGGTCCAAAAACGAACAGGGAGAGGTAGGAGCAGGAGTAGTGGTCCCAGACTTGAAGTTGAAGAGACAGTTCAAACTAACAGACCAGACAGCAGTATGCACGGCCGAACTGGTAGCCATAATGAAAGGTCTAGAGATCGCAGCCGAAAATCCACCACTGAGACTGTGTATATTAACAGACTCCCTGTCATCAGTACAAACGCTCGGGAACTTCAATAGAGGCAACAGACCCGACATAAAAGAGGAGAAACTAGCGACAGCCACAAACCTCAGGTACATGGGATGCCAAGTCACCATCGGATGGATACCAGCTCACAGGGGTATCCCGGGAAACGAACAGGCAGACAGAGCGGCGAAACGGGGAATAACCAGCACTAATCAAATTTGCACAGGCCTAGGTAAAGCAGAAGGGAAGAATATAGTCAAAAACTACATTCTCAAGGAATGGAGGCAACAGTGTGGCGAGACAGCGCTAAAGGCCGTCATGCCTACCAAGAATTGGGTGAACCCAGATACAAGCCACAAGTCAAGACCAACATGAAAGCACCGGCACACAGACAGCTGTGGAGAATCAGACTAGGCAATTGGAAAGACACAAGAGAAAACCCAAACTGCAGAGTAGCCGAGAAAAAAACACCATCGAACACTACTTACTAGTATGCGACAAGTACAATAGAGAGCGAAGGGACCTGAGAGAGCACTTCGTCAAAACTGGGAACTCAATGACAATGACGGAGTGCCTGCACATAAACAGCAACCCGGAAACACAGCGACTGGTCAGACAGTTCCTATGCAGAACAGGGAAGACCGTATAACCTCCCAACACTGTATATATGTATATGTGTGTTTGTTTGTATTTATGCATGTTTTTATATTTAAAAAAAAAATCTATGTAAGCAATTTAAATTTTTTTTTTTTAATGGCGGGGTGAATGGCAGAAAGGTGGGTTGGCTCTTCCGGTAGAGCACCTGAACTAGGAGGACAGGGAGACCTGGTCATCTTGTTGCCACACCACACCCACACGCGATGAAGAAAAACGCCACATCACAAACGTAAACGAGTTCGGGCCGCTGATCAGGGGGACAACTTGAGACTTGCACTTGAATGCTCTGCCCTTGCCTACATCGAGTCCTTATGAGGACTGGACATGACCGGGACTAGCCCCGATGATAGTAACACAAGAAGCGACAAGCACGTAGCAGTGCTAACAGAGAAAAGAAACCAACAAACGAGAGAATGCGGGCCCCAGTAGGCCCAACCAAGGACCGGTCTTTACCAGGACTAGCACAAAACAAATCTATCCGACGAACAGAGCGGAACCAATAAAACCAGTAAGAATTAGGACCAACAATCCACACAACCACGGCTCTCAAAAATAACCACCGCTGACGAAGCAGGTTAGATGAGGCCGCATTTGGAATTTTTTTTTGGAAATTGGAATTGGAATTGGAATTTTCCATTACTAATCTAATTTCTTAATAATAGAATGCATATTACATATTTCAGAAATGAGCTAATCTTCGGATATTTAATCTTTTGTGTATTTTAATATTAGTTTATCCATGTTTTGCAAAACGGGCATAAGATCAAACAATTTGAAAAAGAGTGTTGTTATTTCCCTTGATTAGAAAATTATCTTTGTGTTGTGCTTGCTTGCCTTCGCTTGACTGTGAACTCCAGCATGAAGTCCTGTATGCCGGATGATGACATCATGTTGTCCAACATCAGTGTGATGTTATACAGGACCTGGGGTTTACGTTATTATCCGTTGTCCCATGCCTGGCTTATTGGTGTGCAGACTGGTGGTTTCTCGCCGTGCAGGCAGATGAGATACTCTCCGACTTCGGAAGAATCAGCGATCCTACTACGTTAGCCAGGACCCCGAAGGGACCTGTTGCCCAGGACGCACGACTAGGACGTGTTAGTAGGTCTTGGCCAGTATAAAACCTGGCCCTGGTGCCTTGGAAACACCTCTGCGTCCCATCTTTGTGTTGTAAAGGCCTTAGCTTAGTTTAGTGGACGGATCAACATCACGGCACACGTGCGTAACCCATAAGTGCTCCGTTCTACTTCTAACTCAAGCCCGAGCCCTTAGAATTTCAGCTCAGTGCACACAATCCGTAGCACCAGCAAGGATCCTGAAATATTTTGGGTAGATATTTAACTCGAAATTTTGCCCGGGCAGCGCCGTTAGGCTACTCTTTCGATTTCCAACTGCCAAGGAATTATGTACGTGCGCAACAATCTATACGGGGTCCGATCTCACTACACAGAGACCAGGGGAAACTTTATTACTAGAATTCCACGTGAACAAAATCCCGTCCTCGCCAGGGTTGGAAACCGGGACCTCCAGCACTCGAGGCGGACACCACACCTCGAGACCACTCAACCCCCTAAGGTAGCTTGGGATATGATGATGACTACAAGTTAATTTCGTTTGACAGGCAGTTAAACAGTCATAATTTGATCATTTCAAGTACACCCGCATCCAGTGACTCGTTGAATATCATTATCAATCCTGTTCTTAAGCATTCATATAAGTAGGCCATTTAGTAGGTCAGACAAGGCCAACGGGCGGTTCATGGACCGTCGCCTCACGGGTTTAACTCAAATGAATCATACACCGCAGTCATCATGTGATTCCAAACTGCGGGGCAGAGGCCCAACAGATCAGAATTATCCTACTAAATGACAACCATAGAGGACGTCGATTTCTTTTCTTTATTCGGGATAGTGTAAGTTTTTGTGCTCAAAATATTAAAGGATCATGATTCATATTTTCCATTATTAATCTAATTTCTTAACAATAGAATGCGTGTTACATATTTCAGAAATGAGCTAATATTCGGATATTTAATCGTTTGTGTATTTTAATATTAATTTGTCCATGTTTTGCAAAACGGGCATAAGATCAAACAATTTGAAAAGAGTGTTGTTATTTCCCTTGATTAGAAAATTATCTTTGTGTTGTGCTTGCTTGCCTTCGCTTGACTGTGAACTCCAGCATGAAGTCCTGTATGCCGGATGATGACATCCTGTTGTCCAACATCAGTGTGATGTTATACAGGACCTGAGGTTTACGTTATTATCCGTTGTCCCATGTCTGGCTTATTGGTGTGCAGACTGGTGGTTCCTCGCCATGCAGGCAGATACTCTCCGACTTCTGAAGAATCAGCGATCCTACTACTTTAGCCAGGACCCCGAAGGGACCTGTTGCCCAGGACGCACGACTAGGACGTGTTAGTAGGTCTTGGCCAGTATAAAACCTGGCCCTGGTGCCTTGGAAACACCTCTGCGTCCCATCTTTGTGTTGTAAAGGCCTTAGCTTAGTTTAGTGGACGGATCAACATCACGGCACACGTGCGTAACCCATAAGTGCTCCGTTCTACTTCTAACTCAAGCCCGAGCCCTTAGAATTTCAGCTCAGTGCACACAATCCGTAGCACCAGCAAGGATCCTGAAATATTTTGGGTAGATTTTTAACTCGAAATTTTGTCCGGGCAGCGCCGTTAGGCTACTCTTTCGACTTCCAACTACCAAGGAATTATTTACGTGCGCAACAATCCATACGGGCGTCCGATCTCACTACACAGAGACCAGGAGAAACTTTATTACTAGAATTCCACGTGAACAAAATCCCGTCCATACCAGGGTTGGAAACCGGGACCTCCAGCACTCGAGGCGGACACCACACCTCGAGACCACTCAACCCCCTAAGATAGCTTGGGATATGATGATGACTACAAGTTAATTTCGTTTGACAGGCAGTTAAACAGTCATAATTTGATCATTTCAAGTACACCCGCATCCAGTGACTCGTTGAATATCAATCCTGTTCTTAAGCATTCATATAAGTAGGCCATTTAGTAGGTCAGACAAGGCCAACGGGCGGTTCATGGACCGTCGCCTCACGGGTTTAACTCAAATGAATCATACACCGTAGTCATCATGTGATTCCAAACTGCGGGCCAGAGGCCCAACAGATCAGAATTATCCTACTAAATGACAACCATAGAGGACGTCGATTTCTTTTCTTTATTCGGGATAGCGTAAGTTTTTGTGCTCAGAATATTAAAGGATCATGATTCATATTTTCCATTATTAATATAATTTCTTAACAATAGAATGCTTGTTACATATTTCAGAAATGAGCTAATATTCGGATATTTAATCGTTTGTGTATTTTAATATTACTTTATCCATGTTTTGCAAAACGGGCATAAGTTCAAACAATTTGAAAAGAGTGTTGTTATTTCCCTTGATTAGAAAATTATCTTTGTGTTGTGCTTGCTTGCCTTCGCTTGACTGTGAACTCCAGCATGAAGTCCTGTATGCCGGATGATGACATCCTGTTGTCCAACATCAGTGTGATGTTATACAGGACCTGGGGTTTACGTTATTATCCGTTGTCCCATGCCTGGCTTATTGGTGTGCAGACTGGTGGTTTCTCGCCGTGCAGGCAGATACTCTCCGACTTCGGAAGAATCAGCGATCCTACTACGTTAGCCAGGACCCCGAAGGGACCTGTTGCCCAGGACGCACGACTAGGACGTGTTAGTAGGTCTTGGCCAGTATAAAACCTGGCCCTGGTGCCTTGGAAACACCTCTGCGTCCCATCTTTGTGTTGTAAAGGCCTTAGCTTAGTTTAGTGGACGGATCAACATCACGGCACACGTGCGTAACCCATAAGTGCTCCGTTCTACTTCTAACTCAAGCCCGAGCCCTTAGAATTTCAGCTCAGTGCACACAATCCGTAGCACCAGCAAGGATCCTGAAATATTTTGGGTAGATATTTAACTCGAAATTTTGTCCGGGCAGCGCCGTTAGGCTACTCTTTCGATTTCCAACTGCCAAGGAATTATGTACGTGCGCAACAATCTATACGGGGTCCGATCTCACTACACAGAGACCAGGGGAAACTTTATTACTAGAATTCCACGTGAACAAAATCCCGTCCTCGCCAGGGTTGGAAACCGGGACCTCCAGCACTCGAGGCGGACACCACACCTCGAGACCACTCAACCCCCTAAGGTAGCTTGGGATATGATGATGACTACAAGTTAATTTCGTTTGACAGGCAGTTAAACAGTCATAATTTGATCATTTCAAGTACACCCGCATCCAGTGACTCGTTGAATATCATTATCAATCCTGTTCTTAAGCATTCATATAAGTAGGAGGCCATTTAGTAGGTCAGACAAGGCCAACGGGCGGTTCATGGACCGTCGCCTCACGGGTTTAACTCAAATGAATCATACACCGCAGTCATCATGTGATTCCAAACTGCGGGCCAGAGGCCCAACAGATCAGAATTATCCTACTAAATGACAACCATAGAGGACGTCGATTTCTTTTCTTTATTCGGGATAGTGTAAGTTTTTGTGCTCAAAATATTAAAGGATCATGATTCATATTTTCCATTATTAATCTAATTTCTTAACAATAGAATGCGTGTTACATATTTCAGAAATGAGCTAATATTCGGATATTTAATCGTTTGTGTATTTTAATATTAATTTGTCCATGTTTTGCAAAACGGGCATAAGATCAAACAATTTGAAAAGAGTGTTGTTATTTCCCTTGATTAGAAAATTATCTTTGTGTTGTGCTTGCTTGCCTTCGCTTGACTGTGAACTCCAGCATGAAGTCCTGTATGCCGGATGATGACATCCTGTTGTCCAACATCAGTGTGATGTTATACAGGACCTGGGGTTTACGTTATTATCCGTTGTCCCATGCCTGGCTTATTGGTGTGCAGACTGGTGGTTTCTCGCCGTGCAGGCAGATACTCTCCGACTTCGGAAGAATCAGCGATCCTACTACGTTAGCCAGGACCCCGAAGGGACCTGTTGCCCAGGACGCACGACTAGGACGTGTTAGTAGGTCTTGGCCAGTATAACACCTGGCCCTGGTGCCTTGGAAACACCTCTGCGTCCCATCTTTGTGTTGTAAAGGCCTTAGCTTAGTTTAGTGGACGGATCAACATCACGGCACACGTGCGTAACCCATAAGTGCTCCGTTCTACTTCTAACTCAAGCCCGAGCCCTTAGAATTTCAGCTCAGTGCACACAATCCGTAGCACCAGCAAGGATCCTGAAATATTTTGGGTAGATTTTTAACTCGAAATTTTGTCCGGGCAGCGCCGTTAGGCTACTCTTTCGACTTCCAACTACCAAGGAATTATTTACGTGCGCAACAATCCATACGGGCGTCCGATCTCACTACACAGAGACCAGGAGAAACTTTATTACTAGAATTCCACGTGAACAAAATCCCGTCCATACCAGGGTTGGAAACCGGGACCTCCAGCACTCGAGGCGGACACCACACCTCGAGACCACTCAACCCCCTAAGATAGCTTGGGATATGATGATGACTACAAGTTAATTTCGTTTGACAGGCAGTTAAACAGTCATAATTTGATCATTTCAAGTACACCCGCATCCAGTGACTCGTTGAATATCAATCCTGGGTACTTCAATTTTAATTCACCGCAAAGAACCGCAAACAAAGAAGAATCTCTTCGAGCCTCATTTGCATCGGTCCGGTGTTCATTTTCCGGTTTCGTGTTCGGTGGACTGCTAGACCGATCGATGGATGTTTTTTTTAGTTTTGGGCCCGTAGGGCCCTTACTGTCGTCGACAGTGAGGGCCCTACGGGTCCAAAAACTTAAAAACATCCATCGATCGGTCTAGCAGTCCAGTGGAGAGCCTACCTGCTAGCTGCATCAAAGAGCCTGATACTACAGCTATTACTGAAGCTGCTACGAGGGAGAAGATTGACAGCCCAACACAGTCAAGAACCAGGACAGCAGAGAAGAAGGAGTAGAAAGACACCAGAGTCGGAAATACCGTCGCAAAAACTCCGTTGGGTTTTCAAGCGGATTCAAGTGGAGCTGACAGACGAAGAAATCCTGAAGCAGCTACGAGAAGAGAATCCTCACATACGATTCATGAAGGCGGAACGGCTCCTCACCTACTCCAAGATACCCACAACCTTGGCGGTGGTGATATCGGAGGGCAGCGAAATGCCGACCACAGTATCAGTCAACAATAGAATGCAGCAACCAGAGAGATTCATCCCAAGAGTCAATCAATGTTCAAGATGCCAGAGGGCCGGCCACGACAGAGCAACATGTCGCAGTAAGACGGAAATCTGTCGATACTGCGCCGATCACCACGCCTTCAAGGAGTGTCCGCTGCCCCAGCTGGACACGGACTTCCGAGCACCCAACAACAAAAGAAAGTGCGCCAACTGCCTGGCAAGCATGGAGCAAGATAGCTGGGCTGTCCGTACCTGCAACGACACAGAGACGTGCTAAAGTTTGCCATCAACACAAAGACACCATTTAACGAAGCAAGGCGGAGGTACGAGACAGCCACAAGCATCTCGCATGCGGAAAAAGCTCAAATGCAAGACCAGATAGATGAGCTAAAGAAACAAATCAAGCTACTCCAGACACCGGCACCGACCAGCGACAATGAAAAGCTGCTGGCAGAAATACAGGAGATACAGCGAAATATCAAGCAAGAAGTGGAAAAAATGACACAGACGGCAAAGAAGAATGAAGAGATTCTACGGAACATCAAAGCGGAGAGAGAAATGCTAAAAAGAGAACTAACCCAAAGCAAACCAGCTGAAGAAAAGGAAACGATCACAGAACAACCGCAAGATGAAACCCAACAAAAGACCGATACGTTACAGAACTACTTCACCCCACCTGGGTCCAAGAGGAAACCGGTATACCACGAACCCACTGGAGAAATCATAGGGCAGGAGAGTAACGGCGGCACAGAGTAAACTGCTCCAATGACAAAGGAGGAGTTTCTAGCGTTGGGTAGAATGAATGATCACATGTAATCTGATTCGATGGTAACGATTGTGATGATTTGTGTTTGTTTGTCAAGGTATTGATTGCTTTCCATATATCTTTAGTGTTGGTTTTATCTATTATTAAGTTCTTAAAATAGTTTTTCTTTTCCTTTCGAATAACACATTGAACTTTGTTTCTCAGACTACGGTACATAGTTATATCTCTATTTTTATGTACCCTGTCCCGGTCTCTCATAAGTTCAACTACCTCCTGTGTGATCCACGGGGGCTTAGTATGATGTTTAACACGAACTTCCTTACATGGAACATGCTTATCAAATACGCTTAGAAAGGTCTTCAGCCAGTGGTCCAGAGCATCATCTGGGCAGGAAGCTGGTAAACAAAGAATTAAAAACATGATGATACAAGAAAAAAAAACAATAACTACTAAATATAGTAACCAAACACAAACAAAATACATGGCGGGGTTCATGTCGAATGGGAAACAAAATAGGGGGGATTCCACAAAATCATGGAATAAAAATAAAAATGATAAAACAGAAAAAAAATTCAAAATAAATAAAATCGAAAATCAAATAATAAATAGGACAGCATAAACAAAAAGAAAACAAAGGTCAAAAAGAAACAATAAGAACCCAAATTGTCAAAAATCAAAAAATTTCAAAAAAACCAAAGGAGGATTCACAAAAAATACAACACAAGGCTATAATTAAAATTTAGATACAAACAAATCAAAAAAAAACAAAAAAGAATAAATCATTAACACAAACAATAAATATATTAAAAATACAATGGGGGGCAAACACAATAAGAACATAAGGGAGATAAAAAAAAACATCACAATCAACAAAAACAATTAACCAAATAAACACAATATACAATGATCATTAAACAAGCATAGGCAGGGGAGATCAAATAATCGCAAACAATAGATGAACTAAAAAAACAAAAAAGTTAAAATTAGGAGTAAACAACAAACGAAAGCAACAATGAAATATGATACAAACGCAAAAAATAAATACATAAAAATCAAAAACACAAAATTAAAAAATGAAATAGCTAGAAAAAAATAAACATATAATAATAAAAAAATATTTAAGCTAAAGGGGAATATAATAACCACAAAACAACAACCAAAAAAAAAAAAAAAAATAAATGGAAAAATAATAGAAAGAATATACAATCCAAATAAAAATAAAATTCAATTAATTAGACAATAAATATCTTCAATCCCCTGGGGGAAAAGACAGAAACCTGAGACACACCAAAATTGGAAAAAAAATAAATAGGGCAGGAAAAACCAAAAAACACATACAAACTGCTCCAAAAATAAAAAACGTAACATAATAGCGTTGGGAGAATAACATAAAATGAAAAAAATAGTCCACAGATGAGTTGAGAGAGAGAGAGAGAGAGAGAGAGAGAGAGAGAGAGAGAGAGAGTGAGAGAGAGAGAGAGAGAGAGAGAGAGAGAGAGAGAGAGAGAGAACGGTTTGAAATTACCTATACATGTGGCTTTAGCCGTTTGCAGGTACAAAGAATTTATTTGGGCCGTTAGCTAGGCCAGGAGACCGAGGTCAGTACACAGGATTCACCTGTGCCGGCCTAGGCAAAGGTCAACCTCGATTGACAAAGAACACTGACTCACAACGACCCCCCCCCCCCCCACCCCGCCGCGGGTAAGATGTCCGGGGCGTAGACAACAAAGAAGGAACATATATATTCCCTCATTGTGGGGTTTGTGAAGATTAATTATTTGGCCTTGTTTCCCCCGATATGTGTTTGAACGAAAGATAGTGCAACATAATTACTGGCAATAATACTAATCATGGTTAATTGAGTTTAGTGGTACACATTAGGGATATAGAAATATCAGTTTAATCGTTATGGTGCTAATCCCGAGAAGTCCCATCAGGCGGTGATAGTGCCGGGCACCCTGCCTCGAGGGGGTCCACCCATGACTACTGGTGGTCACCTTCCCCTGTGCTGTGGAGTCAAGGCACAGAGGAGTAGGTTAAGAGCTATTAACCAAACATCCCGGACACTCAACATACTAAAGTGGAATGCCGAAGGAGTTTATAACACGAAAGTCTCCCTAATACAGCATCTTCATAAAGATAGAATAGATGTGGCATGCATTCAAGAGACACACCTCAACGCCAATCGCAAATTCTCAGTCAGAGGACATCAGACCACACGTTTCGACAGCGAAGGACACAAAGGAGGAGTTCTAATACTTGCACGAAATACAATCCTTTGCAGCGAAGTATCTGTGATCTATGAAAACCAAACGGAAATTATATGTGTTGATATAATGATAAAGGGCATGAAAATAAGAATTTACAATCTGTATAGCCGAATAGATAAGGACCTTACACTTTCAAACATTAAAATAACTGACACAAACTGCATTATTGTCGGAGACTTTAATAGCCGTTCAGAAAGATGGGGATACCCATATACTGACAAAAGAGGAGATGAAGTGGAGGACTGGGAAATAGACTCAAATCTCCATCTACTCAACAAAGCGGATGACGCACCGAGCTTCTACTCCAGAAGATGGCTTACTACTTCTACTCCAGACTTAGCTTTCTGCACAGCAGACATCCTCCACAAAATCGATCGCCATGTGCTTGACCAATTAGCAGGTAGTGACCACAGACCAATCAAGCTTGTAATGAATATGGAGTATGTTCCACAGGCGCAAAAGCCTTTGCTCCGCTGGAATTACAAACGAGCAGATTGGGACAGATTTGTCATACTAACAAACAAATATTGTGAAAACATAAATACACGATATAGCAACATGAAGCAAATGGTGGAAAGTCTAAACAGAGCAATAATACAGGCGACCACTAAGTCTATTCCAAGAAGAGCGAGGAAAAATTACAAACCATGCTGGACTGAAGAACTACAAATTTTGGAGGACAAAGTTGAAGATGCCAGGAAGACAGCAGAGAGAGAATAAACAACTAAAGCGAACATCTCTCTCAAAGCCATCTAAGCAAAATATAAAAGAACAGTAAATCAAACAACAAGAGATTGTTGGAGGGAAAAAACAGAAAACCTGAATTTTGACAGGGATGGAAACAAACTATGGAAACTAGTGAAAGCCATGAACAATGAAGGACATAGAAACCAACAAATAACAATTAAACAAGGACATGCCTTGCTTGCAGGAAAAAGGCTTGCAAATGCACTAATGGAACACTATGCCAGTGCAAACCACATTGATATTACAACCGAATAGAAGAAAGCAATCAAAGACAAACAGATACATCATTGTAATACAGAGACAGCAGCAGAATATATGATGGCAAATCTAACAATGAAAGAAATGGAACAGGCAATGAATACCCTAAAAAAGAAGAAATCACCAGGAAAGGATGGAATCACAAATAAAATTCTAATAGGACTAGGCACTAAGGCAAAAAAGAAACTACTAGCAGTCCTAAATTACAGCTGGAAGAGAGGAATAGTCCCACAGGCATGGAAAGAAGCTATACTAATACTAATACAGTCCCAAAGAAAGGAAAAGAGCTTGAAGAACCAAATGGCTACCGACCTATCAGTTTACTTAGCTGTGTAGAAAAATTAATGGAACGCATTATCAATGGCAGGCTAACATGGCATCTGGAAGAAAACAAACTCTTAACACCACACCAAGCAGGATTAAGAAAGTACAGATCTACTGAAGATCAAATAACCTATATAGCTCAGGAAATAGAGGATGCCTTCCAAGAGAAAAGGCACACACTAGTGGCCTGGATGGATTTAGAAAAAAGCATTTGATAAAGTATGGAAGGAAGGACTGAAAGTAAAACTGCAAAAAATGCATGTTTGTGGGAAAATGTATAAATGGATCAGCCACTACCCTGAGAACAGAACTGCCAGGACAAAAGTACAAGGACAAACCAGCAAAATGATGCTGTTGGAGCAAGATATCCCCCAAGGAGGAGTCTTTCACCAACATCATTCCTAGCATATATAAATGACATCACGGAAAATTTTTCCAGCCAGAGTACACACATCCTCCTATGCAGATGACCTAGCCATATGGACATCTGAAGAATATATTAGTACAGCTAACAGCAGAATACAGCAAGCCATATTAGTGCTAGAGGACTGGTCAAAATCATGGCTAGTGAAGATAAGTGAGGAGAAAACAACATGCACAGTGTTCTCCCTCTCAAATAATTATAGACTTAATCTCTGACCCGTAAATTATATGCCGCATATAAACAAACATTGAAATCGGCTATACAATCTCCAGAACAAAAATGTTTTTGTTGGGTGGACATGATGATAAGGTGATATGCTAAATCTCATCATTTTCCCTCAGTTGGTTACTGAGATATGGATTTTTATATGGAAGCAACCAAATGTAAATGCACTATAGGATGATAGGTTTCATGTTCCTACTATATGCTTTGGCTCTGCTACTGACTTTTGTGAGCAATGTCGGTAGTTATTTCTCTGTTCCGTCTATGATTGTTTTGTTACTATAAGCTCGATGGTACATATTATTATTAGCTATTATTATATTGTTATTCTCATCAGGAAAAAGACAGTCCTCATTCTTTGGGAATGTTTTGATAAGGGAGCACTGGAGAACCTTGTGACAATGGGCAATTTGGAGGGGAGGAGAGGCAGTTGGAGACAAAAGTGAGATATTTGACATCATGGCATATAGAACATCAACATCAGAGATGATTGGCGGCAAGGTATAGTATACTATAAGACATAAGTATTAGAGACAAAATATAAGAGACATAAGGATGTGGACAGACATGATCACCAACCCACACGGCATGGACTACAAAGAAAAGTTGGACATATCTGTTCTTTTTGTTTCATTCAGTGACTTAATATTTTTCTATAACGTAGATATGCTTTCCAGCAAAGTTGCTAAATGGCCCAGGTTTCACACCTGTATATTTTCACAGGCAATACGCATGCTCCCAGTTCTCAAATAAGGCAACAGCCTGGAAAATTTTCTACTATTAATAGCTGCAAGAAGCGTCCGTTTGAACGTCACTTCCGTAAACAACATTGATCTACTCTTTGTTTATGTTGGGGGTCATAGATGTTTTTCTTCAATCTCTGGTCAGTTATCTACGTTTAACGACAGTTAAGCTGTTTAGTTGAATATGCTTTTCATTAACTTTAATGTAGATCTTTCTTTTGAAAATTAGAACTCCTGCAGTGTGTGAAAATTTACTTGCAAAAGAAGCGTTGTTTTGTGAACTAGTTGACGCAGTTGTTAGTAGGTCAGCAGCTGATTACAGATTTGTGGAAATGCATGATTATTCATGATAGGGCATCGTCTTGCACTTTGTGGATATTTTGATACAGTTATGCAAATATTGTTTATTTATGCCACCAGCATGGTTAGATAGAGCTTATATTAAATATAATCAAGGTGCCTCGTGCATATTCTAAGAGAAATTCCTGTCCATATTAATCGTTGATTTGCTGTATGATCTGTCTGCTTAATTTTAATGTTGTAATAATAATAAATTAAATTAATTTTAATAATATAATATTATAATAGTAATACACCTTTATTGTCACTATCAATCAATATGAATAAAGCTAACCCTGTCAACAAATTCCCGAAGAATCAGGGCGTTTCTGTGAAAAGGGGCAAGTTTCATAGCTCAGTTATAACTTATATAGTTATTATTTTTTGTTTTGTATATCCCTTACAGGACGTTGCAGTCAACACCAGTATTTTTCAGCTGCTGTTGATATACTAGGCAAGATTACGCTCAGTAGTTTGCCTTTGCTTTCAGAGCTACGGGCTCACATACCCCGTAAGTTACCTACGCGGCGAGAACCACTACCAATTCTTGCGCACATCACGTCACTCACGAGAGTATACAGGATTACCAGTTGTATATAAGTTGTTATTGTGTACCCCAAAAAAAAAAAAATAGAAAAATAGGCTAAGGATAATCAAGTTTGTACTCTCAATCACAAGTATTTCACGTGAACTCAGTAGTGTATTTAAGTTAATTTAAAGAGTTTCACTAGTAAATAAAGCTATCAAATTAATGTTAAACGCTTGAAAGAAATAAACCCAATAAATAGAAAATGTGCTGGCCATTTAAGTAAATTTTACATCAATCAAAATTGTGATAAAGCTGTTTTGATTTAGAGCTGACAAAATGAAATTTTAATATATATTGTGTATATCATTTGAATGTTTATATCAGATTTATCAGATTTCAGTTCCAGAAGATTTAATATGAGGCGTCGAAAGGGGATAATAATCATAATAAATGATAGCAGCTTTCAAAGTCACAATGAAGCTCCTGGAGGTGTTCGCTGGAACTATGAAGTTCATGCTCTGCTGTGCCTGTGGCAGGCCACTTTGTGGAAAGAAGATTGAGCCATATGGAATAGAATCTGGTGTATTGAAGTTGATCCTTTTGCCTTTAACCCCTTTAACTCCCAACAGACATAGAGTCTAGTAGATGGAGAAGATGTGAAGGAACAAGCACTGAGAGAGCGCAGAGAAATGAAAATATCAATACAAGCAGATGAAAATGCTAATACAAGCAGAAAAGTTTCTCAGCATGCGAAACCACACTATGAAGAACAGATCTGAAAACCTAACTATGGGACAGTTGAAAAGAAGCAGTGTTATCCACTGGGCCAGATGACTCTTCAAACAAACCACAGATCTGCCCATAGTTGGTATCACCCAGAAAACTATTCAAGAATGAATTCCATGGAGAGAGGAACATAGACTACCACCACAAATCCAGACAAAAGTGAAAGTAATATTTGACAAGAAGAACAGAGCAGTGTACAACACAGAACAGCAATTCTGTTTCCTTGATGAAGAATACCCACAGGACCTCTGAATCCAAGTCTACACAGATGGATCAGCACAAAATGCTGTTCAAAATGGAGGAGCAGGAGTGAACATAAAATACCCAAATAATGCTAGGGACAGTGCCAGAGTACCAACATGACAGTACAGCCAAAACTATGATGAAGAAATTCAGGCAATCAAGATAGCAACAAAGAAATTACTGAATACCAACCATGGTACACAGTCTGTGGTGATATTGATGGAAGCACAATCAGTACTTGTGGTGCTCCTGTCTGTGAAATTGCCAGTGCTACAGACACTACATTCTGAACTAGGCAGCTAGCATAAGATCACCATGCAGTGGATATCATCTCACTGTGGAAACCTGGAAATGAGAGAACTGATGAACTAGCTAAGGAAGGGGCAACAGAAGAATAACTTGATGTGCCTGTTTTTTAAGCGACATACCACCAAAAGACAAGAATGTTCAAATCAATAAGAAAGCCACCAACACCAGCTCAAGATGATTACCGCTTTATGGGCAGACCAGAGCAAATTATTTTGTGCTTCTGAACAAGACACAATAGATTATACAACCACATGTATACAAAATTCAAGATTGACGATTCAGCCATCACATACTTCAACAAAATACAACATATCTGGGCAGACCTTCTGGCCTAGAGAAACAACAGTAGAAGATAAACTCTATGGACCACTGCATGAATTTAAAAAGTCAGTGAAGTTCATACAAGAGATAACATTGCAGATGTAGATAGATTTCAATCAAACGAAAAAAAGAAGTAGAGTCCAGTAACAGAATTTTCACATAGAGTTTGTAATCCTGTAATAGTACTTTTTCACATACATTTATGGTTTTGTGAAATAAATTTTATAAAAATGTTCTTACCTTTGAGCTTATATCATAGTGTGTTGTATGCTTTTCTTTTATTCGAATGGCAACGTTTAAAATGTTAAGGATAAATGTTTTACTGTAATTATTTATGTCTCTTACCAAAATGTGAACTATTTTGTTCCAGACTAAACACAATGATCATTTACAACAGTCAACTTTTCTGTAGCTGTGGTCAGTGAGAATGTTAGCTTCATGTAGGATCAGTGAAGTGGAAAATGTGCTTATAATAATTTAGCACATAACTTTGAATATGGACATTTTCTGAACTGTCTCGCCAGATACCAGCAAGTGTGTAGCGATGTTTGTCATTGGCTATTAATAAACAAGGAGATAGATATTTCAGCATTGCAGTTATTCATTTTTTCATTCCTGTTTGTGACTGAAAATGTCTGAAGACAGCAATAAACTAGTGAAGCCATCACAGTCTGATGACACTGAAAGACAGCATTCGTCACCACGACCTCCAAGCATTCCTGAGGAAATGATCAATATGGTAGGAGGTAAGATTGAGGAATTAACTTCTAGAAAGCAAGAAGTGAATGTGATGCATGAGGTTAAGATGAGGCATAAATGTTTATCTCAGTTTGAAGCTAATAATAGTGTTAAAAGTCTGCATTCTATATATCTAACATTTAAAACAAGTTAGTTGCATATCCTTTGCAGGACATCACAGTTAACCCCAGCATTTGTTGGCCGTTTGTGATTTCTTGGCAAGTTTATGTTCAGGAGTTTGCCATTGCTTTCTGAATGGCCGGCACACATACCATTGTATGAAAATCAGCGCAAGTCTGTCTGCTGCCAAATAGCACACAGCTGTGTTTCAAACATAGTATGGGGGATTACGAATTGCGTCCGTAATCCCTTCTCCACAGAACCAATATCTAACATAAAATAAGTAAGTTAATAGTCCTTTTTCAAGCCTTATGGTTATTGGGTATATCTATTTTTATGGACCAATTGGCATTCAAGGGGTGATGTGGTCAGTATCACAATGGCTGTCTTTACTTTTCAAAACATTTGCTGGCACCCATTTTTGACTGGGTTGACCTGCAGCCAAGGACAGTTATAAAAGTCTGCCTTGGTGTGAAATTGAACCTATAACCAACAGGCTGGCATGCAAGCCCTACTGTGCTACTGTGGCTCCCATATAAATGTGAGCTGGAAGTGAAACATGTGAAAGCCACATCTTTATCTTGTTATCTCTATTTTCAGCTTCACCGCCCAGATTTGTGACATTTGAACAGCTAATGTCAGCAGCAAATGGAATGAAAAACATGACTTTAGCCCATGAAATTGCAGTCAATGACAGTTTTGAACTTCACAAACATGAAGGTCCACCTAACAGGTAACATGGTACAGAATTATTGTTTTAGATTCCTGTTGCAAAATATCATTATATTTCTTGTGGTTAAATATATAAATGAAATGTGTTTAACTGTGATAAAGCTGTGAGAATATAAGCAATTGGAAAACACAAAGTGTAGGTTAACTTTACAGAATTAAAAAACCCAAAACACTGAGAAAATTGTAGCAACAAACCTTCGCCAGGAAACAATAAGAAGAAACAAACAACAGAACATTGAAATAAAACTAAAAGTAACTACATTAAGGCATAATATGATGGAAAGTTGCTAGGTAAAAATAAGTGTGCAAAAAGAAAGAAATATGTAGTACTTAATTGACAGACTTCAAATACAGAAAAGTCTTTTCAGTACTAGGAGCCTCTGAGTTAGTACCATATATTTTATTTCACTCAGCTTGCTTATTTTTATTTCATACGATTCATCATACTATACCTTAAAGCACTTACTTTAATGTTATTTCCATGTTTTGTGCGCATGTGGTTTGTTTTTTGTTATTGTGTCCTGTTGAAAGCTTGTTGCCACAATAATCTTTCTGTTTTATAATTGTAAATGTGTAAAGTTTAGTTTAGTTTAGTTGACGGATCAACATCCTGGCACACAGGTGTAACCCATAAGTGCTCCGTTCCACTCCTAACTCAAGCCTGAGTCCGGAGAATCTCAGCTCAGTGCAGGAACTCTGTAGCACTGGCGAGGATCCTTAAATACTTTGGGTAGATTTTTAATTCAAAATTTTGCCCAGGCAGTGCCTTAAGGCTACTCTTTTTCGATTTCCAACTGCCAAGGGATTTTTTTTACGTGCGCAACAATACACATGGGCGTTTGATCTTACTACCCAGAGACCAGTATACATTTTGTTACTAGAAGTCCACGTGCACAAATCCTGGCCCTCACCGGGGCTTGAACCCGGGACCTACAGCACTCGAGGTGGACACCATACCTTGAGACCACTCAAACTCCTTCCCCCCCAAAAAAAACAAAAAAAAATGTGTAAAGAAAACAGTAACAAACTACTGATTGTAAAATTGCTTAGTAAATCACAAAGAGTTAGTAAATCATCATCACCATCGTGTGACATGCTGATAAGTGTGGGCGTCATGTTTCACCATCTCACACGAATCATCAGAGTCATGGATCAGCTCTGTGTTCTTGTCTCAACCATACCACATGGTCAAGCCATCCAGATATTTACTTGTCTGCTTTCCCCTTGATTTTTTCCCCTCAATCTTGCCAGTTGTCACCAAGTAGTCAGTAAATTCTGGGGTTGAATTCAGTGTTCTGTAAAGGGCATGCACCTAACTAAATGTGTAAAACTAACCTGTCTTTGCTTCATGCTTTCCAATTGCTTATATCTCTTGAGATATATTGTACAATTTCAACAGTCTGTTATTTTCACTTTTCACAAAGCTGGGAAAAAAAACTGGCTGAAACTGTTCATCGTGCATTCTGGGATGCTTTCCAAGAAAAGTTGAACCAGGACCCCCCAGATTTGAGCTTTGCGTATGCCATGTTGCAGGAGTTGCGAGAGGTGGGTGCACTTTAATTCCAAATGTTAACTTCAGTAAAAGAAAATGGCATTTCTGATAACGACTATTGTGTTTGTTGATATTGTTTAACATACTTTAATAATTGCTGATGTAATTGTCCATGACAATAATCAGTTCTCTCAGTTGTCTATTAACTTTGAACAAAATGAATTATAAAATTAAGACACAGAAGCCATAAACAATATATAGCACAATTTATTGCCTGGCAGTATTTCACTGTATCTCGTCAGGTGCATACTGCAGATTTGCATGTAATATGAAGTGAATAAATGAATAATACTTTGTCCCAAAAACTGAATACATAGTCACTGATATTGTTAGAATGTTGAGTAAGTTTTCCCCACAGCAATCTAAGATTTAAAAGGAAGTCCTTCTGTTGCATAGCAGTGGCTGGAATCACCTAATTGATAATGCCTCGATATATTTCAGCAATAGATTATTATTCGTCGAATGCAGTATACAAAATGTGTTTTCTTTATTAACTCTGTGATTGTTAATAAGCAACTGTTCCATGATGACAGACTTTGATGTTTTATTACCTGTTGACTGTACAGGGAATCTGAAGGTTAACTCTATTTTCCACCCACATTGGTAAGTGTTCAGTTACTCAATGTCCTTACTGTCTTTTCGTTCTGCCTATGTCAGGTGCTTGACATTCACACTGGAATTGATAAATGCAGCTTAATTTGGTGTACGGAGACAGTGGTTATTTCACAGATGGAGTAGGTGGAAAAAAAAATCGTGCATTATATTGTTTGTGGCTTCTATGTTTACGTTCACTAAGGGAATACATTGTTTTGAAATATGAATTATTCAGTATAAGTTATATAAAATCTTGACTTGAAATAGCTGATAGTGTTTTGAACCCCAACTTTTCATCTTCACACACAATGAATGTTGAGACACAAGCACACAGTAGTGATTAAATATTGATTAAACTCAGTAATATCTGTAATCCTGTTATTTTCTGTGAGTTCTTGTGTACACTATGGTGAAAAGGAAAGTAATATCTCACAGTCTTGCATATTTGTCACTGCTGAGAACTGTAGTTCACTTGTTTTCATCTGTGAATTTCATTTCTTGGATTAGTTCCTTGATGAAGTGCCTACTAACAGGAATTGATATTTTGCAACTTGTGCCCACTGGAGACAACCCAGCCTCATAAAAATGGATACTGGGTAATTTTTTTGTTTTCTGGGAAGGAGAGATGCTGCCACACCCTTTCACACCCCTAAGGCAGTATCTTTCATGAGATTACCTCCACCTTGCAATGCATTTGCTTTTTGGTAGTTTCTTAAAATTGATATAATGTACCTATATTAATAGCTGCATGGTGTTTTGATATTTATAATTTTCATCATTATCATAATCATATCATATCACCAAGTATTACTCCCCTCTGGCTGGTTGGGCAGCTTCCTGATCATTCCATAGTTGTCTGTCGTGTTCCCTTGTTTTTAATAATTATATTTATGTTTTCATTGATAGTCTGTACATGTTTATTTTATAAATGTTGTCCTTAATCTGTCCTCTACTTTTGTCCCCAGTATTATGCCCTCCAGTACTCTCTTTAATGTTTCTTCTTATCATAGGATGTGAACAAGCCAAGAGAGTCTTTGTGTTTTTGATTATTTTAAGAAGTATTCTACAATTCTGTGAGGTGAACATTCTGACCTTCTAGAAACATACATGGTAGGAGGTTAGGATGTTCGTCTAACATACTTGTAGAACAAAGAATACTTCTTAAAGTAATAAAATAACAAAGACTTTTATGGCTTGGCCACATTCTATAAAAGAGGTCCTTAGTTTTCATATATTTGTGACAGTAAATTTCTGCTAGCTTGTTACTCACGGTATTAGAACCTGCTGAGTATTGCTTGGTCTAAGAATTTTCAAGCTTTATAAACAATAACATGATGAAATTTACTTACAACTAAACATTTATCTGTTTTGTAATATCGTTTTGAGTAGAATGCATTAATCAGTCATATATCTTAATTGTTTTTCATTGGTAATTGCAACTGATCATCATGATGTAGCAAGAATTTTGCAGAATATCGCTCTCATCACAGTCACTGAAAAGCCTCTCGATATCTTGCCACCTTTCCTGCCTCATGCACACTCATGTCCAAGCTGTCTGCAATGTTATGTGTCCATCTTTGTGCTGGCCCCTGCCTCATCTTCCAGAAACTACGCCTTCCATCTCTGTTCTTTCCAAGTCACTGTGAAGTATAATATGGCCAAAGTATTTCAGTTTCCTAGATATGATACTGTTTATGAGCCAGTTTTCTTTGATGTTCAGATCTTGTAGAATGTCAGTATTTGTCCTCTCTTTGGTTCACAATATTCTAAGACATTTCTGTAACATGTAACTTCAGATGCCTGAATTTTCTTTTTTAGCATTTGCACAATAGTCTATGACTCACATCCATAAGTTGCTATAGGAAAGATGCAAGTTCTCAAACATTTTACTTGAAGGTGTTTGCTGGGGTTGTGCCAAAGTTTAATTTGTGCATTGCTTTGGTCAGCCTGCATCTAACTTCTTGTGAACAGTCCCCACTGTTGTTGATTATGGAGACAAATTATTCACAATTTGTGATACTTTCAGTTTCTGTGGGCATTAATTTTGTTTTGTTTGAGTTCAGAAACAGATTTGGATTTTAACTTCTTGGCAGAGAGGATCAGCACTTTTAACTCTTTAGCACTATTTGGGAGAATACATGTGTCATCTGATATCTAAGATCTGGAATTAGATTTCCACCAATTACCAATGGATTGCATCTGGTAGAAATGTAATTAAATAAAGCAAAATCAGTACACTTTTCATCACAATTTTTAGTTTCACATATTTTTCTCTTCTTTCTTTTAGACAATGCTGAACATATTGTTACCACAACACCAGCGTCTGAGAGATCAGATTTGTGAGGTCCTTGACCTAAGTCTTATTCAACAGCAGATAGACAATGGAGCCTTTGATTTTGATCATTATGCTAAGTACATAACTGATACGATGGCAAAATTATGTGCTCCGGCCAGGGACGAGAACATTGCAGAAATTAGAGCACTTAATGATATTGTTCCAAAGTTCAAGTAAGTTGCTCTTTGCTTTTATTCTCTTAATTATTATTAGAGGAGGGGGTGTTAGGCAGAGTGTTTATCAGTATAAGATCAGGAGATGTGGTTTGCATTTGTGATGAGGCAAAGAAATTTTACATAAATATAAGAAACTTAGCATGTACACTTGAAAACTGCTGAGGCAAACGGCCTGTTTGTTGAGCCGTCCACAAATTCAGGAACGTCACGACTGTACAAAATGCCATAATGTAATTTTTGCTTCTTTTTTCTTTCCCAATCAAGTGTATTTAATTTTTCTTGTATATGTTTTTGTGTGTGGGACAGGAAGGCAATGTCATAAGCAAAGTCCAGATAATCAGATTGCTCTGTCATAATCTGTTGAATTCCATTTCTTGTAGTAGTTATAGATGTCTTCATAATCTTGACTGTTGCCAGTAGAATAATAAAGGTGACAAAGGCATCCTTGTCTCACACCTGTTATAATTTCAAACACAGTATCTTTTTTAGAAGACTAATATGTTGATTCATTTAATGTTTTCTACAGCTAATCTGCATAATGTATTCTTTCTTTAGCATCTTTTCTGTATTACATGGTACCATTATGACTTCTTTGTATCCTATATTTAAAAAAATTGTCTGTGTGGTATTGGGGTCAATAAAAGAAGCAAAGAATAGTAACACTGAAACCTACCATACATGTCGTAAGAGGTGGCTGAGGAGGGGTGAGGTGAGACTGGCTGTCTTATCCTGTAGAAAACTTCAGCTATAAAGTCCACCTAATCATAAATAATGCTACGAAGGGCTTGGCAGGAGTTGGTTGAGTGTCTGTGCTCCATCAGGAGCTAAAATACAGAAGAAGAATACTTTTAAAATATCAGTATTACTGCACTCTGTTTGACTAATTTATATTATAATTTTGTATAGCAATATTTAAGTGCTGGGAAGAAAAGCATACGTAGTTCCTGAGACGAATGTTGTGAATACCTTGGACTGCCAGAGTAACTAACAATAATGCCTGAAAGAGGCTAATGAAAGTAGAACATTGTATATAGCATTGAGAAAGAGACAAATGGCATTATTTGGTCATGTAATGAGAAGAGGGGTGTTTGAAAACATCATGACAGTTGGAAAAATCAGTAGGAAAAGGCAGCAGACCAAGAGAAATGATGCTAGAGGGATTTGAGACAGTGACCTTGAATCATATCATCAGCAAAGTTGATCCAGAACAACAATCTCCAAGATTTGTGGAGAGACATGGTTGCCGGCGCCTGTTGGCGGGACACATGATGGTGATGATGGTAACAATATTTGGTTGTAATTTTAATATTCATTTTCAAAATGTTATGTAACACTGTATTATTTTCTTCATGTCTTCTTAGAGCTATCATGGAGACTTTGGAGTTGATGCGTAGGGACATGGCTAACTTTACAATTAAACAGATCCGGCCTTACATACAGCAGAACTCTATAGAATATGAGAGGAAGAAATTCTCAGAATATTTTGAAACACAGCAAGGTTGGTCCCTACGCCTTTTATTATAGTCATCCTGAAAAAACATGTTCATGGAAACCATTGTCAAAATACTTTAACTATTTTTTTTTCTAAGCAGTTGATATATTAAAATAACATTCTGCATCAATATTTCAGGAGATAACCATCTTGGACTGATGGATTTAAAGTAAAAATAAGTATCATCATCATCATAATCATCATCATCATCATCATCATCATCATTGTCATGTGCCATGCCAACTGGCATAGGCACTTGTGTAAAAAATCAAATCAAAAATAAATCACTACAGGTCTCGGTCCTTGGTGTTCTAGGTCAACTCTGCTTTCATCCATGCCACCATCTCAGTCCATCCAGCATCATTTCTCTCAGTTTTACTCTTCTCTCACTGATCTTTCCAATTGTCACAATGTTTCCCAATCTCTATTCTCATTATATGAACCAAAAAATTGTCTCTTTCTTATAATGTTTGATAATATTCTATTTTGATTAGTCTCTTCCAGGCAGTTGTCGTTAGTTACTCTAGCAGTCCAAGGTATTCGCAACAAACGTCCCACAGACCACATCTTCATTACTTCCAAACTCTTACTAATCTGTTCATTCATGTTCCATGATTCACAGTAAGGATAGAAACATTAAAACTAGCAGTTAGGACATACCAGATAAAAGTTAATAGCTATCGGAGACTTCAATAAGTGAAGGGGAAAAAAAAACTTCTTAAAAAGAAACAGCTAATCACTAGTGCATGCTGAATTGATTGGAACAGCACGAGTTTAGCATGCGCTCATGGAATATAGCGTTCTTTAGCATATAAAGTTGTTTTTCTCTTAACTGTTTCTGTAAATAAATATTTACACTGTGGTTGTAATTTCTTATTAAACTCAAAAATATAACCACACACATAAATCACATTTCCTATAATATTGTGCTTAAATTTTTAGTAAAGCATAACATATTATATATCAAATTAAAAGAACATGAATGGGCGTTGCAGAACTGTTTGTTGTTTTAGAATATTTTATGTTTAGGTTTAGCCTTTCAGAAATATATTAATAATAAAAATTAATAATTTGGAAATCTGGAAACAAATTGCCAACTTACCCATAGCCATATTAGAAATGTTTTCAGAAATGTGATCTGACTATTGTTTATTTGTTATTAGTCTGTTTATAAACACAGAAATAAATCAGGCCACTGGGCTGGCTGGTAATCATGCGAGCCATTGCACTAACATTTCTCCCTAGATACCAAGATGACTTGACTCAATTGGCATAATTTGGACAAGGAGACATGATATGAATATCATCATTAGAATCACTTTGCAGGGCACTTAGATGATGATGATGATAAGTTGACACCAGAATGAATTGATTAACAACAAAGAAAAACTCAAACCTGTTACTGCTGGTGAATAAATTCAGGACGTCTTAACAGGAGAGTATAGTAACCAGTTTGCCTTCATGCTGATAATGCAGTTAAATTATATGTATAATCTAAACCACACATTTACAAGATCATAGGCTTGACGTCCTTGTAAATTATAAGAGGAGTTTCAAAGAAAGAAAAAAAACATCCACCTTATTATTCAATGAAAGCTAATTTTGCTAATGTGACTGGTTTTTCTCCAGCTGTGGGAGTGAATGCTCTCCAATGTACTGAAGTCTGGTTGAAAAGGAATTATGAAAAATTGGAAAAAAGTTCCAGCAATCCTGCAGCACCCAGTGGGTCATCTACCGCAGGATTGCCAACACCAGCAACTGTCATGACTGAAGCTTTTCTTGAAGTCCTGGAATGGGCACATCCAAACAATTTTCCTGAGGTATGAAGTTTCATAGGTAGACTAGAACTGGTTAAAAGTTAATTGCATATGCTTTAACAGGATGTCGCAGTCAACCTCGGCATTTTTATGCTGTTTGTGATCTCTTGGAAAGTTTACGTTCAGTAGTTTGCCATTGCTTTCTGAATGACCGGCCATACTGTTTTGTAAACAACCAATGCAAGGCGGTCTGCTACAAAATCGCCCACAGCTGTGTTTCAAACGCTATATACGATATTACGTACTGCATCCGTAACCCCTTTGCCACAGAGCTGGCAGACTAGAACGGGTGGTTTGAACATAACATGTAATATTTTGAAACTACAATTGAAACACAAGGGGCGGGGAGAGGGGGTATGGATTGGTGTCTAGTGTACAGGAAAAGAGTAGAATACAATTTATAGCTTGACTGCTGGTATCAAGGTCAGTGAACCAGAGCTTACCTAGATCCTAACTCACTTTCAAGTGATGATCCTGGATACATGCTTCATCACTGAGGTCTGACTATGAGAGAGTATAGATATGAGGAGGAAAAGTAAACATAGTTCCAAAATATAGAATGGGAGTCGTGGTAGTGCATTGGCTAGCAGGCTTACCTGCAAGTCTGGTGGATAGGTGTTTGAATCCCCATTAAGGCATATTTTAAGAATTGACCTGGGCTCCCAGGTCACCACGGCCTAAAATGGGTGCCAGGAATTGTCCTGGGAAGTAAAAGTGACCAGCATGATATTGACCATTACCTATTTCAAGTGCTCATTGGTCAGTAATATATAGGGCTAGCACCATATGGTCAGTGCACCTCAAGGCATGGAGAAGATCCTTAAAGTAGAATGTTTAAACCACAGAAACAGATATTGGATGGTTCCGCTGCCCTGCTTCTGAGTTGAGTGTGGAGCGACACTGTGAGCTGAATTTCGTGTGGAGTGCTTTTACATCTGTCCACGGTTATTTGTAGCGTGAACTGCATGTTCAGAACAATAGTGGGTGGTCGGTCACTGAATTAACTGGGTTGCTTTATGCAGTAATGTGGGCTGTTGGTTTTCTAGTGACTGCCGCTTCCATTAATGGTGAATTGTATTTTTCGTGGCAGACTTTTGTGTTGGCTTTCTGGCAGCGGTCTTATGCATAGTATATATGTGCGGGCTGTTGGTTTGTCAAGACTTCTGTCTGTTCCACTTGTCACATAGGGCAGTGAGGAGCATTTTGTGTGGTATTCAATGGCACTGGAACGGAGCATAATGGGGTGACTCTTTGGGGTGAAGTTGGAACTGTGACTAACTAACTATTATTAACAGATATTGCAGCCTTTGCTGTAAATTGTTACAGAACTACTAACGCTTTTTGATGATGCATGAGGAAAAAGAAGAAAGCAGACTTGTTGAACACTGAAATAAGAATAATTGTTGATTGAAACAAACATGTGTGTTAATCATGAAATCAAAATAACGCATTTTAATTGGTCAGATTAACAATAACTGTTTTTCACTGAAATAGGTTACCCATAACTGTTTGTCACGGAAACAGATTAACCATAACAGTTTGTTCCTAAAACAAAGGATAATTCTTAATCAATGAAGCAAAACCATAATAGTTTGTGACTTCTTCTTTGTTTGCATTTAGAACTTCACGATAATGTTTCTGATGAAAGCAGTAGTTAGTTTTAGGTACATCATATTCCCGGTAACATCATGACTAGATACTCACCTACCGGTCCAGCAGTCATTGGTTTAAATCCATATTGAGGCTCCTAAGTCAGCCTAGTCTAAAATGAATACTAGGAAATATTTTGGGAATTAAAAACAACCAGCGTGATACCACATCACTCACCAATTGGTCTATAAAAATATGGGTTTAGCACCAAATTGCAGATTTCTTTATTTTTTTTTTTGCATATCCTATTGCAGGACATCGCTATCAACACCAGCATTTTACCGCTGTTGTTATTGATTTCTTGGCAAGATTATGCTCAGTAGTTTGCCATTGCTTTCTGAGTGGCTGGCTCACATATCCTGTAAGTAACGGGCGCGGCAAGAACCGCTACCAATTCTCGCGCAGTTGCGTTTGCTCACGTGGATAAAAGGGATTACGGAGAAAATCGCTAACACCTAGGCCAAGAGGACCAGCAAATTGCTGATTAGTCTATAAAAATATGAGTTTAGCACTAATTGCCGATTGGTCTATAAAAATATGGGTTTAGCACCAATTGCCGTTTGGTTTATAAAGAATATGGGTTTATCACCATAAGTCCCATGCACCTTAAGACATGAAAAATAATCCTTTGCTTACATTCTTAAATCTAGTAAACAGGTAACTCTGTTCTATTTATCTGCTCAACACTCAATGATTACATGATATAGTAAAGGTTCATGCTAGAGTACAAGATATAGCAAAAGTCTGTGTGTAAATGGTAAATGGCCATCATTTAGCAGATTCTTTTATCTTATTGCTTGCAACCCCCCACCCCATCCCGACTTGATCCTAGATCTTTCACCAGTTTCGCTGCGTCATGCAGTTTCATGCCCAGGGTATCTTTAATGTCCTGTAGCCATTTTCGTGTTAGTCAACATTTCCAGGAACTATGACTTCCATTGCTGTTCTTTCCAAGCCACTGTAACATTTAATGTGACCAAAGTATTTCAGTTTTTGAGATATGATACTCTTTGTCAGCCTGTCTTCTTTTATGTTCAGAGCTTGTAGAATGTCAGTATTTCTTTTTTTTCCCCATCATGTTCTAAGCATTTTTCTACAACATTTAAGTTCAAAAGCTTAGATTTTATTCTTTAACTATTGTGAAGTGGTCCGTGATTAAAATCCAAATGTTACAACAGGACGATGAATGCTTTCAAAATTGCTGCTTTTATTTGTTTGCTGGTAACAAGGGATGGAGAGAGTTAACATACCAGTTACAGGAAATAATAACTCAAAGACAGTTTGCAGTAACAGTTAATATGAACAGGCAGGCAATAACACAGACAGTTCACACAGTCACACGACGGGACAGAAAGTCAGCCACAAACTGTCTTTGAGTTATTATTTCTTGCAACTGGTAGGTTAACTCTCTCCATTCGTTGTTACTAGAGTTAATCACTGTTAATTCTTCTGCTACCCCCTGACTGGCCTATTTTGGATCAAGGCAAAAGGGTCCTTTATTTACTTGCTAATTAGTAGTACCGAGCATTGAAAGATGTAACCTTTTTTATTTTGCAGACACTGATGATGGATCAGTTTCGTTTCATGGCAATGAGAGATAAGCTTCATACTCTTGGTTTAATTACATCTGTACAGCTGATTACATACAGTGTTGTTGGACCCTCTATTGAGGGAGTGGAGGATCTGAAGAAACAATTGAAAGACCATGTGGAAATTTTACTGCAGGATGTTGCCCAAAAGTAAATATTGAGTTAAATAAATTATGCACATCTTCCTGGCCAATCATACATTGCAACACTTACTCTCTAGTCTACTACAGCTGTTTATTAGCTCCTATTTGACACCAATCCACAGTGTTATCTTTTACTCATAATTAATGTTTAAAATGGTTACCATTCTCTATTTATTGTCTTTTTTGATCAGTAATAAAACTATGTGATTGTTCCATTCATATATTTAGAAAAATATAGCGTGTTTATTTGCAATATCCACTGTTTTCACTCTTTGGTAAAGATGATAGGAAATAATTCAAAACATTCTGTATTTAGTGTATGTTTTAATTTGTAAAGTGAATCGATGAAAATTTTTACATTATAGCACTGAATTCTAGCTTTCTATTTCTGATACCCTGAGAATTTTGAATGCTTCATTCTGATGCTTAAAAAGAGCTTTTATTGCTGGCACGTCTCTTACATGAGAAACATTCATTCATTCATTCATTCATTCATGTTATACATTAATTAATTTATTATAACATTATGTTATACATTAATTTGTAGGAAAATATACACAGATGCAGAATAGAAATAAGGACAGAAAAATAATACAAGAATTGAGTATATGCATGAGAAGGTGAGAGGTTTTTGCGAGTGTCTAGCAACTGCGCTACTGGGGTTCCCAATGGCTTTATCTGCTGCAGAAAATATGATACCACAGGGAGATGTCCGTGTATGAAACATACACAGGAACTCTCACCAGATGTCTATCTTAAGCTGATGATGAAAGGCTAATCAGGGCTGATGATGAAGAAGAAAAAGAAGGAAATGTCTTAGATTAGGTCAGGTCTAAACCAGCCTGTGATGTTTAAACGAATGATCAAACCATTTCAGTAAAAAAGCAACTGAAACTAACAATGTTACAATCCTGAATTTTGCCAAATATCGGAGAAGCAGGTATTTAAAATCATCATTAAAAAGTTAGTTGCATGCCCCCCCCCCCCCCCCCCCCCCCCCCCCCAATGTTTTGGTTGTTTGTGATTTACTAGGCAGTATTTACGTTCAGTTTGCCATTGCATTCTGAATGACCGACACTCATATTATAGAAATCAATGCAAGATGGTCTTTTCAAAATTGTTTGCGGCTGATTCCAAACCCTTGATTTGATATGTTGGGGAATTGTTAAACGAGTTCACTGCCCCTAAGTCACAGCATCATTGTACATTTTAATAAATTCAGTATAAGGACATAATCTTCAGTTCATATTACGGATTCCAACTGTATAAAAGTCAAGATAATGACTTTTCACACACACCTGTAGGTGCATTGGGCATGTAGTGCTAGAAGCATATTTTTAAAGACTAATCAGTAATTACTAAACAAGCTGAACAGCGCATAAATGCCTTTGACTATAATTGTTATAGGCGGGTTCTAAGAATATCTTGGATACAGAAAAGAACAAATGCATCTATATGACGAGATCTGAATATTGAAGAAGGTTGGCTATTAAAGACGATAAAACGAAGAAAATTGAAATATTTTGGTAACTTGAAACATCATGAATGTTTCGAGAGAACAGTAATGGAGGGGTATATGGCCAGGAAGAGAGGAAGAGGAAGACCAAAGAGAACATGGGTGTAGGATTTGGCAGATGATCTCCAGATGAATATATCGGTTGTGAGACATCTTGCTTATGACCGAGACGTTTTCTGGAAGGTTGTTATGGGAGCGAGGTTCTGCAAAGGACATACTACTGAATGAATGAATGGGTGAGTGAATGAGTGAGTGAGTGAGCGAGCAAGTGAGTGAGTGAGTGAATGAATGAATGAATGAATGATGTCATTATCACCAGCTGCTTTTACTTCCCAAGACTGGTACTTATTTTAGGCTGGGTTGGCACTGGAACCAAGGTCAATTAAAAAATCTGCTCTAATGCAAATTTGAACCAATTAATGCTGAGCTGGCAGGCAATTGTCTAGCCATGAGATTATTGTTGCTCCCATAACTACTGTATGGTTTAGAATAACAACATGAACTGCTATCATATTATCTGTGTTTTCAGACTGGAAGTATAATTACATCGTGAGAATAATTACAATCCAGAGAATAAGCTTGTAAAGTTCTAGTCAAATTGGTAATTGGTACATTTTAAATTGTGATTGTGCAGGATAGGACATAAGTTGAGGAAACCAACTAACAGTATAAAAAAAAACTGTCCTAAATTGACATCCACAGTTAAAAGTAAAGAAAATATTAAGAGACCAAAAGAAACCACCACCTGTAGATGAGAATTGAAAATGGACATAAATAATACTGAAAGTGGGTAAAAATAGATGACAAAGAATAATATGAAATACTACAGAAGTTATTTTACATTATCATATTGTATGGTGTATTTAAAGTATTGTTTATTTCAACTTACAGAGGTATCAAACCAGTTCTTGAATCTGTGGCTGAGCAAGCTGTAAAAGATGTTAATGACAGTTTAGAAAGCCGCAAGCTGCCTCCTCTATCTGATGATACCAAGCAAATTCTCAAAGGCCAGATAATGAACCTTGGTTCAAGGGAGAGCACTGTGAGAAAGCTAATGCGTGAGTTCTCTTTTTCTCTGAATTGATTGCTTTTGGCCACTATTTTGAAAAATACAATACATTATTAGGTGCACATTTGTTAGTTGTAAGGAAAGGATGAATATTGTGAGTTATGTATAAAATAGTGTGACTACTAGTTAATGCAAGGTTGAAGATGTGGCTATGAGATTTTAACATCTGCCTATGGCACACAAATTACTTCAATCAATCCCATCAGATGACTGAGATTTTTACACACACCATTGATCATCTAAGAGTTTTATATGTTCACTTGACTTATTGGGTAATAAGATCTGATACCTCGCCTTCTTAAATAAAATCAATAGTGCTGGTCGAAGCAAGCAGATCACGATGCACAGGTACATGATGTTAGCCTACCTGAGGGCGGGTGGCTGTCAGGTTGACACACAAGATTGTATAATTATTTTTGGTGCCTGCTCACTTTAAACTCAAGCCTAGTCCATACACACTACTTATAGAGGCACTGCACTGAATTTTGTGTGTGTATTAGCTTTCTCTATTACCAGTGTCCCTCATCATCAGGCGACCCCACTCTAACTTCAGGGATACAAAGTTGTATATTTGTGGGGTAAATGCATCATAATCTGACATTCAGAGTAAAAGTGTCCTTTACCTACGGTTTACTTATGGTTGTTATGCATGACAGAGATAACAGCAGGATGAAACTTATTTGCATGTTCTTTACAAGATTTCAACATCAACTCCAGTATTTATTGGCTGTATGTGATTGACTAGACAATGTTAAATCAGAGCAGAACAGGCCAAGCACAGGTTGTATTTCAGAATATGAAAAGTATCTTATGTAATACATAAATTTCAGTGAATATCAGACAGAGAATTTTGTTAAAGGGAAGAGCCTTTTTACAAGCCTTAAGACGCATTAGGCTTATGGTGCTAGGCCCATATTTCTAATGACAAGTTAGCACTCACTGGGGATGTGGCAGAAAGAGAGTACTGAACTATTATGTCAAAGCTGTACTGTTGTATTACAGTGAATCTTGGAATGTGAACCAAAAAATAGGAAGAGTTTGGAGGTAGAAGAGATTGGGTTTCTGAGATGTATGTTGTGATTAACTTGGATGGCCAAAATAAATAACAACGATTCCCTGAAAGAGGCTAATTAAAATTGAACATTATACATGACTATAAGAAAAGACAAACAGCATTCTTTAGTCATACAATGAAGCTGGAGGAATTGGAGAACATCATGATGCCTAAAAAGATCAGATATAGAAAAGTGAAAGGCAAATTAAGAGAAAGGATGCGTGATGGCCTAAGATAAGGACATGGAAGAATATCATGAGTAGAACTGATCCAGAACATCGGGGACCAAGATCTGTGGAGAGACATGATGCCATTTGGCAGGACAGATGAGGTTGATGGATTTTATATGAAAAGAAGTTAATATAACAATTTTTATTTTTCAAATTATTATTAGGAAATGTGAAGTATTATAATTTCTTTAGTTATCCTTGTTAAAATATTTATTCTTAATTACAGACACTCGCCTTATGGAATTTTTACGTGAGGGAATGACAGGAAAAAATATCAACAGCTTGCAGTTACCTAAAGGCTGTACGGTTGTGCAGCAAGAGTTGGTACAGATTCTTGGAAACTTCCTTCGTCTCAGCTCACACAACCGCTCTGTGTTTGGAGAACAGTATTCACAAATACTAGAGAAGCTAATGCAACGCAGAGAAGTGCCGACATCTACTAGCCCTTCTGTGAATACTGCTTGAGTATCAATCTGTTAGAATTAATTAATTTGAAGTACATCTGCTGCTGTAAATTTTAAAAAAATATATTAGTCTGAATCATCATTTTCATGTGCCATATTATTTAACATGGGTGGCTGTGGTTTGCCATCTCATACAATCACCGGTTCAAATAATATCTGTATTTTGTTTTCATTTGTGCCATCTGGCCAAGCCAACCAAGTATTATCACATTGTCTTCCTTTTCCCAACAAGTTTGACAGTTTTTACTGTTTTCCAGTTTTTCTTTCCACCTAACATGCTGTAAATGTTTTGACTGTCTATGTTTTGATTTCTTGCTTCAGTTTGCAGGTAGTTTTGCTCCACGGAGGGCTTCCTGATTTGTTTTTCTTTTGGTTTCATTCCATTCTCTTAAAAAAATAAATCTCTGCTTCCATAAGTTGTTTCTCGGTGAAATTGTTTATTGTTAGGACTCATGTTCAAACAACAGAACATACACTTTACACTATCCTTTTTACACTGCTAGTCAAAGCATTATGATCATCAGTATGTTTCTTTTATCTTGCAAAAAACACTACTTTTGTTATGAACAGTTATGTTTTAATCTCTAAAACTCATAATTTATGTGACATTATGATTGTGCCAAGAATTGGTTCACCTGTTTCAGATCTTTCCCATTTACTTGTGTATTACATTGTGCATTTCTTTCTTCTTGGAGATGACTAGAGCTTGTATTCTTACAGTTTAATTCTAAACTAAGTTTATCACTGTGTACAATCACAGCATCCACTAAATGTTGATTTTATTCATTGCCTGTTAATCAATACTCTGTCATCTGTATATCCTATTCTGTTGTTACATTTAATGACAATTCCTACTCTCGTATATTTCGAAGCCTTGGAAACATAAAACTGCTTTTAGAATACGACTAGTATTTTAGATGCAGTCTTTGCTGGAAGATATTTATTTTAAAGTAGATCTAACAGATCTGTTTATATATACTTTTATTGCTTCCTTAAGTGATTTTGCTTATTGTCTCCTCTATTAATTTTTTGGGCATTATGATTTGCTGAAGGAGAATTTCCATCAGTTAGCACAGATTGCTTGTAGCATTAAAATATCAACAAGACTTATAACAGTTTGTTCGTCTTCATAAGGGAAGTCAGTTTGAAGGCTCTAGTGAAGTTGTTTGGACTTGTCATTTGACTGTCCCATTCTCAGCAGTTCTCTTAAGCTCAGCTCATCTGAACTCCAGTATCCTTGCATGATGTGGATATGTCTTGTATGCCCTCTTTTTCTCTTGCCCTCTAGAATTTTAAGCAATAGGTCTCCATGCCTCATATTGTGACCAAGCTAAGACAACCTTCCTTTTTTTGTGTGTTGTGTTCATTAGTTGTCTAATTTTCCCTAATGTGTTTTAAGAATTTGAAAGCAATGTTTTCCATTGTAAATTTCTTCTTCTTCTAGCGTTCATCCGGGGTGTTTTTTTCCCCGGACGTGATTGCATTGTGCCTGTTTACAGCAGAGCTGCGTTCTTGTGCTGTTAGGCCGACACATCCGACTTCTGCGGGCATTTGTGGGCATTGTAAATTTGAAAAATGAAAAAAAAATAATAATTTACAAGATTTATTGGCCGGTATACTTCGTTGTATCTTATCAAGTGCATACTTTTGAATTAGAACACCATCATGCAAAGCAATATGATTAATTCTTATATCTAAGATACACAATTTCATCTTTTCCATGTCTTTTTCTACATTGTCTAGCTTTCTAGTTTCTGCCAATATCCTGACACTGCAGCATGTCTTTTATAAATTTGTTGGTTTTTATTTTACCATCAGTAAGCTTGATGATGATCTGGTATCACCTCGTGGCTTGTGATAGTCCATACTCAATGAAGATGTCTTAGGACAGTCATTAACATTGTTACCTACTCTACTTTGATCAATAAAAACTTGGTAAGATAATGTGGTGGTTTCACTGTTGACTTCCTCATTCATATGAAGGGGCATGTTATCTCTGCCTTTAACAGCAATTTCCAACTGTCAGGACAAGTAAGCTCTCTGCTCAGCTCAGTTGCAGTTTTCCATCTTTACTGGTGGATACTCTGAACCCAGAGCTGCATTAGTCACACAGCTGTGTGCTGACCATACTCCACTACTTGGAGGTTTAATTGGAAGTTTTCCTTCATCAAGTATCAGACCATGTTAGCTTTTCCCACACTCTGCAGTACTTTTATAGAACTTTTGTTGCTATGTAGGTTGTGACACCGTATCACAACTGTTGTGATATAATTTATTTCATTATGTTAAGCCTGCTGAGAACTTTTACCACTTTATGTTTTCTTTGAAACTAAACACTGCTTTTAAAGAATTTAGTTGCTTTTAGTTAGTATATTTTTTATTTTACAAATGTTTTTTTTGAAACAATTTTTGGGCATTCAGTTTAATTTCTTTCAGTTTGTTACATTTAAAGTTAAGTTAAAATTTTCTTTTGAAATTAAACACTTCTTTTAAACAATTTAGTTGCTTTTAGTTAGTATATTTCATATTTTACAAATGTTGCTTACAATTTTTGGGCATTCAGTTTAATTTCTTTCAGTTTGTTACATTTAAAGTTAAGTTAAAGATCCCATTTCCCATGTGGCAAATTGGGGATATGGTGCTCAGCCCATACTATTAGAACAATTGATGATCGATGGGTGATGTCAGTAACATGCTGGCTGTCTTTAACTTCCCAGAAAATTTCTTGATATCCATTTTTATGAAGCTGGTTTGGCTCTGTGACCATGTAGTCCATAAAATCATCCACCCCTTAATGGGGATCTGTAACTATGTGGTCTATAAAATCATCCACTTCTCAAGGGGGATGTGTAACCATTTGGTCCATAAAATCATCCATCCCTCAAGGGGGATCTGTAACCATGTGGTCCATAAAATCATCCATTCCACAAGGGGGATCCGTAACCATGTGGTCCATAAAATCTCCCATCTCTCAATGGGGATCTGTAACCATGTGGTTCATAAAATCATCCTGTAACCATGTGGTTCATAAAATCATCCAACCCTCAAGGGGGATCTGTAACCATGTGGTCCCTAAAATCATCCACCCCTCAAGGGGATCTGTAACCATGTGGTCCATAAAATCATCAACTCCTGAAGGGGGATCTGTAACCATATGGTCCATAAAATCACCCACCCCTCAACGGGGATTTGTAACCATGTGGTCCATACAATCATTCACTCCTCAAGTGGGATCTGTGATCATGTGGTCCATAAAATCATCCACTCCTCAAGGGAGACTTGAACGCAGGACCATAAAGCCAGAAACCCAATGCACAAGCTACTATATTACCACAGCTCCCGAGTCGACATTTGTAACTGCAGAATTTATGGACAAGTGAATGTTGGAGCTGCTTGTATGTTACTGGTGCCCTTTAGGGAAGCAAAGAATAGTCACTGTAACCTACCATGCATGTCATAAGTGACAACTAAGGAGAGTTGGTCTTGGGGACTGGCTATCCCATTCTATGAAACACTTTGTCTACAAAACCCAACGGACATCCATGTTCATCCATGAACAAGTCTAAAGAAAAGGAAAACAATAGCAAAAGACAGAATAGCTAGGTTTGAGTTGGTTGAGGGCCTATGATTCTGTAAGGGATAAAGTGCAGCAGAAGAAGATCAGTTATGACAGCAGAAAACCAGAAATGATAAGTTGGAGTGATATGATGTAATATACAGGGTACATAATTATCTAGATAATGTTGTCTCATTTACTTGATAGACAAGTGGAAAACACCAAGTCTAGGTTTTAAGTTAGTTGCAGTCAACCCCAGCATTTTTTGGCTGTTTGTAATTTCTGGGCAAGTTTATGTTCAGTAGTTTGTTGGCTTTCTGAATGACTGAGACTCATACCATTGTATAGAAACCAACTAAAGGTGATCTGCTTCCAAATCACCCGAAACTATGATTCAAACTCGGTATGCGGGATTATGAATTGCATTCGTAACCCTTTGCTACAGTGCCGGCAAGTGTAGATTACCTTTACAATATTATAATTTAAAGAAAAACAACCAACGTTGAGGTTGCAGTGGCAATAAGCCTTCATCAGTTAACAACAAGAACAAACCACAACTAGACATAACACAGAAATAACACTCAAGCAACTATATTAAGGCATAATATTATGGAACCATGTGAACTAACAATAAGGAAGAAGAATGAATAAAATGTGTGGTAGTTGACTCAGAGATCAGGTTAATAACAGTAAGTAATAGTTAGCAATAGCAAACTACTGAACGTATACTTGCCAAGAAATCACGAACAGCCAAAAAATGCTGGGGTTGACCGCAATGTCCTGTAAAGGATATGCAACTAACTTTAACTTTAATAGTTACCTCTTTATTGACTATGAGAAGAACAAAGCATGTGCTGGTGTAATGGTTAGCATGTTCTTCTGATAGTGGCATGAATATGGTCGGACAAGGGTTTGATGTCAATTCTCCTCATTCACTACTGAGAAAAAGCCTGGCCACCTCTTCCTCCATGCACTCAGGCCTTCACAAATGTGATGACCTTAACACTTCACCCACAGTATTTGTTAGAAGAACGGAGTTGTGGTGGTGTCATGGTTAGTGCATTTTTCTACTAATGTAGTGGTCTTGGGTGTGACAACCAGTAATGTCAGAGTTTAATTTGTTATGATCAACATGGCTCTGACACCGACCCAACTTCATAAAATGGGTACCAAAGATTTCTCTGGGAAAGTAAAGGTTCCAAGTTCAATATTGATGTGTTACCTCTCATATGTAATTTAAATCACTGATTAAATGGGCCCAACATCACATCTTTAGTATGATTTAATGATATATAAATGGGCTTAATTTTCCTTTTTTAAAAAAAAAATTTCATATCTCTTACAGGATGTTGCAATCATCACCAGCAATTTTCAGCTGTTGTTGATGTTCTTGGCAAGATTAAGTTCAGTAGTTTGCTATTGCTTTCTGAGCGACCAGCTCAAATACCCCGTAAGTAACCAACGCAACAGTGATCCGCTGCCAAATCTCGCGCAGCTGTGTTCCTCACATGGATATACGGGATTACGGAGAAAGTCGTTAAAACCTTCGCCAGGGAAACCGGCTTAATTTTCATTAGAAGAATAAAATTTATAACCTGGAATATTATACTATTTAGTATTTTAACCATTTTACGAGAGTTTTACACATAGCTCTGCTGATTTGCCCAGCAACAAGCAATGATGTACAGACCAAATGGAATCAGAGGTAAAGGCCATCCATGTAAACGATGGACAGAGAGAATAGCAGAGTCCATGGGAATCTTAATATATAAAGCCCATAAATGGGCACTCTCCCACTGTTTATGCTTCACCTCTACACTGCAAGGTACAGGAGGAACAAGATGAGATGATGATGATTTGCCCAGGATGCTGTTGTATTGTATTATCTGTGGTGGCGGATTAGTGTAGTTGATAGGGAGCTACTCTGATAATGTCATGAGCATGGTCGAACGAGGGATCAACACCTGTGTTCGTCGTCTTTCAATGGAGGAAAAGACTGATCACTTATTTCTCCTTGCTCTGTGGCCTACAAACATGTGATGGCCTCGTCACATTACAGACCCATAGAAGATTCTTGTGTAGGGGCATGTTTGTTATATTATCTGTTCTTACGTATATGATGATTTATGGTCCACATTTGCCATTGAGCATTACATTTTATCAGAAATTCCTCTTACTCCTCTTAATTCTGAAATGCTATGTTTCCTAACAAAGATCAAGAAACAATAACTCAGTAAACTTGATAGTATTGCTATTTTTCAAAATTGCCTGTTGCATCGTGTGCCAAAGTACACACATACAGATGCATACGTATACACGTATGTAGATGCATATGTATGCACATATGTGTTATCATAATCTCGGTGTTGTTACAATATTATGTAAAATATTACCATATTCCATGTCATTATTATTTTCAATTTTCACACCACCCCATGTAACTGTCAATTTATGTTCCTAAATATATAGAAAAACAATTACTCAGTAAACTGCTTGCCTGCCTGGCCCGATGGTTATGAGTTCAATTCTCCATGGACGTTTGTCTGAATTGACGTGCACTCCCAGGTTAACTCTGCCTTAAATGCATGCCAGGAAATGACCTGGAAAGTAAAGGCGGCCAGCATGATATTGACTACATCACCCTTTGAATCGGGAGTCTCCATGGTGAAGTGGTCAAGTTGCCTGCCTCGTGTTCCAAAGGTTGTGGGTTTGATTCCTGGCCACATCTTTTGGTTCACAAGTGCATTTTTCTCACAAACTACTGGGGGTCGTCGCAGGAGCTACAGAGTTTGTGCTTTGTGCAATGCTTTCGGCAGGTCATCCTGCCGAAAGAGACCGAGTCATATGGGATTAAACCCGGGGCAATGAAGTCGATCCTCTCAACTTTTTTTTTTATTCGACCCTTTGAATGCCAATTGGTGTATGCAAATATTGGGCTAGCACTATATGCCCATTACACTTCAAAGTGTGATAAAGAATCCTTGCCTTCGCTTACTTACCCCGTTAACAAAGATGAAGGGAGGAGTTTCATTTCAACAGCATAGAAACAGCATAGAAAATATCAGTGATTAGACAGCCATGGCTATTGGAATATTCCGTCCATTTATGTGTCATGTTATATATGGTCGTCTCTTGAAATTCACTAGTTATTCAAATTGTTGGTCATATTGTGCCTGCTTTAATTCATTATAATGCCAGAATGGCTATTATCTCAGCTTATATGTATCCTTTTGCTTGACATTACAGTATAAGTTAACTGATATTAGACTTGGATGTGGGGAAAAATTGTATGGTTTATGGTTGTTTTTAACTCTTAATAGGACATGAGATTGTTCCCATATTTGATGCATGATTTTTCTTGCTCTGTCAGTTTTATATTATGAAGATTAAGCGTCAGTTATTTCCAAGTTTGTCAGAATTATTTCTTTCAATTCTGATTGATAGTATGTACAGCAATAAGAAAGAGACAAACAGTTATCTTTGGTCATAAAATGTGAATATAGGCATTGGAAAACATCATGATGACTTGAAAGATCAGTGGGAGAAGAAATCCGGTTTATCAAGAGAAACAATGCTGGGTGGACTGAAATGGTGGTGTGGAGGAAAACGATCAGTAGAGTTGATCCAGAATATGAAGGAATAACATCTGTATGATTGCCTACGCCAGTTGGCAGGACACATGATGATGAGATCTGATCAATATTCTTCTTCTTCTTCAGCGTTCAGAGCCATTGAGGTTCTTTGCTGCAGATACAATCCGTCTCCATTTGTCTCTCTGGTTGACCTTCTGATCGATATTATACATGGTTATAAAAAGAATCATTTAAACTAAAAATAAAAACCAGAACAAGCGAAACAAACATTTTTGTGAAAGTACCAGCCTTGATTACTGCTCACCCATCTTAAATGCTTAGAAATATCAGCCTCCAAATATTGACAGACATATAAGGTCTTGAAACATGTATCTATATGATGTTTATATTTTTTTAGTTATTGTCACTTCTGTATTCTAATATCAGCTAGAATTGTAGTAATGATGATTATTTGAAGAGACCCTAACATCAAAACTGTTACGCTTTTTAAGCTCAGGAGGAAAAGTGGAAGAGAAGATGACAAAAATTAATTGCCTGAGATCATTGGCGGTAGAGATGAAGAAAATTTGATGGATTTGGTGCACTATAACTTTAGCAACATAGAGATACCTCCTTGCTGCCCTTGTAAATATCACAAGACGTGATTGTTGATTGCTGCTTCACCTTTCAGAAGTCAAGGACACAGGCAGTTGAAGATGTTTAATAAAAAAAAAAAAGTACCGTGAAAGTTATGATATCTTGGTATGTTAATTTAGATGTCGACAATAACTCCTTTATTATTTTGGCAAACTTGGATGTAATATTACATTCAAAATCTTGCAATCTATGTATTTTGTCTTCTTCATTTCCTACACTGGTTAAATGAAGTTCATACATTAGAAACACTTAAATGTAGCTTGATGCATAACTAACTTACTAGAACAATAGTATGAGTTCAGGAAATGTTTTTTGTTTGTCTGTGCTGGTTGTCCTTTATATGACTAATAATAGATGCATTATGTACACTACTATTGGACATGGTAGGCTAACAGATTGCTAGCACACTGATATACCAGCAGAAAATATGACTACAAAGCTTGATGATAGAAAAAACACCCACTGATACATGAAAATATTTCGACCAGTCTTTATCTGCGGACCAAAAATAGACAGAAAACAAGAATACTTAAATTGGGATCTGTAAAATAATCTGATCAACAATCTAATCTGTTCCTAGTTTTTGTGTTAATCGGATTACTTTTACGATCCTGAGTTAAGAATTCTTGTTTCTTGCCTGTTTTGTTGTTGTTGTTCTTATTAATTTATAAAGACTTTGATCAAAATATTAACCTGTGTGTGTATGTTCGGGAGTCTCCGTGGTGAAGTGGTAAAACTGTTTGACTCGGGCTCCGAAGGTTGTGGGTTCAATTCTGGGCCGCATCCTTCGGTTCACGAGTGAAATTTTTCGGAGACTCCTGTGGGTCATCGCTAAAGCCACAGAGTTCGTGCTTGGTGCGACGCTTTCCACACTGCGGAAACAGACCGAGCCATATGGGAAAAAACCCGGTGCAATGAAGTCGACCCTGTTGACTTTTAAGCGACTTTTTTTTTCCATGTGTCTGGGTGTGTTCTCCCTTCTGTCAAGATTCCTGGTCATATTTTGTGATGTATTCAGACTCCAGTATCAGCTCAGCAGCAGTTAACCGCCATTCCTGATGATGTACCAGCCTAGCAGGATGTAACCCCTCAGTGGATGAACTTTCCTGACCACAGATGGTTCCAGGGTGACAGAGCATCACATTTGGATACCAAAAATGTTAGCAGAAAGGAGAGATATTCAGGAAGGCAATTGATCACATGACCTCATTATTCAGTCATCTGATCACTTCACACTCCTATGGTGGTATCGATCATGATTATTGCACAGAAAAACCTCAGGTTACATTAAGAATGTTTTTTTGAGTGTTTACCGTATCTTAATTATACTTTGATATGTCTTAACAATTCCTTCTTACCATGTTCAAATGCATGCCTGAGAATGAAACATATAATAAATCTGGGTTGAGTTGTCTACCTTTTCAAGTGACTTGTAGTTTTCTAAGAGTTAATGAAGTCAATGGTAATGTACAGTACTAGGGAGTCTTGGCAGGGCAGTGGCTAGAATTTTTTTTGCCAGCTTGGTGGTCATGATGTGTAAATCCCCATCAAAGTGGTTTTTTTAAAACTGCCCTGAGCTACCAGGTCAACCCAGCATAAAATAGGTACCAGGAAGTGTCTGTGGGAAGTAGGCCTAAAGGTGGCTGGCCTGATACTGACCACATCACCCATCGAGTGCCAGTTGGTGTATACAAATATGGGGTTAGTACAGGGTGTATTGTTAATGACTGCAGTTTTTGAAAATATTGCCGGTCCAAGTTTTGTATTTACCTATTATGTTGCATGAACTTTACAGAGGGTGAATACAAAACCTGGACCGGCAATGTTTTCAAACACTGCGCAGTCATTAAAAATACACCCTGTATGTATCCAGTATATCTGAGTGCATGTAACAGGGCCCTTTACATGTTTTATAGGCAGGTATTATATTGAATAATAAGGTTAATGGGGTGGCTGTTTAAAGTCTGGTTATTATGTGTGTATTATACATGTACATACAAGTATTAATTTTGCATGTGCCATTAATAAGAATTTTGAATACAGTGATAGAACAGATTTATCATAAGTTAGGTTAAATTGGTATTTTAAAAAAAATGATTAAAATGATGTAGCAAGTGTATCATAAATTTGGTTAAAATTATGTAACAAGTGTATCATAAATTTGGTTAAAATGATGTAACAACGTTATCATAAATTTGATTAAAATGATGTAACAAGTTTATAATAAATTTGATTAAAATGGTGTAGCAAGTTAATCGCAAATGTGAATAAGAAGTAACAAGTTAGTCATAAATTTGATTAACATGGTGTAACAAGTTGTCATGAATTTGATTAAAATATTGTAACAAATTAATCATAATCATGTAACAAGTTATCATAAATTTGACTAAAATATTGTAATAAAATAATCATCATTAAATGATATACTGTAACAAGTTTATCATTATCATCACAAAGAGCTTCTGTTTATCTTATGTTCAGTATTGCCATCATATCAAATTTAGGTTTATACATTTTAATAAATTTCAGCTATGCAGTATGTCTAGTATATTTCATCAGGTCAGACATATTTTGTGTTAAATTTAAAGGTCATATCTTATTCACCTTTGGGAGTGGGGTCAGGTTGGGGATGAGGGATGGTTATAACTGGGAACATCAAGTCAAAAAGAGTTATTTGCATGTCCTCTACAGGATGTCACATTCAACCCCAGCATGTTTTGGCTGTTTGTGATTTTCTAGGCAATCTTACATTTGGTAGTTTGCCATTGCTTATTCAACGACCGACGCTCATACCATTGTTAAAATTCAGCGCATGACGGTTTGCTTCAAAATCGGCTACAGACTATTTTTATCCCAGTATGCAGGATAGTGAAATGTGGTTGGTACACCTAAGCCGCAGATGCTGGCACATCAAATCACATCAGTTGCATTTTGTCATCAAAGATTGATAGGAACAGATTTCTAGAATTTCTGTCTCTTGCAATGATACAGTCTAACATCCCATTTTCTATCTTTTGATATTTGTTATCATCATCATGTGCTATGCCAATAAGCGTGGGCAGTCATGATTTGCCATCTTGCACAATTACCAGAATTGTGGGTCATTTCTGTGTTTTTTAACCAGTTATTTCATGTAGCCTAGTCTTCAGGTATTTATCTCTTTGTCTTCTTTGCTTTTTAACCTATCAACTTTGCCAGTTGTCACAAGTTTTCAAATTTATTTCTCCTCTCAGTGCCATGCAAAATGTAGGTCTGGACCGAACGAAAATGGATGGCAGAAAATGGGAAGTAGGGGTGTGTCACAGTTATGACCTAAAAGTTGTTAATATGGTAACAGACATGTTGTATTATATATCATATTTAAGGAGGTTGCTTAGGAAAAACAATGTATTGCTATTTGAATTGAGACAACATTTTGGCAGTGTATAAGCCCATGGTAGATATGGGAAGTCGCTTAAGATGATTTATCATCCCTAGGCACTTAATCAGCTAATCATGCCCGAAATAACTGGTCTATGTCTTGTCTAATTTCTCACATCTATTTATGGTTTCATCTATTTCATGAAGGATTGTCTCATTCATTTTTCTGTTCATTCATGGTATCTTAGCGGGCACAATGGTGTCATGTTTAAGGAATTGCGCTGACAAGTGGCATGAGTACAGTCGGATGAGGGTTCAGTGCCTGGGCTTGTCGTTCACTTTGAGAGTGAAAGACTAGCCACGTATTCCTTCGTGCACTGAGACCTACAAAATGTGATGGTCTCAACACTTCACATACCCACAGCAAGTTGCTACCACAGGGCTTGTGTTTCATTGTTGTTTCTTATGGTATCGTGACACTGTATTCCCATATAAACCATTGTCTTCCTCTACTCTTGTGTTTTAGATATATAGCATTATTATTATTATGAACAGCTTGTCAGACTAAAATGTCTTGTATCCCAGGAGGGGAACCATTAGTTGTGATAGAACTTCACGGTTACAGATAAACTGGTAATTAGAGATAAATTGTTACAGATAAACTTTTACAGTTACAGGTAAATTGTTACAAATAAACTTCCAATCACTGTAGGAAAGTTTAAACTGTTGTAGCATAGACAACCTCAAAGAGAAACCAACTGTATGGATGGTTCCATACACCTTATGAAGCTTAAAGTATAATGTATTGTGTCATTATAAATTGTCAGAATGTTATACATTACTCTGGCATATCAAAATTAATGTTCTGTGACGCCATTTTATGCCTATATGCTCATTTCCAATTTATTATTTTAATGTAATGTAAAATCCTGTTTTACAAATAAAGATTACGGTTTCCTCTTCTAATGTTATTAAAAGTTAAATAGTTGTAATGCATCAGTGCTGTTATTATTATGAAGGTAGTTGTACGCTTCAAGAGTTTAGCACCGTGAACTGTATTATTTTTGCAATATGCACAGGAAGATCTCAGACGCAGCCAGAAGATGATGAAGAATTAAGCTAATCTCTCAGTGAGCTACTTTTTACAGAAGACCAGAGTTTAATTAATTAAGCTGAAGAACAATTGCAAAACTGTATATCTTTCGAAAACATTAGAAAAATACAATATGAAAATCAACACACACACAATTGAAGCAACGAAAATCAGCAAATGACCATGTCTGCTATATATACAAACAAATAACACCAAAGTAAAACAAGTCTCAGAGTTCACTATTTAGGCAACATTTTCACATTTGTCCTGGTAGTGTCATTATATCATGGTGCAGAATATGGGAAGGTCCAACACTTCACACCCCTTAAGCAGTATCTGCTATGGGACTACCATTTTGTGTTAGTGAAGCTCTGTCATACCTTGTTTTCCTTTTCTTGGTGCTCTAAAACCGTATTGTAATACTTACTATACAGCTCCTTCAGTTAGTTTTTAGCTATTTAAAATAGCCATTATTCATATTTAGGTTTTATCAAACAGTTGCCTACTATTTTCAATAAGTGTTTTTATTGTTTAAAAAAACCCACACACCCGCACACATGTATTTGTCGGCCAGGTCATATTGTGCTCAAATAATCTTCAAGGCAGGGAATTATTTCTGTGACCTGGCTCCCAGGCCAACTCATCCTAAAATGGGTATCAGGAAAGTTCCTGGCAAGCAAAGACGCCCCCCCCCCCCCCCCCCCCCCAGCTTAAAATTTATCACATCACATTTGACATGCCAATTGGCCTAAACATATGGGCCATATATAAATTTAAACAGATGCAGATATTTTGCTGTGCTATATATAACAAGCATCTCACTACATATTGAACAGCTAGGCACTGTAAACCACTTTTAGATTTCTTACAGAAATCACATATTGCATGGAGTAACTATGTGGGATATGATTTAGATTGTGACAATCAGTCACAAGCACTGAAAGAAAGTCTTTGATCATAGTCACTGATGAATTGTTTGGTATGGAATGAGTTAATCATGCACATGAATGTGTGCCCAGTGTATTGAAATCATAAAACTCTTAGAGGACTAAAGGATTTTCCTATCTTTTGTGTAGGATTAATCTGTCACCTTGGGTTTTCATATACATTACAATAAACAGGGTAGTTATTTCCAAGCTGTTGCTGCAAATTATATTAATAATAAAAGGAGATTATTTACGAAATGTTGCACTCATCAGGGCTCACAAAAAAACTCTCTTGAGAGATTATTTATGAAATATTGCACTAATCAAGGCTCAACAAAAACTCTCTCTAGAGATTATTTGTGAAATATTGCACTCATCAAGGCTCAACAAAAACTTTCTCGATCCTACACCAGTTCTCCTGCTTTATGCACCTTCATGTTCAGGGTGTCTGAAATGGCCTTTGTCCATCTTTTTGCTGTTCGGGCCCTTGCCTCTCCACTTCAAAACCATACCATCCATCACTGTTCTTTCCAAGCCAGTTAATATGACCAAAGTATGTTAGTTTCCAAGACATGTTGCTTTTTATGTGCCAGTTTTCTTCAATATTATAGAATGCCAATAATTTGATTATTCTTGGTCCACGGTAATGGCCTCCTGACCTTTGGTTGTTAATTGGGTACAGCTTTCTACCAAATCTTTGCAATTTTAGATCTCATTTACCAATTTCTCATTTTTTTCTTAGAGCCATGGTAAGTTACATATACAACTCGCATGTAGTACAGTTCATTGAGTATACATTGAAATGTGATTGGATATTTCCAACTTTGAACTCCAAGCTTTAACTTCTTGGGCAGCTGGGAATATCTGGTTAGATTTTTGCATCCTTGCTCTCCAAATTCTTCTCTTGGCAGCTTTAGAAATATATACAGTGACTTTGTGAATGTTATTAATGAGATTTAAAGTGAACTATTACTGAAGTAGTTGGATATCATCCATTTGTAAAATTCAGATCTGATCAACATACATAAAGATATGTGATTACATTATACAGTAACACAAGCAGCTTCTAAATGTTCCTCAGCAATGTTAATTCATTATTATATGAGTTAACAGCTTTTGTTTTAAATTTTATTATTTTAATATACCAATGCATATAACTAATTGATACCTATAATAAACATGCTTGAATTGTGAAACATGATATATTTATAGTGGTAGCTGTTTCAGAATTATTTCTTTTATATTAGTTTTACCTGAAACAACTGTTGCTGCTGACAACTGGAGATTTTGTAATACATTAACATTGTTTTCAGATTGAGTAGAATCACACTGTGTTAATGTAGAGTGATAGTTAACCCTAAACACCGAGTTTATGAAATGAAATAAAATAATATATTTCACATACCTTGATTTCCTTCTTAATGTCTAATGTTGTTATGTTGATTAAAATGTAATGTAATTAACAATGATGGAAGCATGATGCATGTTTGCTGACTTTGAAATCAAGCATAGTCCAAACATGAGCTATTACTTCTAATGCACTGGATTGATTTTTGCATGTGGATTAGCTTACCTTATTACCAGTGTCTCTCACCTTCTGCGAACCCACTCTGACTTCAGAGGTACTTGTAATTGATGTCCCCAAGTCAAGGACAAAAAGTCAGTATTTTAGTTCAACAGAACGGTGTAGGGGTTGAACCCACCACCTCAGCATCAATGCACTCAGATGTTTCAGAAAAAACATTCATATCCATTTAGCCATTTTTAACTCTGAAGCATGATATGCTGATTCTAATGAGAAAGGATTCAATGCGTGTAATCCGTATTTTATTTATCCTATTTTGGATACAAATTTGATTGATTGTTTTTTGTAGAATTATAAACAGTTTTAAAAGAGAGTTTCCTTATGTCAATAATGGAGAGATCAGTTTTCTTATTATAGTTAACATCTCCTTCTGTGTATTCCCTAATGAAGCATAGACCCTCTTACCCTCTTTATCTCATGTAAAGCCTTCATGTCCCATGCTCTCTTGCAACTGCTTCATGTCTTTTCCATTTTACTAATTTCCAAAGGTGTGTAGATGTTGACAGAGGAAGAAAACGCTGGATTGTTTTGAGAGAGTGACACGGAATATGATTGGTGGTCGAACTTATCAACAACACAGAGGAAATGTCTTTGTGGACTATGATTGCTTGTGCCATTTACCATGGCACCTGACGATGACGATCTTCAGTTATCTTCTCAAAGTATTTTTTCCGGGATTCCCTATTTTTCATTCACCTTGTGGATTTCAGATAAAGAATTGTTTAGTTATTCTATTAACTAAGTTAAAATACTTTTGTGAAATGATTACAATTGAATAGTCACACAAAATTTAAGCAAACAGGCATGGAAATAAATAGTATCACACACAAAAACTACATGAGAAAAATCGTAAGTACTATCAGGGAATACAAGAAACAGCTTGTAATGAATACTTGTAATAAAATAGAGCATCTCCAGTTACAAGAAAAAGATGGATATGTGTTCAAAGAAATAGAACATTAAAAGGTTAATTCAGACCATTATTTTAAAATAAGTTAGTTGCATATTCTTTACAGGATGTTACAGTCAACCCCAGTAGTTTTTGGCTGTTCGTTATCTCTTGGCAAATTTACATTTAGTAGTTTGCCATTGCTTTCTGAATGACCGGCGCTCATACCTTGTATGGGAAATAACGCTCGCAGCTGTGTTTTAAATACGGTATGCAGGATTATGAATTGCACCCATAACTCCTTCGCCATGGAGCCGGCATTATTTACATCTAATAAATTATAGGAATGGCAATACTTTAAAAGAAAGTAATGATATACTAGACTGATGGAAGGAGTACTGTGGAGAACACTGAAAGTAAAGAGAATAAACCAGAACCTTCATTAGAGGAAGTGCTTTAGGAAGGTAAAAACACTACTAAAGCAATCTGTAATGATGAACTGGAGGAAAAAAATTAAAAACTACAGACCTGGACACAACAGCATAAATGAGCTTGGCAGAAATACACAGACCAGATCTCTTCAGACTTGGAACAGACTATTTTAAACTCAGAGCACATCTCTACCAAATGCTACTCACTTGCAACTGGACCACCAAAGCAAACCCCTGGTCATGTTCTACAAGACTGCCCTGAATTCGCCAGACAGAGAGTGCAAATCTGGTTCATAGGAGCGATCCTTAAAGATGTTGGGGAACCACTGTAGACATCACATGAGTCATTCATGATTGTCAACAACTCATCTGACAGGCATCATCGGATTCTTCTCCCACACCATACAAGAAACTTGCAAGTCGTGTGCGAGGAAAATAAATGGTACATTTTATTGCCGTTGGCTCGTTACACGTAAATTACAGTCGCTATTAAACCCACACACAAAGCCACAGAATTGCTTATCACTAGTGTCTAAAGCCTATGCTAATTCTCTATCTAATTGGTTACACAAAACTCCTATCATCTATTCTACGATGTGCACACTACAGGTCCAGTCCCCGGTCTCCCGTTCTCCCATCCCGTGGTCACACACCACGCGGATCGACCTTGACCTTGGTGCGTGTTGCCTCACATGGCACGTTGATCGCAGCCGTGGTATGTTGAGTGGGCACTCAACTTCTCCGTGGCTACCACGAGGCGTGATGCTGTCGTGATCAGAGTGCTAACTCTCTGAACAACGCCTGCGTGTCTCATGAGAGAATGGTTAACCATCTCCCATTTCATCATCTCCCCTGCCCTTCCCTCGGGCACCGTATCACCTCCTGGTCACCTCGAGGTGGACTGCTCTCCCCGGTGGAGGGGTTGCGTTCGAGTCTTTGACACACACCCTCCCCTCCTGTGTTGCGTCATCAACTTTCACTCATTGGTTGTGATGCAAGAGGTTTCTAAAAAATTAGTGTCTCTAATTTTTGTCAAAGACTAGATAATTTGGCTTTGGGCACTCTAATAAACTTCTACTGACCATTGTCACAATGTAGTAAAACTTTACTTGGCTACTGGCAATCGCCACAAACTTGTCTGGTTGGCGTGAGCCCTCTTCTCACATGCAATACTATATTCATTAGAGGTATGTCTGAACCGGACCGTTGTCTTATAAGACCTGCCCTCACATAGTAAATTAACTTACTACCCATACAAAGTTGACTTTCTTAGGGTCAACACATGAATTGCTTCATGTCCCCCATATAATATTTAACAACCATTACAAAAGGTGTGTGCGACAGGTTTTACCTATTACGCTTCCGCGTGTAAAGTTCTATTTCACTGTTAAGTTAGTGTTTCGTCGTCTATTATGTCCCCTGACCCGAAGTTATCTCCCTTTGATCTACAAAATGTGTATGTAATTTATATGTTTGTTCTTCTGGTTGTTTGCGTGTTCGCATGTAATTAATCTACTAATCTAACTTGTAAACTATTTTTCTAACTCTTATGTGTATGTATGTTAGTTTTTAAGTGTCATAATTTGGTTAGATGTGGCCACAAACAGGTGTATAACACTAATTCGTGACTACGTTCTCTTGTTATGAAACTTAAAATACTTTAATCTAAGTTCTAAACTATACTACAGACACAACATTCACACTAGCACATTTTCACCACCGAAAACCAACATTCCAACGCAGACAAACATCAAAAGTCGCGCCAGGCAGCAGAAAAAATCGCCGACTGATGTCATTCTCTCCCGTATATTTTACATTCGCTCTCACTTTCACACTTCTGTCACACTTCTTTCACCATAATCTTTCTTTCATCCCCCAACTCTGTCACACATCTTTTATTCTCCCGATTATTTAAAAACCTTGGAGTGACACTGTACAGGCTTGGCTCAGTTTGAGAAAGTTGAGCTCAATGACTGTGCGAAAGTCGCTGCACGAGTCATGTATTTACACCATATTTACATGGACGAGAAAGGGTTGATGGTTTGTCCCCTTGGTCTTATCCACCACTATGTTATACTAAAATAAAATATAAAAAAAAATAACAATAATCCTTAGCTGTGGGTATTAGCTTGGCTCTTTCGTCCAAGCACCACTTCTGACACCACAATAATCCTTGCCTGTCAACAACTCATCTGACAGGCATCATCGGATTCTTCTCCCACACCATACAAGAAACTTGCAAGTCGTGTGCGAGGAAAATAAATGGTACATTTTATTGCCGTTGGCTCGTTACACGTAAATTACAGTCGCTATTAAACCCACACACAAAGCCACAGAATTGCTTATCACTAGTGTCTAAAGCCTATGCTAATTCTCTATCTAATTGGTTACACAAAACTCCTATCATCTATTCTACGATGTGCACACTACAGGTCCAGTCCCCGGTCTCCCGTTCTCCCATCCCGTGGTCACACACCACGCGGATCGACCTTGACCTTGGTGCGTGTTGCCTCACATGGCACGTTGATCGCAGCCGTGGTATGTTGAGTGGGCACTCAACTTCTCCGTGGCTACCACGGGTCGTGATGCTGTCGTGATCAGAGTGCTAACTCTCTGAACAACGCCTGCGTGTCTCATGAGAGAATGGTTAACCATCTCCCATTTCATCATCTCCCCTGCCCTTCCCTCGGGCACCGTATCACCTCCTGGTCACCTCGAGGTGGACTGCTCTCCCCGGTGGAGGGGTTGCGTTCGAGTCTTTGACAATGATTCATAATGGAATAGAAGCAAAGACACATAACAAACATTCAATTCTGAAGAAGAAAGTTAGAGACAGTACGATCAGCAATACAAAGTCTGAAGAAAGGGAAGTCACCAGGCTATGAGAATATACCAAGAGAATAAATCCAGAGGAGACACCAGAGTTTGTATCACTGTACGTGAAGATCTGGAATAGTGCTGTTTGGCCCAAAACATAGAAGAGAGTCCACATTCCCATTCAAAGAAAGGCAATCTAAACTGTGCACCAACTATCATGCTATCACACTAATAAATCAAGTTAGTGAAATCCTCCTATGAATCATAATAAAGAGGATAAAAAGTGAACTAGAATATCAATTATGATTGATTGACTTAGGAACTGACATCACAGCATTTGGGGCATTCCCATGAAGAGTTCCAACACTAATAGTACCAGTAGCAATCTGATTATATGTCTGTCTCGCCTTTCCTCTGAGCGTTGATTGTCGGCCAGATCCCCTCGTCACCCCTAGCTGTTGCATTCTTGCCAGACCATGGTGATCCATTTGCTCCTCCGAGGTGTACACATGCTCCCACAAGGTCGCAACCACATCTGCTTTGGCGTGCATCAATACTCCACCAAGTTTTGCCGAGCCAGTCAATCTGTCTGCCTGTTCATTCCCCAGCACACCAGCATGCCCCGGAGAAAAGATACAGACGATGCTTGTCACCCGTGACTTCCGAAGCGAAGCAAGCCACTCTGCACGAAGCTTGCCTGTCTTCACCCTACTCAGCAATGTCAAGAATCAATCAATTATGAGTACAGGTAGGTTTCAGACAGAGCAGAGGAACCAGGGACCATGTGTTCAACACAAAAACCATCTTTGAGAAAGGCAGAGTACAATGTTGATCTTCATACTTTTTACTACAGTAAGGCCTACTGCTGTGTCCATCATTATAAATTATTGAACATCATGAGAAGTATGGTGTTTATGGCACATTTGATCCATTGAATCATTATACCATACAAAACAAGTAGCTGTAAGAGTAGTTGATGAAACATCAGAATGGTGTGAAACACAAAGACATGGTGGCATTCTCTCCCCAATCCTGTTCAATATCTATGCAGAAAATGTTATGAGAAATGTAAAAGATGATGAGATCAGTGACAATTTTCTTTCATAATTAGTGGAAATCCAATTCCATAACTCATGCATGCAGATGACATGGTCATCCTGTTTAAACTAGTGCAAAGTAATTAGAAGAGTTAATCATGTCTGTCAAAATACTGTGGAAATCAACATCTCTTTCTAAATTAATAAAAATAGAAAAGTAAAATAACATCCAAAGGATAAAATTACATGTTAACCAGAAATCACAATCAACAATAAAGAAATTGAGAAAATCACAAACTTTTAATATCTTGATTTCAGAATCAACAATACTGTTCAAAGTTCAAACAAAGTTACATACAGACTGGCTACAGCAATGCAGACATTAAACAGTATTAAGAGACTATGGCACAGCACTAGCAAAGAAAATAGTAAAACAACAAAGAAGTAAAATGTATGAAAACTTGCATCTTTCATGTCACAACATACTGATGTGAGTCATAGAAGAAAATTTAGACATTTTGTGCTTAAATGCTGCAAAAACGGGTTATTAGAACATCATGGACCAAGACAAGAGATTAAGAAAATACGAACATTCGGCAAGAACTGAATTTATTATCAAAGAAAAGCAGCTCATAAACAGTATCATATCCAATAAACTGAAATACTTTGACCAAACTAAACAACACAATGGCTTGGAATGAACAGTTATGGGAGGCAAGGTTCCTAGTAGAACTTGGCAGTAGGTAGTAATCAACTAGCAAGAAGATTGACACAAAAGGACACTGCAGACACTGGTAGGTAACCTTGGACATGGAAAGGAACACAAGGCAGAAGAAATTAAAGTATCACAGCCTGGGATTCTGAGTTAAATACCTGTTTTACTGTTTAATTTTTCAAATTTTCAGTGTTCTCATTTTTTTCATGCTTCTCATCACATTCTTATGCCTTAAACTTAATGTAGTAACTGGAGGGTCTTCTCCGTGATTATATGTTGTGTTTTTGTATGTTTCTGTATGCTGATGAAGGCTAGTCAACCCAAAGTTCTGTGTTTTTCGTAATAACTTTCCCCCTTCTTTCACTTCCCCCTATTCCCCCCCACCCCCTTAACTCTGGCCCCCTTCTTTCAATATGCTCACTGAACCGTTACACCCATCACCCCGTCATCATCCTACACCTCACTCCCTCGGTTGCGTATAACAAGAAGACATCGGTGATAATAGTGATATTCTGAGTTACACACAGATCGGAATTGTGAGGTAAGAACATTTTTTCCAATTCTCATTGTCTCTTCACTGCTTTCATTTTTTCATCCTTTTGTTCTTCTCGTTCTGTGGTCATCTTTTGATTTAGTCACAGGAGATCTCCTTGAATACAAGTTGTTTGTAAATGTGTTTGTTTGCTGATGAAGGCTAATCGCCGCAACGCCCTGTATGTGTCGCCATTCTGTTATGTAAAGCTGCATTACTTTGTGTCATTTTATATTGTTTAAAGTAACTAAGCAACGATCAGCTGGCGGAAATAGTTTCATTTCTGGTTGTCGTATTAAAGTTTTACTCTAATACTTGTATTTAATGAGCATATACATTATTTTTAGTATTTATAATTGACTAAGTTACAAGCAGATCTTATTTGCATAATTATTTAATCTTAAGCTATTGAAATTGTCATTGTGCATAAACATTTGCAACCTTAACACTGTCGTACATACGATACCAAGATGGCAACTCTTGTATTGGACAATGGAGCGGGAACTGCAAAAATCGGGTTTTCTACTGATTCAGAACCTAAGTATGAAAATTATTATGAGTTTAATCTCATTATAATAAACGACTATTGCGTGTGTTGTTTTTCTACTTTTCTATTTACTTATTTTAATTAGAAAGCACGCATGGGCATTATGTATCCTATCCCGGCGTTGACAAGTCATATGAATTATGATCGAGATGTAAACAAATAATTAATATGGGAGACTTTATACCCAGAGCGCTGGGAATAATGAGTCCGCATTATTCACAGATTCTGCTGGTCACTGAGCGTTTTTCTCAGTGCGACCAATCAACGGTATCACTGCGATAAAAAAAAATTAGTACTCTTCCGAATAACGGTCCCATATTATTTCCCTAAAAAACAAGAAGTAGATTAGTTCATTAGTAGATCATTGGGGAGAGTTTATTCGCAGGGCCCTGCGAATAGACGCTTTGTTTATTCACAGGGCCCTACGAATAGACGCTTTGTTTATTCACAGGACCCTACGAATATGTCTATCTGAATCTCTATCTAACAAACTGTGTGTCTGTCTTTCCATATGCATATGTATGTCTGGTTGACTCTCTGTGTGTATGTATGCGTGTGGACTCTCTATCTGTCTGCTGTCTGTCTGCCAGTTTATATATCCGTTGTTTATTTGTCTGTATCTCTGACTGCCTCTCTCTCTCTCTCTCTCTCTCTCTCTCTCTCTCTCTCTCTCTCTCTCTCTCTCTCTCTCTCTCTCTCTCTCTCTCTCTCTCTCGGTCGCTCTGCCGGTCAACCTGCCTGTTCAGAGTATTGCAGGGAGAGGTTGAAAGAGATGTATGAATTGGCATGGTGGAACACAGATGATCGACGAGCGAGTGTCGGGTTGGATCTAGCTACCCATCTACCTGCGTACCTACTCATCCACCTACCTGCCTAGCTACCCACATACCTGCTTACTTAACTACCTACCTGTCTACCTACCCACATATCTGCCTCTCTAACCATCTATCTGTCTAACAACCCACCTACCTGCCTACTTAACCACTTTCGTGTCTAACTACCCACCTACCTAACCAACTATGAATATTACAAAGAATTATCGCCGAAGCAACGGAGTACGTGCTTTGTGCTCGATACTTTTGACAACAGCCAGCGGGGAGAGAATGAAGCGGAGGAGAAGAGGTAGGGGAGAGGGGGGAAGGAAAAGGAAGAAGAGGGCTGGAGCCAGAAGGGGTAGAAGGAAAACGGATCGTTTGGGACTCAAAAATGTGTGGGTTGGGTATTGGAATTGCCGTAGTGCAAAGCAACGAGGACCAATACTGGAGAAACTGGTACTAACTAAATTACACTCACTTTAAACAACACAATTCTAAATACCCAAAGAGATGAAGGATTGACTTTCACCCAATGAATTGCTGAAAAATTAAAAAAAACATTTGTCCGGCAAGGAAACGAACGATTGACATTTGACTTTCATCCAATTAATTGCTGAACAATTAAAAAAAAAAATGTCCGGCAAGGAAACGAACCTCGAGCTCCCGCCCATCAGGCGGGGACACTATCAACTATGGCACTGACGACACATTTTCCAATCAACGAAAATGTATAATATAGCCGCAAACTTACGTTAAATCACGTGACCAGCACATAGGGCCCTGCGAATAGACACTTTGTTTATTCACAGGGCCCTACGAATAGACACTTATGATGGGAGAGTTTATTCGCAGGGCCCTACGAATAGACACTTCCTTAGTAGATTGTGAGCTTTACTAAAACACGACTGCAAGAGACAAATTGGACGTTGCGGCCAAAGCCTTTGTCAGCACAGGACAAACAAATACAAACCGACACAAACCTACATGAAACACACTATGACAATATTAAACTAATTAAAGGTACTTATCTGAATCCCTTGCTTGGAAAGACTGACGCGCGTAAAGCTGTCAGTGGATTAATAGACCGGATGTATAGTATACGGGTCAAAGGTCAAGCGGGAGGGGCGTGGGGGTGGAGAAGCACCCATGTGCGCGGAAAAGTGAAAATTAGGGCCAGCAAAAATGTCGCGGACGCAGTTCACAATTAGCAATTCCTGTTAAGTGCTCGAATTACAGCTGCGGAAGATTACATTGTGTTGGTCCTCACAGAGGGGCATGAGTCGCGGTCGTTCAGAAAATGATGGCAAAACACCGAACGCAAACCTGCCAAGAAAGTTGACTGCGACGTCCTATAAAGGACCTGCATGTACCTAGATGGTGGACTGTAAGCTAGGGGGTGGGAGGGGGTGGGGTTAGGAAGTTAAATGAAGCTGGTGCTCCAGATAGCCCATGAAGAGGCAGGCATAACTAGGACCCATCTTGGTACCCATGGCAACCCCGCTAATCTGGTTGAAGTAGTCTCCATTGAACTCAAACGCATTGAGGTTGAGGACTAACTCTGCAAGACGCAGCAATGGTCCAGTGGCTATTGAAGGGTTATACCTTTTCTCCAAGAAAAATTCCAAGGCTTTAAGGCCATCAGAGTGAGGAATAGATGTGTAGAGTGAAGTCACATCTAAAGTGAAGATGTGGTATTGAGAAGGGTTTGTGAAACTGATGGAATCGAAGATGGAGATAGCGTGGTTGGTGTCTTTGATATACGAAGGGAGGCTGGCAACCAACGGCTGAAACATGCTGTCTAGGAACTCTGAAATCCGTTCTGTAGGGCAAGAGCAGGCTGAGACGATAGGTCTGCCTGGGTTCCCTGGTTTGTGTGTCTTATGCAGCATATAAAAGGCGGGTTTGCCCAAGCAGCTATCGTGGATGATCAGCGAGGTGGCAGAGCTGGTCAGAAGACCTTGCTGGATGATGGCGTTAGTCACGCTTTTGACCTGGGTGTTGTTGCTGACCGTCCCATCTTGTGTCCGTGGTCTGTAGAAGATTGCATCCCCAAGTTGCTTGTTGCCTTCCTGTATATACAAGTCTTTCCTCCAAACCATTAGCGCACCCCCCCCCCCCCCCCCCCCCCTAATGTGCCCCTCCCTCAAACTACTAGTGCCCCTCCCTCAAATTATTTCCCTGTATCCCTTAAAGGGCCTAATTAACTAATTCATTATGCTAGTTCGATATGCTGATTCAGGGGCGCATTTTATGCTTTCGCAAATTTTCGCCCATATTTATGCAAGGTTGGGGGGCTCACCCCAACTCTGCTCCTCCGGCTAGATAACAACAACATTTGGAACACCCTGAGTGCATTGATGTCGGTTCTTAGATCAACATCATCATCAAGTGCCTGCCATCTGGCGTAGGCATTCATGGCTCTCCACAGATCTCGGTCTTTGGTGTTCTGGATCAACTCCACTGTTGATAATCCTCCACGCCACCGTCTCAATCCATCCAGCATCATTTCTCTTGGTCAGCCTTTTATTTGGCAAATAAAATTCAAGTTAAATAAAGACATCTATTGGATCCATCGATTCCGACACTCGATCACTCCTCCGTCGCTACCTAGGGGATGCCCCCCCTCCCCCACAGCTTCCGCAGATCCATAGAGCACATTTTATTCACAAGGTTCAAGTTTCTCAGTCCTATATTGTAGTTCATAATATTCAATGTTTTTATTAAAAAGTTTAGTAAACGAAAAAAATAAATTGCGTGACAGGCGGAGATGCTAACCACTATACTACAGAGCCATCTTAAATAGTGTACAAATATTAATAATATAATCAAACACATGTCCCGATGACGTCAATGTACGTCACATGACCAGCAGAATCTGTGAATAATGCGGACTCATTATTCCCAGCGCTCTGGGCATAATCATATTTTTTTGCAGAGTAATTAACCCTTTTAGGACGGAACAACATTGGGCCAAATTTAGATTTCCCTCTGAAGAAGACAGAGTTATTTTTTGCAGTGCAGAAATGACTGAAGTTATAATTTTGAAAATTAAAAAAAAAATATATTAGAACCCTATATAAGTATATGCCGGTCTCTCTGGCCGAGGGGTTACACGACTTTCTCCGTAATCCTATTTATCCACGCAGGGTCTCCCAGCGAGCGAGAATTGGAAGCGGTTCTACCCACGCTGGTGACTTGCGGGATAAATGAGCCGGCCGCTCAGAAAGAAATGGCAAACTACTGAGCGTAATCTTGCCAAGAAATCAACAATCAGCTGAAAAATGCTGATGTTGACAGCAATGTCCTGTAAAGGATACGCAAAACATCTTTATATAGGTATATAAAAGTATATATAATATATATTCTTAAAGAGGATATACTAAAGTTTATTTCTTTGTATTATTGAAGTTTTTTTGTTCATGTTTATGCAAATTTGGTGACCTCATTTGCATTTTGTGAAAAAATAAAATATTTCATACCAGTATATGTTTTTTGGAACTACATATTAAAAAAAAACATGGTACTCACCTAAGATTTCCTCATTGAATACCAACACCACTTTAGAATAATTTTAAACACTTATGGTTAGAAAAACAACCACCATGACATTTGTTGCACATTGACCGGGCTCGCTTCTGCCATCCAGGAGTTTTTCGGTCACTGCACACATGTCTTTCTCTTTTCCATCTGGAATGGAACTTACCCCTTAAACTTCAGGGACTTCATTGCTTACCTGTGGGGTAGGATATTCCTCACAAAGTGCTTCAGTTGCTAGTGTGGTGAATTAGTATCTAGCCATCACATTTACAGTTGAATGAGCTTTGTACAAAATGTAAGCAATCAGCATAATTATTGAGAGAATATTGAAAGTTACTTTCTTCCAATACTTCACAGTCCTCCTCTCATCCAGATAACAGTACAACATCATGTCATTCTCATCTATCCCATCCATGTGTTTGTTGTTATCCAGAACACTTCTTGGCTTCCTAACAGTTTGAGGAGCATCTCCACCTTCATGTTGACCACGTTTCCGCAGTGGCACTTCTCCAGTCTCTGCCTTGTTCAAAGTGGACAGTAGTAGAACAGCATTCTTTTGAGACTTCTTTTCCCTAAAGGCAGTGGCAAGAGTTTCTCCTTGTCTGAAGTTAATTATGTCTCCAGGGTTTATCTTCACTTTCAGTCCTTTTGGTATTCCTTTCCTATTGCGTCTCAGCGTCCCAGTGAGGTGTGTCTGGTTGTCTCTCAGCTCTTTGACAAGAGGCATGCTTGAAAAAAAATTATCAACAAACAGATGGAATCCTTTATTCAGATAGTTGCCCATTCTGAGCAGTCTCATCACAACTCTATGGGCTAATCCACCATCAGCTGCTTGTTGATCATCTGCTGCTTGTTGATCATCAGTGATATTATCACACTTGCCTCTATAGACAAAGAAACCGAGAAGGTATGCTGAAAGAGAATCACATAACATAAAAAACTTTATTCCCCATTTATGATGATGCTTATTTGGGAGATACTGGATTAGCTGTGTTCTGTTTTTAGTACCAATCAAAGTCTCATCTATGCAGATCTCTCTATGAGGGGTGTAATAATGTTGGAACATGGTATTCGCATGTTCAACGAGAGGACTGAACTTTCCACAAGGATAATTGGGCTTCCCAGGATTGGCTAAACTAATATTATTCACCATGTGAAAGAATTTGAGAATAAGACTAAACCTGTCCCTACTCATTAGCTCTGTGAACCAAGGGGTTCTTTGGGATGGGTCAGTTGACCAGTACGACTTTATCGTAGGCTTTTGAACCAAACCCATGTTGAGAATTATGGCTATGAAGGCCCTCATTTCATACACAGTAACCTCAACCCAACTGTGAGCCACAGACCTTCTCTTGAGGACTGCACTATCTAGAAACTGCCTAGCATGTCTGTTTGTTTCTTTCACAAACAATTTAATAAGATTGAGTGTGAGAAACAACTCCAAATACATAAAAGGTGGGCTTTCATCTGGTGGCATGTGTTTTGGTCTGGACATCTCCATGAATGGATATGGATCAACATGATCCTCTTCAGACCCAATACACTTAAACCATGGGGACACGAGATCAGAATCTTCATCGGCACTTTCAGTATCACTGCAGTCATTATCTGACAGTCCTGAACTGTCAAAATCGCTACTATCAGAGCTAGTCAATGCTAGCACATCTTCGGGTTCAAAGCTGGCCATTTTAAAAATCAAAAATCAAATAAAATCTGGGTTACTGCGCTAAAAAATTACAAAATAATATCCAGTTGTTTGAATTTCGTTCAGCAAGTGGCCATTTGCAAACTCGAATGGCTGGGGATTACAAGGGAGCATTTGATTGGTCTGTACTATTAAAAGCAAACCAATCAAAGCAGTTCTTACAACGGGGCCAATTTATTAGCTGGGCGGGTTTCTGGCTAGTGGCGCATCGTGACGTCATGGCTGATATATCGGCCCTTCCATCCTAAGAGGGTTAAAATACAGGTGTTTGTAAAGTTTCACTACACTTTGTATGTAGAACAAATTTGAAAAATGAAGTACATGACGTCATCAAAAAATGTGCTCCACAGTCCATAGTGAAGCAACATGTAGTGAATATCTTAGCACAATTTTTAATGACATCATGTGGTTCACTTATTCAAATTTGTTCTACGTACAAAGTGTAGTGAGACTTTACAAACACCTGGTAGTACTAACTTTCATAAAACATCGTTAAAAATTCTGAAAAATGTAGATTGGATCTGACAGAATCAGTTGTAAGCCGATGATATTGATAGTAATCCAGACATCAGTATTAAAGAAACAGTATTAGTCACTAATAGTATGCATTGTAATGATAAATGAATTAAACGTAAAACTTGCTCAGGAATCACGAACAGCCAAAATGCTGGGGTTGACTGCTGCGTCTTGTGCAGGACATACAACTAAAAAATCTTTTTTCTACCAAGTAAATTTGCTAGAGATACATGATTGATATATCTAGGAACCGACATCACAGCGTTCAGCTGCAGCCAGCGAAGAGTTCCAACACCAATAGTACCAGTAGCAATCTGTTTAATGTCCGTCTCGCCTTTCCTCTGAGCGTCGAGCGTCGGCCAGATCCCCTCGTCACTCCTCGCTGCCTCATTCTTGTCAGACCATGATGATCCATTTGCTCCTCTGAGGTGTACACGTGCTCCCACAAAGCCGCAACCATGTCTGCCTTGTCATGCATCAGTCCTCCACCAAGTTTTGCAGAGCCAGCCAATCTGTCCGCCTGTTAATTCCCCAGCACACCGGCATGCCCCAGAGAAAAGATCCAGGTGATGCTTGCCACCTGTACCTCCGAAGCGAAGCAATCCACTCTGCACGAAGCATGCTTTCTGAGTCAGTTACAATCATGATGGTGTGTGTATCGTATTTTCGATCCAGCGGAAAGCTGCAGTGACCGCCTCCACCTTCATTCTTAAGCTAGATGTTGTGGTATCATATGCCAGGCTCTCCTGCACCAAACGTCGACTATTAGCTTTTGCTAAGAACCCCCAGGCACTTCTCCTACCTCTTGACACTGAACCATCTGTGTAGTTAATCACATCACCCGAGCGAGCATTATCCTGAATTAGTTGCTGGATTTCCACGTCCATGGCCCCTGCTGGCCACTTCCTGCACTCCCGGCTTAATGTGATTATAACTCTGCTCAAGTCTGACTGCTCCACTGGCACTCTGACCCACTCCTCTCCTCGCCTAATGTTCTCCAAGATGCACACATGTCTGATCGTATCCTCCGCCTGAGCCATCCATGATTTCCGTCTTATCAGTCGCTGACCCTTAACTGCATCCAGCGCCTCATGCAAAGGGTGATCTGTGTCTGCAGCTACTCTGAGGTATGCCTTCGCCTGCATCACCTTGAGCCTACCTGCAACAGTCTGCAAACCAAGGATGTAATGCATACATGCGACTGGGGTGTCTCTGGTGCATCCCAGAATGACCCGCATAGCTTCGTTCTGTATGCGTTCTAATTTCACCAGCTGACTCTTTGAGACAGTGAGCAGTCCTAGTCCATAATTAATCACTGAGAGGATCAAGTGCTGGTATAGTCTGAAAAGCATTCTCTGCTCTGTGTCCATTGCAGCCATAGTTTTAAGTGCATTGAGTCCCTTTTGAGATCTTGTCACAACTGTCTCCACATGGTCCTTGAAGGACAGGCTCCTGTCAAATGTGATTCCCAGATACTTCAGTTTGTTCTCTCTGTTGACGTTTCTACCATCTATCGTGAGGCTTGGGACATCAGCACTCACAATCCTGTTGTCCAGAGAGCACCACAAAACAGCCGCCTTTTCCGGGTGGATGACAGCACTCATTTCAGTGCACCAGTCAATCACTTTGTCTACAGTCGCCTGTAGCTCCTGCTAGAGATACATGTACTTCATTGATACAGGTTCCAAGCTTAATTGTAGAATCCCACACCATTCCTGTAACATTTAGCCTATTTTTATGTTGGCAAGAACCTTACGTTCAAAGGCCATCTGTATGCTATGGTCATAACAATAACACAGTGGCAACTTATTAAATTGTTTATTAAAACAGATTCCTGAAATTGAAGACAGCAAATGAGAAACATTTGCAACACTTACATTCGGCAACAGTAATTTTTTATTTAAAATTATAAAACTTATAGTCATAATTCCCTTTATCTTTTTTGATAATAATGTTGGTATCTTCTGCAATTTCTTTAAGTTTGACTATTTTTCTCAAAGAATAAACTTCTGTTTCTCTTCATGTAGTTTATTTGATGCTGCTTTGCATTAATGGTAAACTCCTCTGTGAATTGATGTAACTTATTTGTCAACAATCAACCGTCTCAAATCTCTTCAGCAAATGTTTTAACACATCACTGTTTACTTTCAGTGTTTTGCTCTCCTGCATATATGCTGTAAAATATCCATGAGCATTTTCTCAAAATTTTGTAGCAATTCCTGGCTCTCTTTTTCTTCTCATGGTGAACTGATTTTAGTGACACAGTTTTCTTTCCTCTCTTTGACGCACTGTAAGTGCTCTTAACTGCAGACACAAGTATGTGTTCTTCTGCGGTATACTAATAGTTATATGATTCTTTGCTGCAAAGTTCTTGCAGTCCTGTTTTAGCCTTTTGGAGGAAGGTGATCTAAAATACTCTGAAACTGATCGTGATCCATTATGAGTGAAACTATGGGAGTAACCCTAGAATAAGGAGCTACATTAGCTAAGTGGCTAGACATTTGCCTGCCTGCCTGGGTTAAAATTCACGCCGAGACAAATTTTATAAATTGGCCTGGGCTCCAAGGTTGACCCAGTCTAAAATGGATGCCAGGGAATGTCTTGAGAAGTGAAGGCGAATGTCATGATATTCAAAACAATTAATTTAAACCCAGTCATCATAAACAAAATATTGTACAATTGATTGCCTGGCATATTTCGCTGCATTTCGTCAGGTGCATACTGCAGAGTTATATGTCATGTGAAGTCAGGAAATAAATGATACTTTGGCTGAAATACTAAGTACATGGTCGCTGATTTTGTTCAGATGTGTTGAATGTTATCTCCACAGCAGTCTAACACTTAACAGGAAGTCCTTTTTACATAGCAACAGCTTGAATCGACTAATAGTTAATGCTTCAATATATTTGAGCAATCGATTATGGTAACATCACCCCTAGAGTGATGATTGATCTATAAAGATATGGGTCCATATGTCCAATATGCCACCATGCATGTAAAAAGATCCTATACTTAACCCTAGAATTACTGGTGTTTTAGTAGTGTTTTGTTGTGTGGGCGTTGGCATGGATGTATGTTCTGGTTGCATAAGTACAACATCGTGCCTTACAAGTGAGCGTCAATTAAATTACTGCATACTATACAATCGCTTGTGAAAAAATTGTGAGTTGAAGCAATAGTGTCTAATCTACAAGCAGTTCTACCAATGAATCAATCAATCATGTGCCATGCCGGAAAGTGTGGGCAGTCATGACTTGCCATTTCACTCGATCACAAGATCGTGGATCAGCTCAGTGTTCCTGTCTCGTCCATGCCATGTGGCCAAGCCATCCAGGTATTTTCCTCTCGGTCTTCCTCTTGGTCTGTTCCCTTCGATCTTGCCAGTTGTCACTAAGTTCTCCAATCCATTTCTTCTCATAACATGTCCAAATAATTTTGACTGTCTACGTCTAATTTCTCTAATCAATTTACGATTGTCATTTCTACATTTGTCTCCTGTAGTACTTGGTCATTGGTTTTTCTGTCTGTCCATGGTATTCTTTGCATTTTCCTTAGAAACCACATTTCTGTAGCCATCAGATGTTTTTCAGCTTGACTGCTCATTGTCCAAGTTTCATATCCATACAAAAGAACAGGCTCTATATATTCCCTCAGCACTCTTTTTCTCGTTTCAGTTGACATATTTTTATTGGTCAAAATGTTTTTCATCTTGCTAAAGGCTACTTTCGCCATGGCGATTCTTGTTCTAATCTCTTCAAGGCATCTCCCATCAGATGTTATGACTGTTCCGAGACAATTTTACTGGTTCACTTGTTGAAGAATATTTCCATTTACTTGTATATTACATTGTGGCACTTCGTCCTTCCTAGTGACGATCATAACCTGTGTCTTTTTACAATTTAATTCTAACCCCAGTTGCTCACTGTGTACAACAACTGCATCCACTAATTGTTGCAGATCCTGCGCATTGTCTGCAATCAATACTGTATCATCTGCATACCTAATGTTATTGATGTTTCGTCCTCCAATGCTGATTCCATTTATATCCTCTACATTTCTGAAAATATTTTCACTGTATAGGGAAATACCAATGAAAGCTTCTCATAAATACGTTAAAATGATTCAGTTTCAAATAATAAAAGTCAAAGTGGTTCTAATAAAAAGGAAACATAATTATTCCTATATTAATTGAGGAGGTTGGTGAACTGGATAGCAGCCAGTCCTACATTCTCGCCGGGTTGCTCTCCGTCTGGGTGCATGGACCTTAGAGCCACATATTTTAACCCTCGGGACTGCCACAGGGATCAGCAATCTCACCGGTGCTCTTTAATGTGTATACGAGCAAGATTGCAAACCTAGAAGCACCAGGGGTTGGAAGGATACTAACATTTGCAGATAATATTCTTGCATATAGGCAGGGGAGAGATAGGGAGCAAACAGCCCAGGAGCTACAGGCGACAGTAGACAAAGTGATTGACTGGTGCACTGAAATGAGTGCTGTCATCCACGCAGAAAAGGCAGCTGTTTTGTGATGCTCTCTGGACAACAGGATCGTGAGAGCTGATGTAATAAAAGCCTCACGATAGATGGTAGAAGCGTCAACAGAGAGAACAAACTGAAGTATCTGGGAATCACATTTGACAGGAGCCTGTCCTTCAAGGATCATGTGGAGACGGTTGTGACAAGGTCTCAAAAGGGACTCAATGCACTTAAAGCTATGGCTGCAATGGACACAGAGCAGAGAATGCTTTTCACACTATACCAGCACTTGATCCTCTCAGTGATTGATTATGGACTAGGACTGCTCACTGTCTCAAAGAGTCAGCTGGTGAAATTAGAGCGCATACAGAACGAAGCGATGCGAGTCATTCTGGGATGCACCAGAGACACCCCAGTTGTGTGTATGCGTTACATCCTTGGTTTACCGTCTGTTGCAGGTAGGCTCAAGGTGATGCAGGCGAAGGCATACCTCAGAGTAGCTGCAGACACAGATGACCCGTTGCATGAGGCGCTGGACGCCGTTAAGGGTCAGCGACTGATAAGAGGAAAATCATGGATGGCTCAGGCGGAGGATACGATCAGACATACGTGCATCTTGGAGAACATTAGGAGAGGAGAAGAGTGGGTCAGAGTGTCAGCGGAGCAGTCAGACTTGTGCAGAGTTATAATCACATTGAGCCGGGAGTGCGGGGAGTGGCCAGCAGGGGCCACGGAAGTGGAAATACAGCAACTAATTCAGGATAATGCTCGCTCAGGTGATGTGATTATCTACACAGATGGGTCGGAGTTGAGAGGTAGGAAAAGTGCCTGGGGGTTCTTAGCAAAAGCCAATGGTCGACGTTTGGTGCAGGAGAGCCTGGCATGATACCACAACATCTAGCTTAAGAATGGAGGTGGAGGCGGTCAGTGCAGCTTTCCGCTGGATGGAGAATACGATACACACACACATCGTGATTGTAACTGACTCAGAAAGCATGCTGAGTAGGGTGAAGACAGGCAAGCTTCGTGCAGAGTGGCTTGCTTCGCTTCGGAAGTCATGGGTGACAAGCATCGTCTGCATCTTTTCTCCGGGGCATGCTGGTGTGCTGGGGAATGAACAGGTGGACAGATTGGCTGGCTCGGCAAAACTTGGTGGAGTATTGATGCATGACAAAGCAGATGTGGTTGCGACCTTGTGGGAGCATGTGTACACCTCGGAGGAGCAATTGGATCACCATGGTCTGGCACGAATGCGACAGCGAGGGGTGACGAGGGGATCTGGCCGACGATCAACGCTCAGAGGAAAGGCGAGACGGACATATAATCAGATTGCTACTGGTACTATTAGTGTTGGAACTCTTCGCTGGCTGCTGAGGATGGGGACGGAGCGCTTATGGGAATGCCCCGAATGCTGTGATGTCGGTTCCTAAATCAATCAATCAATCAATCAATCAGGATATAATTGTACTTATAACCAAGTCAAGCCAAACATGGCTGCTAGTTTTTTCGCTGAAAACTGAATAGTGATAAAATTAACATTTCTATTATAAACTCTCTTTAGTATTAACATAACTGACCTTTTTACTGGGAAGGTTAACCCGGTCAACAAATGCCCGCAGAAGTCGGATGTGTCGGCCTAACGGCGCAAGAACGCAGCTCTGCTGTAAACAGGCACAACGCAGTCACATCCGAAAAAAAAATCCGAATGAACGCAAAAGAAGAAGAAGACCTTTTTATACACAAATATACAATGGATGGAGAATTGAAATATTAATGTAAAAAGTAGAAGCCATGCCTTTAAAATGTGCTATACATGCTTACATTTACCTCTGTAGCAGAATTATCACAGAAAAAGGTTACTGGCATTATGAATGAGTGCGTTGAGAAAATATAGATGTAACCCCAGTTACCCACACAATATACAGCACAGTTAGCGACATCAATATACTTAGCATAGAAATGTCAGGTGTTGTAAATCAAGCAAACACTGACAGATGATTTGCATTTGTGAATATCTCTGTTTGCATTTTGAACAATTTCATGACATCTTTTTGTTTTGTTTTAATTTAATGTAATGTATCTTGTATTTAGCCAGCACTTTGACGAATGGGATAATGAACGCAATTCGCACTCCTGCATACCGTTTTCGAAACACAGCTGGAGGCGATTTGGAAGCAGATTGTCTTTCGCTGGTTTTCAGACAGTAGTATGAGTGCCAATTGCTCAGAAAGCAACGGCAAACTACTGAAGTTAAGTTTTGTAAGAAATAACAAACAGCCAAAGAAGGCTGAGGTTGACTATGGTATCCTATAAAGGATATGCAAGTATTTTAAATACTCTATTTATAATAATATCTGTATCTAATAACATGAATTTAATAAAATGCTGTAACATTTCCTCAGAATTATTCCGAATTGTATCACAAAGGCCAAGAATGTGCGCACTAGAATCTTCATTGGTGATCAAATAGACGAGTGTAAAGATCTCTCAAGCCTGTACTATTTGCTTCCTTTTCAAAAGGTATTTTAAATAACATGTTTATTTCTAACATGTTCATGCCAGGTTAATTAATTAATTTTTTTTAAATGTTGAATATCCCACGTTGCAGTCAACACCAGCATTTTTCTGCTGCTGTTGATGTACTAGGCAAGTTTTTGCATTCAATAGTTTGCCATTGCGTTCTGAACGACCAGCTCACATACCCCCGTAAGTTACCAACGTGGTGTGATCCGCTGCCGAATCTCGTGCAGCTGTTTTCCCCACGTGGATATACGGGATTACGAACAACGTCATTAACTCCTTGACCAGGGAGACTGCACCTATTATTACTTCCCTTACATTGTTAGAAGCCTTCTCAGAGGATTAAACCTCTCTCACAGAATTAGTTCTTCTCTCACAGAATTACAGCCCCTCTCATAGGATTATAACCATACAAGAATACACCCTGGTTCTGATTTACAGCCTATTCCATAGGATTATAACTTATCACAGGATTACAACCAATATTTTATATTTTATTACTATTTTAATGCTACTACAATTACCATATTGAATTGTTAATTATATAATTACACAATTTTAATTAATACATTGGTCATAATGGTAAAAAAAAAATATTTATTGTAAATATAGAATAACACGTTTTTAAAAGGTAACGGTAATCCCATAGTTACTACACTAATGATGTAATGTGCTAGGTTGACATATACTAGGTTACAGCATAATTCAGATCATCTTGCTGCCTTTTCTTTTATAAAATTCTGCAAATTATCTGGCGCTTGTTTTATTAACTGAAGTGATGTTATGTTAGTATTTATGTTTGATGACAAGTTTTAAATATGTCATCTATCTTTCTTTGATATCTTAGTTATTTGCATTATCTGTGTTAGCCCTGTGCATTTTCTCTTTAGCTGGGAAGAATGTCAACTAGTTGTTTTGCCCAATTGTTGTGTAGAACTTAATTATTTGCAGGGTTTTCTTGTGAACTGGGAAATTGAAAAGCAAGTATTGGGATCATGTGTTCAGTAAAGATGTTTGCCAAGTAAGTGAGAAGTTTCTGTTGTAAAATTGTAAGAAAATGTGAAGCAAGTGCATTGTAGTATCTTTTATAAAAGCATAAAGTGATCATCATCATCATCATGATCATCATCCTGTGGCCTGTCTGGTACAGAACTTTGCTCCCCTATATGTATTTTGACAATTTTCACTATCTTAAGCCAGATGTTCTACTTCTGTTGCTTTCACCTGTAAATTATCTATTACATCTTGAATCCATCTACCTTTTTAATTTTCCTCTTCACACCACCCTGGTAAACTTTCCCTCCATAATTTTCTTTTTTTAACTTTCCTGTCTGTTTGTTTGCCTAAAATATAGTCATTTCCCTCATTTTTGTCTCTGAATAACCAATCTTCTTCAGTAGTGAGTTCTTCTTGGATGGATCTGTTTGTTCTCCTTTCCATCCAGTAAACTTTTGATATGCTTCTGTAACATTTATATTGAAAAGTGGATATGTGTTTTTCAGCTGAGTTGTTAAATATCCAAGTTTCTCACTCACACTATGTGTTGTTATAGAAAAAATACATGCTCCTAATATATGAGGTTTTGTTAGTTTCTGTTTAAGTCTATAAAGATTTATTATGCTTTTAGTATTTGTAGAGCAATGTTTGTTCTTTGAATTTCTGGCATCACATTTCCATCGTCTGTCAGTGGAGATTCTAAATATTCAAAACTACTCACTCTCCATAATATATCTCTGTTGATGAACATCAGTGTTGCCATATTTGGTTTATCAGTTGTTATTATTTTTTGTTGCATTGGGAAATAAATTTTGAATTTCACCATGAAGTATTAGTCTTCATATATTGGTTTTTTGGATAGCATCAAGTTTGTAAGCAACAAGTATTCGGGATCAGTTGCACAAAAGACATGTAATTTTGTTAGCTACTGCATCAAAAGCCAATGTCATTTAACATAAACCTAGCCAAAAGTTATGTCAAAAACTAGTCCGGATTTGAAGTTATTTGGTCATAGGACCTCACATGTACTAGATCATTGCCAAATGAGATGGGGTGACAATCTCCCCTACTTCCTGCCTTTTGTCTTCCCAGGGAAATTGTTTGTACTTGTTTTACAAGACTAGATTAATTCCATAGCTGTATACCACCTAAGAAATAAATCCCTCATCAATTGGGGGTTTATCCCTATGTTGGTAAGCCAGAAAGCTGTCCACTTTACATCTGTAGGAATCTAGTTATGCCCTTCTTGCTGTTTTCTCTGTGAAATAAGAAAATAATGAATGAAATATCTGTTATGTCAATAGAAATAAGAAAGAGATAGAAATATCTTCCATCTTCAGTCATACTAAGGTTGATTTTAATGTTTCGGTTTTCTTGTATGTTGATAACTTTGGTCGAAACATTTGTGTATATCTGCATGCATTTGTTGTTGTTGAGTTCCTGGTTATATTTTGTGTTTTGATTTTAATAAATAACAATAATCAAATCTGAGCTTTTCTTCAATTTCACAAAATAATAAAGAAAACAATTGTAACAACAGAAATGTGAAAGAAAAAGACATATTTTGCATCTTCGGGTGTACTAAGTTTGAATGAATGTTACCAATAAAGATTGATTTTAATGAAACAGTTGTTGTATCTGAGCCTTACCTTCAGGTGTACTAAGTTTGAATGAATGTTACCAACAAAGATTAATTTTAATGAAACAACAATTGTTATATCAAGTATTTTTAAAAAATTTTCTCAATATTAGGTGAGGCAATAATAAAAATGAAAAAAAAATTGTGTTGTGCCAACTGAACTAAGGAAGAAAAAGCAATAATTTGCATCTTCAGGTGTACTGAGAGTGGATGAATGTTATAAATGAGGTTGTATTTAATGAAGTCACAATCGTGAATGCTATTAACACACGTTGCTTTTAATGCATTGACAGTCATGAATACTGTTAACACAGGTTGATTTTAATGAAACCACAGTCATGATAACCGAGCCATTCTTCAACTTTCCTTCCGTGGGTGAGGCAATCAATGAAGTCATATTTGAAGAGTATCAATTCCAGGCATTGCACAGGACACAAGGTAAGTTTGATGCTGTTTAACTCTTCTGTAACAAGTAACTCACCATACGTCTATTAATTAATCCATGTCATACACTTCACTCAACTTACTCTGTAACAAGTAACTCACCATACATCTATTACTTCATCCAAGTCATACACTTCACTCAACTCTTTCTGCCCCATGAAGTTTACATTACATAAATAAATGTTGGGTTAAAATAAATTAACATGATAACTGCCTGGGACTAAAGGAGCTTCAGTAACAACTCTAGGACAAAGGGATTTATAACTACCGTAAATAGGATTAAAATAACTGTCTGAACTGAAAGAGTTAATTCAGTCTTTACACAGCTGAATAAACATGGTTTGACAATTCAGTCTTTACACAGCTGAATAAACATGGTTTGACAATTCAGTCTTTACACAGCTGAATAAACATGGCTTTGACTGGTTATATGAAGGAAAATTAGTAAGGAAGTTACAAACTGATATAAGGGAAGCTGAAAATGGCAGTTGTAATTTCTAAAGGTATTATTTTGTGGCAGCAGCATCCAGGTTTATGAATAGCTTAGGTAGCAGGCTGCTAGTTGCTGCATGAACAGAGCAGATAATAAAGGCGACTTCATGGAAGAAGAACAGCTTACGAATTGTGTGTGTGTATGTGGCGGGGGTGGGGAGGCTCTCCTACAAAGGATATTCGTAAGGAAATGTAGCTTGTTTATGGTAAGAAGTGGTTGTCATAAGTGATACATAACTGGGTTGATAAATTCTCTAAAAATAGGTTGACCTAACCTTTAATTTGTGTGTGATGAAATATCTTGGGAAGTAAAGGTAGCCGGCGTGATACTAACCACATCACCCACTGAGTTCTGATTGGTCTATAAAAATATGGGTCTAGCACCATATGTCCAATGCCTTAAGGTGAGTCCTTTACTTTACATACAATATACCCAATATGCCTGAAGGCATGGAAAAGGGGTCCTTAGGTTTGTTAGTATTTTAGGTGGCTTCAGTGAGGACTTGGAATTTGTAGTATTTTGATAAAATACAAATTTTGCCCCTATTTGTTGTCATATCACAGTTAGCGGCAGATTCCATTCCTTTAGTATGCAGTATATGTCTAATTGATATCAGAAAGTATATATTACCACAGTTAGAGGCAGTTCCATTCTTGAGTTGCAGTATATGTCTGATTGATATCAGAAAGTATATATTACCACAGTTAGAGGCAATTCCATTCTTGAGTTGCAGTATATGTCTGATATCAGAAAGTATATATTACCACAGTTAGAGGCAGTTCCATTCTTGAGTATGCAGTATATGTCTGATTGATATCAGAAAGTATATATTACCACAGTTAGAGGCAGTTCCATTCTTGAGTTGCAGTATATGTCTGATTGAAATCAGAAAATACATATTACCACAGTTAGAGGCATATGTCTAATGTTCAATTTACAGCTCCCAGTTTGACTTGCTACAAGCATCAGACAGACAAAGAAACAAGTGGAAGTATGTTTGGAACGCTTGTTGTTGACTCTGGCTACTCTTTTTCACATATTGTACCCTTCTACAAAAATAAGCCAGTGAAAGAAGCCATTATTCGGTAAGTGTGTGTAATCGCCTGGTTGTCATGTGTTCAAATCTCCATCGGGGCAGAGATATAAAAAAATGGATGTGGGCTCCCAGGTCGGTCTGGTCTAAAATGGGTGGCAGCCGACATGATCTTGACCCTATCACCCATTGGTCTATAAAAGTTCGGAGCTGGCACCATATATCCAATACAGCTCAAGACATGGAAAAGGGTCTTAATTTACTGCAGATTATTTTAAAAACAAATTCATTCCCCCTCTTTCCGTCTCTTTTTCCTTTCGCTCATCCTTCCTTTTTTTATTGCCTCCCCTCCCCACGCCTAACTCTATACACATAAATTTTATCAAAACAACCAATAGTCATCACAAGATGGCTTGGCATAATACATTCAAATTTTATAATGGGGGTGATTCAGTAAAAAAAAATAATGAAAAATTACGCCTGAATGTAATAGATCCAATATAAACAACAGGCTTAGGTGGGAACAGTCACAATTTCCAAGATAGGAAACAGAAGAGAAAGATGAAACAAATGATTTGGGTTGGAATTTGGGGGGAAAAACCCCACAGTTGATCAAAATATAACTATAGTTTGTTCCTGCAGTTTTCGTAGTTTAATTACCATATTATTGATAGAAACAATGAAGGGATTGTTGTTGCCAAATAATACCAGAACTGCTTTCAGTCCTTGCAAATCATATCAAATTCTACATTTGTATCGTAGTCAGTTTAAAAAACATTGGCAGTGAAGCCAGCTATGTGGTGAAGGGGCAATGAGTGCAATTAGTAATCCTGCATACCACGTTTGAAACACAGCTGAGAGTGATTTGTCTTATGTTGGTTTCTATACAATGGTATGAGTGCCGGTCATTCGGAAAGCAATGGCAAACTGCTGAATGTAATTGTGCTATGTTACGTTGTCCATGAATCACAAACAGCCCAAAAATGCTGGAGTTGACTGCGATGACCTGTAAAGGATATGCAACAAACATGGTGAAGTGGTCAAACTACTTACCCTGCGCTACAAAGAGTCCGACTTCATTTTCAGACCCTGTCATTCGGTTCAGTAATGCAGTTTTCTCAGATACTCCTGGGAGTCGCCACTGAAGCTATGAAGTTCATGCTCTTTGCAATGCTTTCAGCGGGCCACTGTGCAGACAGAAGACAGAGGGTGAAACCCAGTGCAATGAAGTCGTTCCTCTTGCCTTGACATTCATTTTTATGTCAGGACACGCTGGTGTAAAATGAAATGGAAAGAGAGACATTTAGGCGAGTTCCACATCTAATGTGGAGGGTTCATGAATGAACGGAGCAGATGTCTAACATGCCATGAAATATCTTAGTGGAACTGCTGATTCCAGTGAAATATGTGACTGATGTCAGGCAGGGTATTGAGAGACTTGAATTCTTTGTAAGGGGCTACAAGGAAACTGACCCACACTTGTAGAAATTCTGAGGAGATTAAGCACCTGGGGACTTGTCCGGCATGCAGTGATGATAGTCCATTTTGATAATTTCATGCATGGCCAGGGATAACACAATCTGACTGTTTAGTGTCAGTGTTAAGTCTGCAGTTATAAATAGGGACTCTGCATGTTTCAAAGAGTGTCACATCAACATTGCAAATTTATTTTCATCTGATGCCTTTATACATTTCTTCCTAAAGATAATCAGATGTAACAAATATTTTATTATGAAGGAAGATCCATCAACAACCAGTGCAGTTGTGAATATGGAATGAAACGCGAGAAAGAATTTTGCATAAAATTATGTTACCATATGACAGTTTCTTTCTTATCCTGTCTTTCATCTCCTAATGAAGCATAGACTCTCAGCCAACCCCGCTAAGACTTTTGTAGACTTGTTCATGATTGATTGAATTTTGGAGTAAAATGTTTTCTATAGGATGGGGTAGCCTGTACATGCCAACCTTCCTTGGTTGCCACTACACGCATGGCAGGTTACAGTGTTAGTATTCTTTGATTCCTTTACAGGCCCTGGTAATACAGTGGGAATGGCAGTTGAATGGTTTACTTATAAATGAACATTTATGCCACAGAGGCAGATGTCCTAGTGAAAATTGGCAAAATTAGAAAGCTTATCTACAACATACTGTTTATAGCAGGTATGGAATCTGGTCTACAAACATGTGAATGTCCTCACTGTTGTAGAGTTGCTGCACTGAAGTGGGCAACAATTAATGTAAACTGAAAGAAATTGCAGTACAGGTGGATGCTTTTATTGTTGTTATTGATCCAGCAGGTTTTACCCTTTGGCTCAGTGTCATGCAGTGATACATCCAAATGTTCACCAGCTGTTCCTCTGCTGCCTGTGAGGTATTTCTTTTCTCCGGCTGTGGTGGAAGTTACAATTTCATGATAGTTGTAAGCATTGAACACTTTAAAGAGTGATGTTTGGCAGTCTTGCGAGGATATACAAAGTGGAGACTTGAATGAGCTGTGATTAGATTCTGTTAAGCTGCAAGTTAAGTATTATGTGTTGTGAAAAAAGTTAGAAGATCGTGTTCTGGTCCTGCCTTGTCAGGTGGTTTATGTTGTCTTTGAGGTCAAATATTAGAATTCTTCCCTCTTGTCACCAGTGCTCTATCTCATACATTTCTTTATCTACAGTTCTTATTAGTTGCTTAGCTATTCCAATGGCTTGCTGTCATACACAGTAGTTTTTATCTAGATCCTTTCTATGCTAGTGTGTCTGCTTTGTCATTATGAGGTATAGTAGAATGTCCAAAGATTTTTTCTTCTGTATGGTAGGTTACATTGTGTTACTGTTCTTTGATTCCTGAAAGGGTCCTGATAACACGGACAGTGTCCTCCTTCATCGCTTCTTACAACATGCGTGGTAGGTTTTAGTGTTAGTAAATATTCTTTGCTTTACCTTAGAGTCCTGTTGTTTCAGAAAGCAATAAACATGGTTTTTGACTGCAGTCATTCATATGAAAATACTCTGAAGATAATACAACTGCAGTGTTTACATAGAAGAGCTCTGATTTTCTGCCTCTTCTCCCCAGGATAAATGTAGGTGGAAAAGTGTTGACAAATCATCTGAAGGAGGTTATATCATACAGGTCAGTGTTGAGTGCTTGCATTGTATTTGACTCCTGTTGTTTATGCATCCATTTAGCTAAGCTATGATGTGTAGACCAGTTAAAGTTAATTGCATATCCTTTATAGGACGTGGAAGTCTGCTCAAGCATCATAGCTGTTTTGGCACATGGCATGAAGCTCACTGCAGTCAAACTACTACCTTCTGCTCATTTAACACTCACTCTCATAACAAGAGTCGAGTCTTTCTAGAAATATCATTGTATAAATTCACCTACATAGTCACATGAATTACCACTGTCACACACCCTTATGTCAACTTAACGTAATAAACCCTTTTGATTTCCTCTTTAAATTTTGTTTTTGTGCAAAGAAATTTAAAGTATAAGGCCTTCACATATTCTAATGAGCTGATGTGGTTGGTTCACTTTATTGCCGCCTTTACTTCATGCCAGAAAATTCTGAAAATTGTCTGGTGCTCATCTTTATGTTTCTGGGTCAACCCCAGAGGCATACTGGTTTAAACAAAATTAACCCGGCCTCTCCTGGAGATTGAACCCGGATAAGTTCTTTTTATGGTGGCCACTAAAAGTAATGTTGGTGTGAAATGCAGTAATGCATATACCTCAGTTTTAGTTTGTTCTATATCTGAAATTTTAGTAATATTCGGTTTGAACATTAACCAAATACAGAGAAATATAAATAGAAAGCAAGGAGAACAGCTATCATTGTGCAGTCATGGAATGAACTGATACTTTATTAAAACAATGACAAGTTTATTAGAAACATAGAGGATATCAGAGAGGGATGAAGCAACATAGAATGACCTAAACTTCATTGTAACAATGATAAGATCATTGGAAACATAGAAGACATCAGAGAGGGATGAAACAAAAATGGTATCCATATATAGGGATCAAGAACATGATTGCAGGCACCTGAAACCGGGGGCGTTGTGAGAGGTGATCCCTAAATTAGTTGACACCTGGATAAGGAACTTATGTAACAAAAAGCAAAGCATATATTTTGTGAAATTAAGTGCTTATAAATATGAAGATAGTGTATTAATGCTGATATTGACAAATACAGTATTTATTTCTTGAAATATTTCAGGCAGCTGATGGTAATGGATGAAACATATGTCATTAACCAAATGAAAGAAGATGTGTGTTACGTGTCTACACAGTTTAACAAAGATATGAGTATAGCCAGGTATGTGCACAAAATATAATCCTAGTGTGAAAAAATAGTGGTAATAGTTTGGTTTGTAAAAGGTTACCTACATTGTACACAGGTTTCCCCTGAAGTGTTTGTTCCAGTTCAAGATGTAGAGGTGCTAGTGTTCCAGGGTGAAGGATTTTCTTTGTTCGTCTGATATTTTTTTTAGTTTGGGAGTAATTGTGTTGTGCCTGTTTACACGAGAGCTGCAATATTTAGACTGCCAGAACATATCCATAACCAAGAAAAGGGGAGTACGCATCCTTGTGCTCTTCAAGTTTTTCATATACTTTTTTTTCCTGTTATTTTATTTCATCGTGGATGGGTGACTTCTCTTAAGTCAAATGCTTTGGAGTTCAGGTTGTCTGAGTCCTGACCCCGTACCAAAACACCATCTCCATGGGAGATGTCTTGCAGAGCTTTCCTGCCTCTGTCCAAGCCCAAGAACCAGTGGGTTGGGCAAGACTGCTGCTGGAATTTTATATCTGGCATATTAGGATGTAACCAGGTCATGATTCAGCACAGCACATGCCAAGTGGCTGGGGTTAAGCTTAAGCTGGTTATATTTCCTCACACAATGTGCGCATATATCATCCTAGTTTTTGGCCTTGGCCCTGACCCATGAAGGCTATGGATATGATCTACAAACCCAGGAATGAATGGTAGTATATCCTTGAATTCTCCATGTGTTTTATGTTTTTTTTTTTGGGGGGGGGGGGGGGGGGGGTTTCCTGTATTGTTTTCTCTTCACTGATAAGGACTGATAGAAATAGTGATGTTATAGGTGTGTCTTGTTTGTCGAGCTCTGTATTCACAATTTATGTTAATATTCGTATAAGAGATCTTTTTAGTTGTGTAAGAAGTTGATGAATTGCATCTTTCTGCCATGAAAATATCGATTTATTTTACAGGTGCAAAGGTCCAGAGAATACAATAAGTCAAGACTATATCCTCCCAGATTACACTCACATAAAACGAGGTTATGTTAGATCAAAGGAGGAAGCTGGGAAATCCAAGGGAGATGAACAGGTAATTACAGCCCAGTTTGTACGTTTACTTGTCAATATCCCATGTGCTGTGAGGAGATGCAGTAATGCTGGCTTGCATGCTTGCCAGCCGGTCCAGTGGTCATGTTTTCAAATCCCTACATATAGTTAGTTGCATATCCTTTACAGGATGTAGCAGTCAACCCCAGCATTTTTTGGCTGTTCGTGATTCCTGGGCAAGTTTACGTTCAGTAGTTTGCCATTGCTTTCTGAACAGCCCTACTTATAAGTAGATTAAGAAAAAAATTGACCTGAGCTACGAGAATATTTATAACATCACCCATTGCGTGCAGACCGGTCTTTACAAATCTGAGGCTAGTATCATATTCCCAAATACAGCTGTATATAAAGGGTCCATGGTATCCTACATTTTGCAGTAAATTGACAGAGGTTAATGTTGATTGTGATGATTTTGTGAAATATTGTCAGCTGGTTGTGGAAGTGAGAAATGTGGATCTTCTATGTCTTAGAATGTCAACATTATTGTATTTTCTGAGAGATTACAGTGTCTGTCTCAGGCTCAAAAGTTGCTGGGTTTGAAAATAAGGAATTTCTCAAAGAATCATTGGCTTAAAATGATAATGTCCATGATCTTTTGGGTTGGGAGATCAGATATCTAGCCTTCTCTGATAAGATGAAAAATGGGAAGGTTCCGCGTGTAAGTTACACACATCAGCAATCTTTCAGTAGTTGGACATAGAAAAGAATAAGTACTTTAACCATTGCGTGGCATATAGAAAAGAATAAGTACTCTAACCATTGTGTGGCAAAGTTTTTAGGGAACAAAACCTATCCAACAGTAGATAATCATCTCTTACTTTTAAACTTCTTGTACGCTGATGATGCGGCGGTGCGATCGTTTCCTACAAGCATCTATTTGGACTTCAACATTGCCTTCCCTTTCAGTAAGCTATGGCAAACTACTGAATGTAAAATTGTCTAGAACATCAACCTGGGGTTGGGATTGATTGCAATGTCCTGCAGAAGGCATGGCATTTTTGTTTAGTCTATAGCCTTGTGTGGAATCTGTCTAAACAATGTAAACCTGACACAAATGTATGCAGAAGTCAGATACACTGAACGCTGGGCTAGAGAGGTACATAGTTGAGTTGAACTAAGAACTGACATCACTGCACTCAGGACATCCCATACGCGCTCCATCCCCTCATTCAACAGCCAGTGAAGAGACACTACTAATAGTTCCCACCGTTATGATGCACTCTTCTCAGAAGAGAACTAATAAGAAGGATCAGAAAGGCATTCATATAGATGCAGGCAACAAATTGTCAGAATCTTTATAAGATATTTTTGCTGCCAATTTCAAACATGAATTCTAGGGGAGGCATAGCTGAGAAGTTAGGGTCTCTACCGCAGGCTCAGTAGTTACTGTGTTCAAACCTCCACCTGGAGCTGGGCATGTTTGCAAGGGTTGTTGGTTTCTGATGACCTCCCTGATATGTTGGATAGTGAAATTTGATACCTGGCCTTGGATAAGTGCTGAAAAATTGGAGGTCCTGTATGCAAGCTGTGCATGATAAAAATCACATGGCATTCGGAAATCCCAAAAAGTAGGACACAGGGCTACTGTCCTGGTTAAAATGTTAGGAAAGAAAAAATGTAAGAGAAAACCCTATTGAACAGATATTTTGGGTGTTCAGGCTGCGTAGGGATGATTTTTAGGTAGAGCCTGCTTTGAAAAATTTATACCAGAGATTTGTCTATGAATGAAAGATATTGAAGAAAGGAGCTGTTCAACAAACCCTCTTAATGCAGTAATTTAATATACACGAAGCCTAAGGTCTATGCATCCCTTTAACAGTATTTAAAAAAAGAAAGGTTTGAAGACAGAGGGATTTGGTTCATTGCACTGTGTTTACCCCAGATGACTAAGTCTGTCTGCACAAAATGGCAGGCTACCTGCTGAGAGCATCACACTTTCATACTCCATAGCTCCAGCGATGTCCCTCCAGTAGTCTTTGGAAAAATTGATTGTGTGATTGGATGACAGTCCAAAAATAAACCTACGAACTTAGAAGCGTGAGGCGGATGACTTACCACTTTGCTGTGGAGACGAGTTATGCTTTAATAGTATTTTCCCTGCCAAAAATTATTCTTTTACAAATATTGTAAGCTGAAGGATAGCCTATCTGATTCCTCCAGAAGTGTCAGCATGTGTACACTTAATGGCATGGCATTCCACAGATGATCCGAATGACCAATGAGAGGTTTGCTATCCCAGAGCTGTTGTTTCATCCCAGTGATGTGGGCATTCAAGAAATGGGCATCAGTGAGAGCATCATGCACAGTCTCAGTTTGGTGGAAAAGGGTGAGTATTAAGTTTGACAATAGAGTGGCTTCTTTTGTATCTAGAAGTAACTTAGGGCCATTTATATGCACAACTATTGGGGATATGGTGTTTGGCTCATATTTTTGATGACTGAATGACACACGGGATAACATGTCAGTGTTATATTGATTGTCATTATATGTTAGTATTACATTGGTCAGGAGTTGTGTTGTAATGGTTAGGATGTTTTACTGGCAATGTCATGATGCAGTTGGAAGAGGGTTCAGTGTCAGCTCTTGGTGTTGTCTTTGGGAGGGAAAGACTGACTACCGATTCCTGTGTGCACTCAGACTTACAAAATGTGATGGCCCTAACACTTCACAACCCCCAGCAGGTTCCTGTGGTGGGACTTTTATTACATTGACTGTCATTGTAATATGTTGTTGGAAGTACATTGACTGTCATTATAATATGTTAGAAGTACATCAACGTCATTATAATATGTTGTAAGTACATTAACTGTCATTATATGTTAGAAGTACATTGACTGTCATTATAATATGTTAGAAGTACATTGACTGTCATTATAATATGTTAGAAGTACATTGACTGTCATTATAATATGTTAGAAGTACATTGACTGTCATTATAATATGTAAGAAGTACATTGACTGTCATTATAATATGTTAGGTAGAAGTACATTGACTGTCATTATATGTTAGAAGTACATTGACTGTCATTATAATATGCTGTAAGTACATTGACATCATTATAATATGTTGTTGGAAGTACATTAACTGTCATTATATGTTAGAAGTACACTAACTGTCATTATAATATGTTGTTGGAAGTACATTGACTGTCATTATAATATGTTGGAAGTACATTGACTGTCATTATAATATGTTAGAAGTACATTGATTGTCATTATATGTTGGAAGTACATTGGCTGTCATTTTAATATGTTAGAAGTACATTGACTGTCATATGTCAGAATTACATTGGGTATCTTGATTAAATATCAGTATTATGCTAGCTATCAGTATATGTCAGTATTACATTATCTATCATGTGTCACTAACTTATTAGCTGTCATAATATGTCATTATTGCACTAGCTATCATTATATGTCAGTATTTTACTGACTATCCTTATGTCAACATTTTATTGAGTCATTATACCATATCAACACTGCACTAGCTATCATTATAATATGTCTGTATTTTACTGACTATCCTAATGTGAACATTTTATTGACTACCATTATACTATATCAGCATTGCACTAGCTAACAATATAATATGTCAATATTACACTAGCTATCTGTATAATAGGTTAGTACTACACTCAGACACACACATTTATGTCATTACAGAATTGGTGCCTCATTTATTGAACAACATTGTCCTAACTGGCGGCAACGCTCTTCTTCCAGGCTTCCAGAGCCGAGTGTAAGTTTGAGAGTCTGTCAACATTTCTGCTAGATTGATTGAATGCAAAGGTCATTGATATACTGTTTTTGTATGTGTAGTGGCTGGCCTATCAGAAGAAGCAATTTTAATTTGTTTTACTTGGGCTTTAGCTGTTATGGTGGTGTACTATTTGGGGCATTAGCCCACTATCACAATGGTTTTGGGTTCATTTCCCAGTAAGGTGAATGTAGTCCCATAGTAGATACAAAGGTCACCAGATATATTTCATAGCTAGTAGTGTAGTGCCAGTATTAAAAAGCGGACACTAGCAGTTTCTCAGAGAATGTAAAGGCAGCTGAGATGATGATCTCTTGTGCCATTTAGATAGTGGCAATTAAAAGGTTATTGTACCGTTAGTTTATACCTTCTTTCATCATTTCAAATGATCTTTTGTATATAGGCCATGCTGAATTGTTTCATTGTTTTTATTGTTTGAGAAACCTCTGGAAGGCAAACTCTTCAGTCTGATACATTGGTGTTCAGGTGTCATCATCATGTGCCATACTGATAAGTGTTGGTGGTCATGTTTCGCCATTTCACACGATCACTAGAGTCGTGGATCAGCTCTGTGTTTTTGTCTCAATTATGTCTTGTGGTCAAGCCATTCAACTATTTACTTCTCTGCCTTCCCCTTGTTCTCTTCCATTCAATCTTGCCAGTTGTCACAAGTTCTCCAGTTTATTTCTTCTTATAATTTGCCCTAAAACCATCTGTCTAATTTCTCTAATCAGTTTACGGTTTTCATTTGTTTCTTGTAGGACTTGTAGGTTTTTCCGTATGACCATGGTTTTCTTTGCATTTCCCCCAGAAACCGTATTTCTGCTGCCATTTGACATGGATAACGATGTTAAAGCCAGATCTTAACAGAGCTTGACAGAAAGCAATAATGACACATACAAAGTTATAGACTAGAAGATATAATGTGTCATGTATATTTTCTATACAGTTACCCTGTCTGTGTTTTGGCGTAGTGGTTAGTGCACCTGGGTGTCAAGACAGTGGTTTTGGTTCAATTCCCAATTGCAGGATTCATTTATCTGACCTTTTCGGCTCTAAATGGGCAGCCAAATAACTTTCAGAATATTTTGCTAATTTACCTGAGAATGAATTTTGAGGATGACAACTGTCTCATCACTTTAAGCTGTGGCCTGAATTAAGTAAAGGCTTAATACATCACAGCCCATTGACAATATGTGCCGTGGGATTTCTTCTGCCCTTGTATCATAGACCCTCAACCCACTCATGTCAAGCCCTCATATCTTTTGCTATCTCCTGCAACTCGCTCTATGTCCCCTCATATTATTCATTTTGCCCCTAATTATCTTCTCCATGTGCTGTTAGATCTCTCTCTATTTCATTTCCCATGGGGCTGCCCTTTGCCTTCATCTTTGTTTAGAAACATGTGACATGAAACAGACATGACAGCTCAGGGAATTATCTGTTGCATTTCAGGTTTATGGATGTTAGGAGCATGGCCAATGATGACATGGATGTTGGTATATCTACACTAAAGAAGTAAGTAGCAAATAGACATTATGTCATTATCTACACCAAAGAAGTAAGTAGCAAATAGAGATTATGTCATTATCTACACCAAAGAAGTAAGTAGCAAATACACATTACGTCAGTTCTTTTAAGAAGACTAAAGCCAGTTTATAAAGGTTGACAAAATTCTGAAGAAGTTATTTTCATATACTGGGCACAAGGTTGCATATCCTTTACAGAACGTTGCAGTCAACCCCAGCATTTTTTGCTGTGTGTGATTTCTTGGCACGTTTACTTTCAGTAGTTTGCCATTCTTTCTGAACGACATGAAACCAGCATATGGTGGTCTCCTTCCAAACCGCCCCCCAACTGTGAATCAAACGCAATATGCAGGATTACGAATTGCGCCTGTAACCCCTTTGGCACAGCAAAACGTACATTGTAAATAAATTGCTCTTTCATTTCTCATTTAAAATAGCTAAATACGTTCGTGCCTAGGGATACTGAGCGCAGTTTCACAATATCGGGTTCGAAAATACCCACTGCGATTGGAAGCACATTGCGTTACTTTGATTTTCACTGTGGTATCAGTGTCAGCCATTCTAATAGGCAAACTACTGAACGTAAAATTAACTAGAAAATCACAAACAGCCAAAACATACTGTGGTTGATTGCGACATTCTGTAATAAGACAAGTAAATAATTAATAAAAGTAATGTCTATCTCTCTGTCTGTCTATTCATCCATCCATTCATCCATCCATCCATCCATCCATTTTGTTTATGTCTGTCATATCACATCTGTCTGTATTTTTGGTATTGTCTTACTCACATGTTACTATTTTATATCTTGTGCTGTAACTGCAGCAGTGAATAAATGTTTTAAGGCAAGAAACCTATATCTAGCTCAATTGTTTATGCATTCAATAATACTTCATTTGCTTAACCTATAGTTATTTGCACACCATAGTTATTTCTGATATCTCTTTGGTGTTGAGTATTATTTCTGTCCAGCTTGTTATAAATCTCATGTCATCTTTGTATACCTGTTTCTTTTTTAATTTTTATCTTTGTTCAGACTTATAAAACATGACACAGAAATGTTTGAATTCTGTGTCTGTGCTAAATTATTCATGGTAATTTCTATATGTTCATTTTGTTTGCAGCCCAATAACATATGCTTGGCATGCTGGTTGTGATTTCTCACTGGATCCCACCTTCCCCTCTCTGTGTGTAAGCAGACATGAGTACGAAGAATACGGACACTCTGTGTGCTCAAACAAGTTCAATGTTTCATAGCGAACTAGTATAGGCATGTTCATGTATATTTTGTCTTGTATATTTATGTACTTTTGTTAATTTTTGTGTGCTAAGTACACTGCAATAAATGCTGTTTTTACAATTTTAAATTAAAATTGTGTGTTCCTTCTGTGTGATTTAATCATACTCCAGAGACTAACTTGTAGAATTTGTTGTTGGTTAAAATGATGAGCTATGCCTTCAACATTTTTGTTTGTTATGTCATAAGTTGAAGACAATAAAAATCCACAAACTTGAATACTGTGGCTACACAATCAACAACAATGGGGAATCTACAAGAGAGGTCAGAAGGTGACTGGTCATAGCCATGCCGAGGTTAAACAGCATATAGATCCTGTAGCATAACATCAGCAAACAGACACAAGAACAACATTTGTAAAACGTGCATCTTTTCTATGGCAACGTAGTGTGTTACATATGTGAATCACAGACCATTTCTCAACCCCTAAAGAAAGTCTTATCTTTTAAACTTCAGTGTTACAGAAACATTCTTAGTCTTATGGATCAATAGAAAGATAAATGCTGAGATTCTATCAGATCTGAGCATTGAAGAAAACTGGCCAATGAATTGAATCTCGTGTCTTGGAAGCTGAAATACTTTGGCCGTATTAAATATCAGTATGACTTAGAAAGAACAGTAATGAAAGGAATAGTTTCTGGAAGACGAGGGAGAGGGTGACCAACATGAAGGTAGACAGAGGACATTAAAGACATCATGGGTACGCAAATGCAAAGGCAGGAGACTGATAAAAATTGCAGTCTTTCTAGCAGATATATGCAAGCCACGTTCCACAAAAGATCTGCTACATAATGAGAATAAATGAGAGGTCGTGTGTGTGGGTGTGGGGGGGGGGTGGGTGCTTGAAATGAAAACCGCAAATGCTTTTTTGGGTGAATATATTCTGAAAAGTAAAGAACAAAAGTATCATTTTTCAATATAGTCCCAGTGCGTTCAGTGCAAGTCCCCCAGCGCCAATAAATTCCTTGGATTCCTTTATACACAAATTCTTTTGGTCGTTTGTAACCACTCATGCACCACCTGCTGTACCTCTTCATCAGACCGAAAAGTCTTTCCTCCCAATGACCCTTTGCTGGACAGACAGGCATGCATCACCATACTGGACCTTCATTCCCCGATGAATTTCTATAAGATTCACTGATTTAAAAAAAAAAATGGATAATAGATCACTGCTCCTCTTTGGTGCATGTCAAAAGTGGGGTGACCATCTTCAAACTGTACTTATGACATCACTGTGTTCATCTGCATAGTGATATCATGTGCTTAACACTCTTGACATCCTCAACAATAATATTAACAGGTTACAAGACAATGGCATGGTTATTGTAATTTCTATCACACTTTTAAGATTTTCATTTGAAACCCCCCACATACTGACTATTCTCATGTGGCGCATTTCATAATAGATTGTTTCAAGAAAACACAATGGAGGTGCTGTACAGGTTGGTTGGGAAGGCAAGTGTAAAGGAAGAGGGCCTGAGTGGTCTTGAGGTATGGTATCCACCTCAAGTGCTGGAGGTCCCGGGTTCAAGCCTCAGTGAGGGCCAGAATATTTTCACGTGGACTTCTAGTAATAAAATGTCTCCTGTTCTCTGGGTAGTGAGATCGGATGCCCGTGTGTATTGTTGCGCACGAAAAAACCCTTGGCAGTTAGAAATCAAAAAAGAGTAGCCTAACGGCGCTGTCCAGGCAAAATTATCGAGTTAAAATCTACCCAAAGTATTTCAGGATCCTCGCTGGTGCTACTGTGTGTGTACACTGAGCTGAGATTCTCCGGACTCAGGCTTGAGTTAGGAGTAGAACGGAGCACTTATGGGTTACACCCATGTGCCGTGATGTTGATCCTTCAACTAACCTAAACTAATCAAGTGTAAAGGTAAAAGTAGTCCCATAGCAGATACCACCACTGGGGTGTGAAGTTGTAGGCCTTCACAAATGTCCAAGACATAGGAGGAGGTTAGGCTAGTGCACTCCTCATTGCCTTGACTTTCAAGAAAATTCCGACAATTGTATGGTGCCTGTTTTATGAGGCTGTGTCATCGCCAGATCTGTCTTGACATACAGCATATTATCAGATCCACCAGACAGTACAGTACCATTTCACATCTTACCATTGAGATAGCGAAAATGGGTGGTATAATATGTCACTGGGATGTTTGTAATGTAACTGTCCCTGATCCAGATGATTTAATATGGGATGGATAGTTGTTACAAAGCTGCATTGAAATGAACAACATGGCTTCTCTCTTGCTAAGTGCATCAACACAGAGATCATATGTAGCAGAGACAGCAAGGAGAATTAAATCACACAGTGGGTGTCAGAGGGAAAGACTGACCACTGGTTCCTCCATGTACTCGGGCCTACACAAATGTCATGGAGCTCTCACTTCACATACCCACAGCAGGATTCTGCTGTGAAACTTATTTGTGTTAGTCGCGGTTCCAACTTCATGGCAAAGGGTTGCCCTATCATGCCTCATTCCTGTGCCAGTAAATATCACACAAAATGCTCCTCACTGCCCCATGTGAAAAGTGGAACAGGCAAGAGTCTTGACGAACCAACAGCCCACACAGGCATACTATGCATAAAGCCGCTACCAGAATGCCAACACAAAAGCCCGCCCCAAAGAATACAGATCATCGTTGATGGAAGCGGCAGTCACTAGAAAACCAGCAGCCACACATTACTGCATAAGGCAAACCCAGTTAGTTCAACAACTGGTGGCCACCATTTTTCCGATCATGCAGTTCACATCACAAACAACAGCAGTGCCACGGAGCAGATGATAGAGAAACATTTGTTGATATACTGATGGGCTGGTTGGTTTTATATGACATTAGTTAATGAAGTCATTGTTAGTGTACTACGGAGTAGCTGCAGTCACACCTAGCTGAATTCGTCGACACGGAGCTGATATGACTCATTTTGACTAAATATGTGACTTCTTTCTCTTGAGCTCAACTCCATGAACTTTATATTGAATATTAAATATTATATTTGAGTGCCGCGACTCTCTGATGTTACTATCTCAGTATTACACTTGGTTATATACACCTGTTATTTTTTACTTCTGAACAAACTCAAACTGTACCCAAATAGAACACAATGTTTGGCAACTCGACTCGGATAGTATTTTCACATTCAGTTAGGCAATACACATAATACATTTCACTTAAACAACCACAATTAATCAATGTTACGAGTTAACAAAACAACTCCACACCACAACTCCTAACACTAGTAGTGGCGCAGATTTTGGCCATGCTACTTGAAACAAAAAGCCAGGTCCACACTTGACCGTGGCTCAAGCCCACAACTGATCTTGACGGTGATGCTGTGTCCTTTCACAAAGTGTCCTGAACGCTTTTCACGCTCTTGTGACCAAAGCTCGTGGCGGGTCACTTTGCACGGTCTATTCATACAGAATGCACTCTTTCCTGAGCGATGCCATGATCTGTAATCCTATAAACCCGATCATGGCACGCGAACAGGCTTATTTGTGTGTGTGGTGTGAGTATGTGTTAAGAGTATTCACACGGCTTCTTTCACTGGTGCTTTTATGTCATTTGAAACAGAACTAGTGTGCTGTATGTCATGCTGCTCTGATGTTAAATAAACATACACGCATTGTCTGGTGCTCATAGAAGTTGGTGCCAAACAACACGAATGTATTTATTTATGAATAGTCTCTAGTGGCCTCAAAGGGTTCCACAGTTGATATTTATGCTCTTATGTTAGGCTACAACTACATCGTAGTAATAGAGATGTTCTTGACCATCAAGAAAACAGAAATAATCGTCCGTTAAAACAAAATGATGACACTAAAATGTGAAGTAATAATAGACGGGAAAATTCTTAAACAAGCTGATACATTTAAACACATAGGGGCAATCATAACAGCAGATAGAAGATGCGGAGCCCAGATTAAGAGCAGACTGGGTAGATCAAGCAAAAGCTGCATCTGAGAAAATGAAAAGCATCTTATGCAATAAGTCACTGTCATTGAATGTTAGAAAGAGAATACTGAGACGTTTTATTAAACATGTTTTGCTGTAAATACTTATAGGCACTTTTTTTCCCTATACAGTGAAAATATTTTTTGAAATTTAGAAGATATGAGAGGAATCACCATTGGGGGACAACATCAATAACATTATATATTACAGAAAGCAGTGGCAAACTACTGAGCATAATCTTGCCTAGTATATCAACAGCAGCTGAAAAATTCTGATGTCTGCAACGTCCTGTAAGAGATATGAGGGGGGGGGGGGGGGGACAGTATTGATAGCAGACAATGAACAGGACCTGCAATATTTAGTAGATTTGGTTATTGTGGACAGTGAACAACTAGGCTTAAAATGAAATTGTAAGAAGACAGATTATGATGGTTGTCACTAAGAAGAAAGAAATACCACAGTGCAATATAACGATAAATGGGAATGTTCTTAAACAAGTGAATTGGTTCAACTATCTGTTATAACATCTGTTGGGAGGTGCCTTCAAGAGATTAGAATAAGAATCGCTATTGCAAAGGTAGCCTTTTGCAAAACAGAAAACATACCGACTAATAAAAAGATGTCAATTGCAATGAGAAAAAGAGTGTTGAAGTGCTACATAGAACCGTACTTTTGTATGGATGTGGATGATGAGCAAACATGCTGAAAAACATATAATGGCAGTGGAAATGTGGTTTCTGAGGAAAATGCAAAGAACACTATGGACAGACAGAAAAACCAATGACCAAATCCTACAAAAGGCAAATGAAAACCGCAAACTGATTAGAGAAATTAGACGTAGACAGTTAAATTTGTTTGGGCACGTTATAAGAATAAATAAATTGGAGAGCTTTGTGACAACTTGCAAGATTTAGGGAAAAGAAATAGGGGAAGGCAGAGAAGTAAATATCTGGATGGCTTGTCCACTTGGCGTGGTCAGAACAAGAACACAGAACTGAATAATGACTCTAGTGATTGTGTAAGATGGCAAAACATGACCATCCACACTTACTGGCATGGCACGTGATGATGATGATAAGAAAGAGACAAACAGCATTCTCTTAAAATAAATAGAGAGGCATTGGAAAACATTGTGACAACTAGAAAGATCGGTACGAAAAGATGCACAGGCAGTTTGAGAGAAATAATGAGCTGAGACAGTGGCGTGGAAGACTCAGCAGAGTTGTTCCAGAACACCAAGGACAGAGATCTCTGGAGAGACTTGAATGACTACGCAAGTTGACATGAAACATGCTGATGATAACTCTCCTATTGAATCAGTACATTCAGAGAGGAAGAGTACTGTTCACATAGATATGCTCAGTACATGGCAATGCTTGAATACTATCCACACAGATATACTCAGTACATGGCAATGCTTGAGTACTAACCACACAGATATACTCAGTACATAGCAATTCTTGAGTACTATCCACACAGATGTGCTTAGTATATGGCAATGCTTTAATACTATCCACACAGATGTGCTCAGTACATGGCAATGCTTGAGTACTATCCACACAGATATACTCAGTACATAGCAATTCTTGAGTACTATCCACACAGATGTGCTCAGTACATGGCAATGCTTGAGTACTATCCACACAGATATACTCAGTACATAGCAATTCTTGAGTACTATCCACACAGATGTGCTCAGTACATGCAATGCTTGAGTACTATCCACACAGGTATACTCAGTACATGGCAATGTTTGAGTACTATCCACACAGATATACTCAGTACATGACAATGATTGAGTACTATCCACACAGATATACTCAGTACATGACAATGCTTGAGTACTATCCACACAGATTTACTCAGCACATGGCAATACTTGAGTACTATCCACACAGATATACTCAGTACATGGCAATGCTTGAGTACTATCCACACAGATTTACTCAGCACATGGCAATACTTGAGTACTATCCACACAGACATACTCAGTGCATGGTAGTGCTTGAGTACTATCCACACAGACATACTCAGTACATGGCAATGCTTGAGTACTATCCACACAGAAATACTCAGTACATGGCAATGCTTGAGTACTATCCACACAGCTTTACTCAGCACATGGCAATACTTGAGTACTATCCACACAGACATACTCAGTGCATGGTAGTGCTTGAGTACTATCCACACAGATATACTCAGTACATAGCAATTCTTGAGTACTATCCACACAGATGTGCTCAGTACATGCAATGCTTGAGTACTATCCACACAGATATACTCAGTACATGGCAATGTTTGAGTACTATCCACACAGATATACTCAGTACATGACAATGATTGAGTACTATCTACACAGATATACTCAGTACATGACAATGCTTGAGTACTATCCACACAGATTTACTCAGCACATGGCAATACTTGAGTACTATCCACATAGATATACTCAGTACATGGCAATGCTTGAGTACTATCCACACAGATTTACTCAGCACATGGCAATACTTGAGTACTATCCACACAGACATACTCAGTGCATGGTAGTGCTTGAGTACTATCCACACAGACATACTCAGTACATGGCAATGCTTGAGTACTATCCACACAGATATACTCAGTACATGGCAATGCTTGAGTACTATCCACACAGATTTACTCAGCACATGGCAATGCTTGAGTACTATCCACACAGATTTACTAAGCACATGGCAATACTTGAGTACTATCCACACAGATTTACTCAGCACATGGCAATACTTGAGTACTATCCACACAGATATACTCAGTACATGGCAATGCTTGAGTACTATCCACACAGATTTACTCAGCACATGGCAATACTTGAGTACTATCCACACAGACCTACTCAGTGCATGGTAGTGCTTGAGTACTATCCACACAGACATACTCAGTACATGGCAATGCTTGAGTACTATCCACACAGATATACTCAGTACATGCAATGCTTGAGTACTATCCACACAGATTTACTCAGCACATGGCAATACTTGAGTACTATCCACACAGACATACTCAGTGCATGGTAGTGCTTGAGTACTATCCACACAGATATACTCAGTACATAGCAATTCTTGAGTACTATCCACACAGATGTGCTCAGTACATGCAATGCTTGACTACTATCCACACAGATATACTCAGTACATGGCAATGTTTGAGTACTATCCACACAGATATACTCAGTACATGACAATGATTGAGTACTCTCCACACAGATATACTCAGTACATGACAATGCTTGAGTACTATCCACACAGATTTACTCAGCACATGGCAATACTTGAGTACTATCCACACAGATATACTCAGTACATGGCAATGCTTGAGTACTATCCACACAGATTTACTCAGCACATGGCAATACTTGAGTACTATCCACACAAACATACTCAGTGCATGGTAGTGCTTGAGTACTATCCACACAGACATACTCAGTACATGGCAATGCTTGAGTACTATCCACACAGATATACTCAGTACATGGCAATGCTTGAGTACTATCCACACAGATTTACTCAGCACATGGCAATACTTGAGTACTATCCACACAGACATACTCAGTGCATGGTAGTGCTTGAGTACTATCCACACAGATATACTCAGTACATGGCAATGCTACGTTCTCACTCATGAAAGTTGGACACCGAAGATGAAATTGTGGATCATCCAGTCAGTGAATGAAGACTACTAGAGGACCAGGAAAGACAAGTGGTACAATCGTGGAATGATAAAGAGAGAAGCTTGCCATTTACTGCCAATATAGTATCTTGGGGGGGGGGGGGGGGGGGGGGGGGGGGGGGGGGGGGGGGGGGGGTCTTTTAGCTTGAGGAATTAAGACCGCCTGGCTAGTGCAGTCGCCGCGAACTTTACAAGTTAGGATTTTCTTTTTGCCACCGACAAAAAAAAAATCCCACACCTTACGATTCGAACCCGAATCTCCCGAAGGAGAATCCAACGTTCTAGCCACTCGGCCAGCCGCTCCTCAAGGAGAGTAGCGAAAGAACAAAATAATTACCATTAGGTCAGCATGGGTGAATGGATAAGAGCATTCGTTCTTGGACATCCGGTGTGCTGATGTTAAGGTAGTGGGTTCAATCCCTATACCGATCAGTTGGACTACAATGTTGACTTCTCGTCGTTCACTTGGGAACATAAATTAAAAGTCCCTCTGAAGCCAGAGTGAGTTCGCTTGAAGGCGAGGACACTGGTAACGGGGGAAGCTAATCCACACACACAAATCGGCCCAGTGCACTAAAGGTAGCACATGTATGGACTACGCTTGAGTTCAAAGTGAGAACTCAAAAAAAAAAAAAAGAATGTAGCCAGTGTTAATAAGCTTCCCCTCAAGTCAGTGTTCAAAGGTTTTGCTGTGTTTGTCATCCGCCAAGCATAATCAGATGGCTGTAACCTGAATGTCGGACACTCCCACAGTGATTTGTGCTGCTGAAGTGAGTGGGAAATAGCCTCGGGGCGTTGTTTGACCGATTTGCTAAACTAGGAAAGTAGCTTTTGTCAGTGTATTTGATATTAGTTTGCAAATGGCATAATCAATGACATTGCGGCTCGTGTTAAAACGCTTCTTTGTTAAATCTGCCGTTGGGAACTTTACAAAAGAGTATGCCAGTAAGGATGCCGTCAGTTGGTGCGTGTCCCCCCCCCCCCCCCCCCCCCCCCCCCCCTTGTTTTTACCCACTCCCGTTCACCACATACATCTTTTTTAAGTTGCAAAACCTTTACAGGACGTTGCAATCGACACCAGCCGTTGTTGATGTCTTGGCAAGTTTTTACGTTCAGTAGTTTGCTAATGCCGGTCTCTCTGGCCGAGGGGTTACAACACTTTCTCCGTAATCCCGTTTATCACGCAGAGTCTCGTAGCGGGCGAGAGCTGGAGGCGGTTCGACCCCCGCTGGTGACTTGCGGGATAACTGAGCCGGCCGCTCAGAAAGCAATGGAAAACTACTGAGCGTAATCTTGCCAAGAAATCAACAGACAGCTGAAAGAACCTGTATGCCACATTGGCTATGTTACAAATAGTAATCTTAAAAATCAATCAGTCCGGTGCCATCTCCACAATGAAGGTTGGCTGCAATGGATCTCAAACACCGTCTGTCTGTCGCCCTGACTGTACATTCTGTCAGACAGCTGTTCACCCATCTCTTGATGTTATCTTCCCACTTGTATCGCTTTCTACCTCTTGCTCGCTTGTCTTCAACCTTGCCTTCCAGTATGGTTTTTATAGGAATGTATGTCTTTTAATGTGGATGAAATATATCACTTGCCTTGTTTTAAAAATTTCTTTTATCAACTCTCTTTTCATTCTCAGTTTTTCTAGAACCTCTATATTTGATTGTGTTTGTTTCCATGAAATACGACATATTCTTCTGTATATCCACATCTCCCGAGCCTGTATTCGACTTTCTACTTGCTTGTTCAATGCCCAGGCTTCCGCGAAATGATCTCATTGCTGCCTTTGGGATACTACTTGGTGAGGTCCCAATCTCTTCCATGATAAATTTCCATAGGCGAATTAGGCTCATAGTTCATAATACGCCCACGGTTGATACGCGTTTTGATTGCCACTGGCAGCTATACGGGAACAGACCATACTTGGGTTGACACCGACGATCCCGCCACAGTGCTACAAGCAAACGGAGAACTCTCGTCGTGGCGCCGACTGTCAATTATCTGTGTGACCGTGTCACGTTTCTGTGCATCATTTCTGGACCAACACCTTTCTGACTGGCCGTGCTGTGGTCGTCTCATTGTGATTAATTCTCTCACTGTCTTAAGTTAGGTTTGAGTTCTTTCACTGCACTATTCACGACATCTAGTGATTTGGACCAAGCTCAACACGTCTTGAATAACGCAACAGTTTTATACTTCTCTTGTCTCCGAATACGGTACAAATTACATTATCATTTATGCCACATTCACTTAAACACAATATTCGGAGATTACAATTTTACACACTCTAACTGCAAAAGTAGGGGCGCAATATATGGCCGTTCTACTGGACTCAGAACCAGGTCCGACACTGACCATGGCTCCCGTCTGACTCACTGTAGGTGACGTTTTGTTCCCTCACAAAGCGTCAGGAGCGCTTTTCACGCTTTTGTCCCCGATACCCTGGTGGGTCACTTCACATGATCTCCTCATGCAGACAGGGCTTGTTACAACTCATGCCATGTTCCAGGTCTGTATAAACTGGACCATGGCAATACACAATGAAGCAAAGTTCATCTTTACACTATTAAAATGCCGTTGTAAGCAACTGGGGTGCGGATCAGAAGTTCTTGACAACTACAGAAGGGAGTTGCTTGTTAAGTGGTTATAAAAAACTGTAGAGCCTGTAACCTGATTAGAGAAATTAGACGTAGACAGTCAAAATCTTTTGACACGTTATGAGAAGAAATGAAACTAAAGAACTTGGTGACAACTGGCAAGATTGAGGGGAAAAGAATAAGGGAACGGCAGAGAAGTAAATATCTTGATGGTTTGGTCACGTGGCATGGTCGAGACAAGAACACGGAGCTGATCCACGACTCTTGGTGATCGTTTGAGATGGTGAAACATTACCGCCTACGCTGATCGGTATGGCACATGATAATGATAGGGAGCCCAGGCTGAGAGGTTAACCTACCAGCGGTAGACAAAGCTAATAGTCTAATACCCTTGGATGGAATCAACCATGGGGAAGCAACACTCGGACAATGACCTTTGAGGGTCATAACTAGGTGAAAGAGTGACGAAGAAAAAAAAAAAAAAGAATCATTTTCGCGGGTAACTTGGCAATAATAAAAATGGGTCGATTATAAGAGGGGCTCGCGGGTTACTTGACTATTTTGAAACGGGGTCACTCTTTCTTCAGCTATTATAAAACTTGCCTGTCTTCCTGGCGAAGGAATTAAGGACGCTGTTCGTAATCACAAATACTCACGTACGAAACACAGTTGCGCGAGATTCGGCAGCGGATCGCGTCGCGTTGATTTCTTACAGAAGGTATATGAGCCGGTGGTTCAGAAAGCAATGGCAAACCACTGAACGTAAAAAAAAAACTTGCTAAGACATCAACAGCAGCTGGAAAATGCTGGTGTTGACTGCAATGTCCTGTAAATAGGATATGCAAAAAATTATAAAATTTAACAAAGGTCGAGAAACGCTGTCAGAAGTAATACTGCCGGCGAAAGCTGACCCGGCTTCGCACTCAACACTTCTGACAGTTTCCATTGCCTGAAACCAAAGCTAAGTATTTATACTACATATTTTTGTTAAAAATGTAATTACTTGGGCAATAACGAAACTAATACTTTCTAAGATTAGTCTAATCCGACGACAGCCTCACAGATAGCGCGCGATAAACTAAAATAAATCTGACTTTAGTATGCAGACACACTTAAGTAGAACATTTTCTGTCGTGTTCTGTTGAGATCTGTCTTGCTGACATAAGAACTCCGAGAATGAGCTTGCTGCATTGCTGGGGAGTTCTGAATTAGGATTCCAAGCATACAGCATGTCAGTGAATACGGTATCCCTTGTCTTCAGCAGTGTAGATAAAGTTCGTATTTTCAGGTGTAATATTCGTTAGAATTCATAAATGCGGATGGTATGCCATGCTTGTAGGTTGCTATTTCCTGTAGATGTGTCAGCGCGCAAGTTCACAGAAAACAGACAAACAGCAGGCACACATTTAGGTTTCTGATTATCATAAATAGTTCCTTGATGGAAAAATGCTTAATAACGGCAATGCATTCTAATATCTAGATGTGGTTATAACATCAAGTGGAAGGTACACGACATAGATTTCGAGCAGAATAGGCCAAGCAAAAGTGGCGTTTCAGAAAATGAAAGCAGCTTATGTAATAAGTGATTCTAATAAAGTATCAGAAAGAGGGTACTGACATTTATAAAGAACATGTTCTGCTGTACGGTGTTGAATCCTGGAATATGAACAACTTAGGCGGACCCTTGGAAACAGCAGAGATGTGGTTTCTGACACGAATCTTTAGAATACCCTGCACTGCCAGAGTAACTAACGAGTGCCTTAGACGAGGTTAATGGGTGTAGAAAATTATGCAACAATATAAGAACAGGGGCAAACAATGTTCGTTGGTCACGTAATGAGCAGAGGAAAAAAAAAATCGCTTAGGAAGCCTGTGATCTGGCATGCGAGTCAAGTAAGCAGCCCAGCTAATCTAGTCTTTCATTAGTAGAGGGTGGATACTGGGAATGGACGCTCTTTCTAGGACTTCAGTGTCTGGGATCTTGTCTTTCTATTTAATCTTCAATAGCTTCGTAAGGCAGACTGTGTGGAAGTGGTTTAGTTTCCCAGCGTGTCGCTGGTAAATAGTCGAGGTTTCACAAGTATAAAGCAGTGCGGATAATACGACTGCTTTGTAGACTTTCATCTTTGTTTGCAGGCTTACATACATTGGCACCTTGCCGTCTTGACAGACGATAGTTTGTGCTTAAAAAAAGGCGTAATAACTCTTACCTATGTCGATAGCGAATGTGACTGATAAGGCCAATTCGCGCTGTAAATGTCCGTTCACAGCGGGTGCATGTGAACACGTGGTCATTTCCACCATCATGCACCATCTTACGTCTCACACGCTCGGTGTGTGACTTATCTGCAATAATTTTCTCCTTTGTCTTTATTCCATTTCTGATCTTTGTCCTCCATGCAAACAAGATGTCCTTTGGTATTCTACCATCATCCATCCTCCTAAGATGTCCTATCCATCTAAGTCTACGAAGACTGAGCATGGAATAAACCGTCACACAACCTGATCTTTCCCATACTTCAGTATTTGTGATTTTGTTCTTGCCACTTAATACTAAGAATTCTTCGCAGACACCGCATATGAAAAGCTGTTATAAACGTTTCTCTTGGTGTGAGAAGTTGTCCAGGTTTCACTGCCATAAAGAAGAGTACTAAGGACACAGGCTTGATAGACAAGGACTTTTGTTTTGGCAGTAAGCTTCCTGTTCTCCCACGACTCTTTTTCTTAACCTGTTCATTGTTGTAGCTGCCTTACCAATCCGGATGTTGATTCCTAATCTGGGATAATTTGCTATTTACCACCGATCCTAGATATGTAAAATGCGGTTCACCATATCTACTTCGGCGTCGTCAATAAAGATTGATGGTACCCAATGTGCACCTTGTGACATAATCTGTGTCTTCTTTTTGCTAATTGTTAAACCAAATTCAGAACAAGCATTGGAGCATGCAGATGGTAGACATTGCAATTCTTCCTCAGAGTGGGTCGTAACTGCAGCGTTTGCAGGCTTATTCCATTTATATCCCACACATTCTTGTACAGTCTGCCAAAGGCCAAGCTGGCCTTGGAGATTCTTGCATTCACTTCTTCATTAATTGTGGCAGCTTGGAACACAGTGCTGCCAAGGTAGGTGAATTTGTCGACAACACTTAGCCTATGACCATTCACTTTGATATTCGGCACGGTGTGATTAATCCCTGGAGCTGACTGGTACATAACTACAGTCTTCTCCAAGTTGATATTGAGCCCAAAGTTGGCACAGGAATGTGAGAAAGCTGAAACATTACGTTGCATGTCCGCCTCTATCAGCAAACAGGATCTCTCTGACGGTGTCGCTGGTAGTTTTGATTTGAGCTTTCAGCCTTCTGAGATTGAACAATTTTCCATCCATGCGGTAGTTGATGTCTATTCCAATGTCATTGTTCTCGAAGGCATTCATCACATGGCTGAAAACATGAGGCTGAACAGTGTTGGTGCCAGGACACGTCCTTGCTTCACTCCATTGGGGACAGGAAAGGGCTCAGACAATTCACATTGTTCCTGCACTCTTGCCTGCATGCCATCATGAAATAACCGCACTATTTGGACAAGCTTTCATGGGAGCCATATTTCGCCATAATCTTCCACAGGTAAGGTCAATGAAAGTGGAGAACATTTCGGAGTTCTGTTCCTGACATTTCTCTTGTAACTACTGCCTTGCAGCTAAAATCATGTCAACAGTTCCACGTTCTTTTCTGAAGCCACATTGACTCTCAGGAAGAAGACCTTGGTCGAGATGGGCTGTGAGGCGATTGAGAAGAATTCTGGCGAGTATCTTCCCTGCAACTGAGAGCAAGGAGCTGTCTCGGTGGTCGTCACAGGAATGGCGGTTTCCTTTACGTTTGTAAAGATGGACTATTGACGTGTTCTTGAAATCTTGTGGCATGGTCTCGTTCACCCATATGTTTGTAAAGACTTGGTAAAGCTGCTCTATCAGAACCGGTCCACCTGCCTTGTATATCTCTGCCGGGTTGGAGTCAGGCTAGGCGCTTTACAGCTGGAAAGTTGCTGGATGGCTTTGTTTGCTACCACTATGGTTGGTAGGTTAGGAAGCATATTATTAGTTGGGACTTTAAGAAGGCAGTTGATGGTTTCATCATCGATGGAGGTGGTTGCATTTAAGATGCTGCTAACATGCTCTGCCCAGCTTGAAAAATAATTTCTTTCTTATCGGTGATCAATGTTCCCCCATCTGCACTAAGGAGGAGAACTATGCCTGGTGATGTAGGACTATAGGCCGCTTTCAGTGAGTCGTAGAAGTTTTTCATTTCATATCTGTCATCAAAGCCTTGAATCTCATCAACGTTGTTGCTCAGCCAGGAGTCCCGCATGTGCTGAAGTTTCTGCTGCACTACTCTCCGGATGTTATTGAATGCATCAATATGTGCATTATGTTTAGACAGCCACGGAGTACTACAGGGTGTTTTTTTTTTTAACGACTGTAAGGTTTCTGAAAATATTCCCGTTCCAAGTTTTGTATTTACCTTGTATGTTGCATGAACTCCAGAGAGGGTGAATACAAAACTTGGAACGGAAATATTTTCATAAACCCCACATTCATTAAAAATACACAATATACCAATAACAGTAATCGTAAACATGACAGACAAATAATGGTGTTGACCGATTTTCTTGACTTATTGAAACCTTACGGTGACATCTCAAATAATAGGACTAAGTGACTGAAATACAGTTCTGCTGTATTGAGGGACACGGGGAAAACAGGAGAGTGAATGCACTGGACAAGTCTGGGGAAAATACATTTTTATTGTCAACTATAGTCGGCTCTGTGGCGAAGGAGTTAAGGGCGCAGTTCGTAATCTGGCATACCGCGTTCGAAACTACAGCTGCGGGCGATTTGGCAGCAGATCGTCTTGAGTTGATATTTTCATACAATAGTACGTATGTCGTACGTAAACTTGCCTAGAAATCACATGTAGAAAAAAAATGCCAGGGCTTGACTGCGACGTCCTGTAAAGGATATGCAACTAACTTTTATAGAACAGAGAGGGATCTTGTTGGTTATGGTCTCATGGTCTCAAGTTTCACGACGGTAGGCAGAAGATTCTCTCTTATAGAGACAATGCTACGGTTAACTACCAGTATGGTTACTGCCAAGAAGGAAAACAATGGCAGATTACTTTCTTTTCTGATGCCTCCCACATCGTGTCTTTTCACGATTCATTTTCCTTGAACGACTGAACGACTTCATAGGGAGTTTAAGAACTGTCACGTCCGTTAACGGAACATCATTAGCTACAGGTGCTACGAGAGCGTCATCTGACTAAGGTATGCAAGTCAAGACGTATGTATTTGTTATTGGGACATGGAATGTGAGAACGCCCATACAAGTTGGTGAGCTGGAAAGCACCCAGAGAGAAGTGATAAAGAACGAATGCTAATATTCTGACATTGTGTGAGATAAGACATATATGAGCAGGAGAAATGTATACAGACGAATATAGAGTAATTTACTCAGGAGGACAAAAACATGAATTATACAATTTTGTACAGAGAAAGGGTAAAGACAGTTGCCTATATCAGATCCTATTCTGTTAGTCACATTAAGGGGAAAAATAGTAGAAATTAATATACAAGTGTTCACGCCAATTTAAGACATCACAGAAGAAAAAAGAAAGTGTTAACTGTTATGAACAATAACATGGCTATAGCACAATGTAAAAACAGAAATATTTATAGCACTGGGAGATTTCAAAGCAAACGTTGTAGAAGAAAGAGATTTTACAGGTGGATATGACCTCCGAGAGAGAGAGAGAGAGAGAGAGAGAGAAGAGAGAGAGAGAGAGAGAGAGAGAGAGAGAGAGAGAGAGAGAGAGAGAGAGACAGAGAGAGAGACAGACAGAGAGACAGAGCAGACAGAGAGACAGAGAGACAGAGACAGAGAGACATGGAGACAGAGAGACAGAGACAGAAAAAAAAAAACTAGTTGAATGGGCAAAGACACATGATATGATAATCGGAATCACACTCTTTCTGAACACCCTAGACAATTTTGGATAGGAAAAGTCCAGGAAATAATTAAGCTTGATGTCAGAAAACACACGACCAGGAGCAGACTTGCAAAAGTGACCAGACACCAGTAATTGGAAAACTAAAAATACAACTGCAGAAATTAAAGAAAATTGCAAAAAATAACAAGCTGGATTTAGCAATTCTTGAGATTAATCAGGAATTGTGTTATAAATATATCGTTACTCTACAAAATATGTACAATATTACAGAGAAAATAGAAAGTATTGACGAACAATGGTAAATGTTAAACGGGTAAGAAAATAGACATCGAAGGAAATAACACACAAAAATACAGAATACTGCGAAGAAGAGTGACAGGAGGAAATGATATAAACGATGGACTTTAGAAGAAAAAGTAAAATAAAATAATCTAGGTGAATATTAGAGAATACATAGAGAATTACAGTAAAACATCGGTTTTCGTCGATAAGCTGCCCGAAAACAATGAGCGAAATCCGAAACCTACGAAAACCGAGGCAATTATTTCCATTTGAATCAATGTAAATTAAATTAATTCGTTCTAGACACTCCAAAATACATACCAAAACACATATTATAGAGAATAAATATAGTATTTAATACTATATTTCGGTCACAGACTTGTCCGAACTCGCTGTGTCTACAATATTTTATATGCCAGTGCGCCTCTTGAATCAACCTCTGCTGGTATTAAAATCACTACATACACTAGCACTCATCCCAGGCATTTTCTGAATGAGATCGACATACAACAGTCTGGTCTTTTCACATATGATTGCGTCCGAAACAGAATTAACATCTAACTGTTTTTGATTTATCCAAATTAATAATAACTGTTGGTTATCTTTGCGATCCCTGTTTCGTTAGTACATTCACGCCTTTCGCTGCACTAGCCTCCTTTATTGCATCATTTTTCGCCACAATGGAACTTATTGTGAATGGCGCTGCGGCTGATTTAAGCAATCTTAATGCCGCTCTCGTATTGTATTATTAGCATATCATGATCACACAACAAAAAACAACGCCAAACTGAGCAGAAGAACGCATGGTTCCTCTTGTTTTCGCAAAAGTAGCAGCGAGATCACGTTAACACGCCGACGAAATCCGAGGCAACCGACGAAAACTGAGATACTTTTTTTTTGCGGAAAAAATCAACGAAACCGAAACCGACGATAACTTAAGGCAACGAAAACTGAGGTTTTACTGTAGTACGAAAATGTAAGGCAGCGAAAGACGTCTGGCTATCTAAAGTCAGGGCAAGGATTTTGAAGGACAACGAGACGACACGGAATCTATGTACAGAAAGATACAGGAATTATCGGGCACTAAAAAGCATGCAGCAAATAGTTGTTTGAAAATAAAAGAATCTAAACTATTAGCAAACAATGAAAGGATAATTGAAAGATAGACATAATTCATAACATAGTTATATGATGATAGGGATGGTAGTCGCTTAAAAGTCGACAGGGTCGACATCGTCGCACCGGGTTTTATCCCATATGGCTCGGTCTCTTTCCGCAGCGCGGAAAGCGTCGCACAAAGCACGAACTCCGTAGCTTTCAGCGACGACCCACAGGAGTCTCCGAAACATTTAACTCGTAAACCGAAGGGCGCGGCCAGGAATCGAACCCACAACCTTCGGAGCACGAGTCAAACGGCTTGACCACTTCGCCACAGAGACTCCCAATAGGGATGGTAGATCAGAGACAAACTACCATCAATGTGAAAGACAACCAGTACTGAAAGCAGAAGTTGAAAATCTCATACAATATAAGGGGAAATGTAAATCCCTGAGGCCAGATAACATCAGCGTCAAAGAAATATGTAAAGCTGTTGATGAACTGGGTATAGAAGCGGTAACACAATTGATGAATGACATCTATAACAATGGATATACATCTATTGTCAAAGCTCCGTCCAAAGAAATATGGTGCACCGGATTGTGGAGAACATCGCGCAATTAGTTTAACGAATCATTTAAATAAATACTAATGATAATTATTATAAGAAGAAAAATAAATAATATAAAACCAGAAATTGGAGATGAGTGGTGTGGATTTGTGGAAAATAAAGGCAGAAGTAACGTCATATACATATTGAGAACATTAACAGACAGAATTATTGAAATAAACAAAGATCTGCATTTGTGATTTATTGTCTACACTAAGGGATTTGATAAGGCGAAGCACGAAGAAATGTTTAGAATGTTGGAACTTATGAACATCGATGACAAAGATCTGAGAATACAAAAGAACATGTATTGGCAACAAAGATCAGCCATAAGAATTGACAACGAGTTGGTTCGTTTCAGCACATTAAACAAGGTGTTAAACAGAGTTGTGTACTATCACCCGATCTGTTCAATACGTGTATAGCGAAATAATAGTGAAATCCATACAAGACAAGCCAGGAATATTTCTGGAATAAAACAATCTTCGCTGTATTATTATTTGTCACTGTAGTTCTTCTTCGTTCCCAATCCTGAAATTGATTCCTGTTTATTTTCTGTTTCAGTGCGTGTACATTTATGATTCACATCGAACAGTTACATTACAGGGAACGGGTAAATAAAACAGGGTACGAACACGACAGACAAGAACAGTAGGATGTCAAGAAATGGCGTGACCATTTCTTAACTCCGAAAATGAAGTTCTTCCGCCTTGAAAGAGACGCTGATTACAGTGAGTCCGTTAACATCGAACTCAGATATCTGCGCCTTTTGACCGACACATCCAAATTCTTGCACGACATTTTCATGAGAAGATTTGACTTCTGCTCTCAACACATATTTCAAATATTCTGTTGTAGAGTGAAAAGTAAAGAACCCTTTTCTCGCAACACGAGGTTCATTGAGTATATGTTCTAGCCATATATTTGTATAGAGCACTCGGTTATCGATGACTGCCTTTACTTCCCAGAACATTTCCTGGTGCCCAATTTAGACTGGCTCGATGATTCCAAACCATGACTCATGGGGTGACAGGCAAGCGTGCGAGCCACTGCGTTACCATGGCTGTGAATTTATGTATTTACCTCACATTAATACCACTGACGACCAACCAACCAACCAACCAACCAACAAACCAACCAACCAACCAACCTACCTACCAATCAATCAATCAATCAATCAATCAATCAATCAATCAATCAATCAATCAATCAAATACCGTCTCCACAATGAAGGTTGGCTGCAATAGATCTCCAACATTGTCTGTATCTTGCATTGACTATACATTCTGTCTGACTGCTGTTCGTCCATCTCTTTATATTTTCTTCCCACGTGTATCATTGTCTACGTCTTGTTCGTTTGTCTCCAACCTTACCAACCAAAATGTTTTTTTTTAAATTAGAGTATTATGTCTGTTAACGTGGCCGAAACATTTCACTTACCTCTCTTTTTTATTTGGACGCAATTCGTAATCCAGCATTCAGCGTTCGAAACTCAGCTGCGGGCGATGTGGCGCAGACCACCTTGCGTTGGTTTTCATACAATAATATGAGTGTCATTGGCTCAGAAAGTCATGGCAAACTGCTGAACGTAAACTTGCCAAGAGATCACAAAAAGCCACAAAAAAAAAATCAAAAACAATTTCCGGGGTTGACTGCGACGTCATGTAAAGGATATGCAACTAATTGTAACATTATATGCTAACCGGATAATGAAAAAAAAAATCGGGGAAAGTTGCACATCCTTGACTGACATCTTTCTTTATGCACTGAAATGTTCCTGTCTAAACGGCTTTTATAATTGCTATATTTGCTGCCAATATTATGTTCTTTATTATTCCCAGATCTTTGCCATCAATGTTCAATTATTCTAGTAGATTTATTATTTCGGGAAATGTAAAAAAATAATGTTGGTTTCTTCGACAAGCAAATACTCAATGTAGTTTTGTAGTTTTCTTGTATTTTTATTATTATTATTTTTTTATAGTTTTGAAAATCTGGGGAACGGGCCGTGGTTCTATGGGCATTCACTCGACTCGATTGCCTGAATAACTTAATGCAAAAATTATAGGACCCTTTTCCGCGCCTTTGGGCGTATTGGTAATCTCATTAATTAATTAATTAATTAATTAATTAATTCACTCATTCAGTAAGCGTGTCCTTTGCAGAACCTCGCTCACATAACAACTTTCCGGAAAACCTATCGATCATAAGCAAGATGTCCCGCATCCGATACGCCCATCTGGAAATTATCCGCCACTTTCTACACCCATCTTCTCTTTGGCCTTCCTCTTCCTCTCTTCCCAGGCATTTACCCTTCCATTATTGTTCTCTCCAAACTTTCGTGACGTTTCAAGTGACCAAAATATTTCAATTTTCTTTGTTTTATCTTCTTTAATAGCAACCTTCTTCAGTTCTTCAGTGTTCAGCTCTTGAAGTATGGATACATTTGTTCGTTTCTTTATCCAAGATACTCTTAGAACTCGTCTGTTCAGCTTGTTAAGTAAGTGTCCAGGTCTCACAGGCGTATGTGAAATGGGAAAGATGCATGCTCTTAAAAATCTAATTTTTGTAGTTCTGTCTGTCTTACTCCAAAATTTATTCAGTTGTTTTATTCTATGAAGAGCAATAGATATTCGCCTTTTAATTTCTTTCATTATGTCGACATTGTTGGTAATCAATGAATCAAGATATTCGAAATTTTCCACCACTTTCAATTTGTCCTCATTAACATATATTTCTTTCTTCATAGTAGTTTTATCTGTATGCATTATCTTTGTTTTTGCTATGTTAAGATATGTTATTTTCATTATTCAATTGGGTTGAGGTTATTAGGTTTTCTATACCATTCTGTGCCGGTCTCCCTGGCCGAAGAGTTAGCAGCTTTCTCCGTAACCCCGAATACTCTCGTGGTTGACGTGAGTGCACGAGAATTGGAAGCGGTTCGAGTCGCGCCAGTGACTCATGAGAGTATGGAGCCGGTCGCTCAGAAGGTCCGTGGCGCGCTGATGAGCGTAATCTAGCCTAGGAATCAACATACAGCTGAAAGATGCTTATGTTGACCGCAATATCCTGAGAAAGGATGGAAACGCGGGGGGGAAAAAATACCATTCTGTATTGTGGATAGCAATACTGTGTCATCGGCATATCGAGTCTCTGGTATGTCATGACCACCGATATTTAGGGCATCATATTGTATTATATTTTCGGCGTACAGGTTAAACAAAAAGGGTGACAGCACACAGACCTGACGGATTCCTTGCTTGATGTCAAATCAATCTGATGTCTCGCCATCTATTCTAACCTGCAACTTGTTGGTGGTCTAGATAGAGCATCTTTATGAGTTGTACTACATGTGATGGAAAGCCCACATTTCTCATGATTTCCCAAAGTTTCTGATGTTGTACACGGTCAAATGTCTTTGAATAATCCACAAAACATGAAAATAGGTTTACTTTAAATTCTCTGCACTCCTCTATTATTAAACGCATGTTGAGTATGCGATCTCTTGTTCCTCTTCCTTGTCTGTCTAAATCCAGCTTGAACCACGTTTATTTCTTCTTCCATTTTCTTACGAAGTCTTTCAATTATGATTTTTGTAGAATTTTACTTGCATGACTGATCAGGGCAACAGTTCTATAGTTCGTGCATAATTTCAGGTTGCCCTTTTTTGGTATTGGAATGAAGATAGACCTCTTCCAATTGTTTGGCCATATATCATATTCACATCGCTGTCCAGGATGAAAGACATGGGAGTAAGAATCGGCACAGCCAGACGCGAGAGGTACATCGGGAAAACAAAGCGCCTCGTCAACCAACACAGAACTGGCACTATTAGCCACCGGACGCTGATGCATATGCTGGGGGGGGGGGGGGATCTGAGCACCTATGGACATGTCTGGAGTGCAATGAAGATTCCCCAACTGATAACTGATAATACGTGATAGATTTGTATGCTTTCTTCTCCTCCCGCTTTAATTAGTTCAGCTGGTATCTCATCACATCCTGGTGATTTATCATTCTCCATGTTCTTTATTGCCCATACAAATTCATCTAACGAGGGTTCAGGTTCATTGCCTGCTGTCATTGGTTCATGCATGCATTCATATCTTCACTGTCATTCATATCATACATTTCACTGCACTATTCCAGCAATCTTTCTAAAACTTGTCTAGATTCTGTTAAGGTATTTCCCAAATTGTCACATATAACACGTAATTGAGGTTGAATATTTCTTGTCAATAACTCCATTTATTTGAACATTTCATAATCTCTTCAAGTCTTATGATATTGCTCTGTTCTGGTACATTTGTATATATTGGTATTTGTCCTTTCTTGTGTTCCTTTTTAATTCTCGAGTTAAAGATTTATATTTCATGCCACTGTTATCGGATTCACCTCCTTTCTCTTTCAATTCCCTTCGTTGTTTTATTAATTCTAACGTATCTGATGTAATCCATGGCTTATGTTGCTTTCCCTTGGTGGGAAGTAAATCTTTGGCTGCAGTTATCAAAATATCTCTAGCTTGTTCTGCCAATTCACCAAGTGTCAATTCCTCCTTTGTAGACATCAAGACTCCAAAACTGATTCTTCACTTCTATGGTGTATGCATCTGGTATTTTTGTGAGATCAAAACGAAGTGGCATTGGTCCTCGGGTAAGCTTTTTGGGTCTTACTGTCTTATCTGCTTCTAATAACTGATGATCTGTATCACAGTCTGCACTTCGTAAGGTTTTTGCCGATGTTATCCTTGATCTCAATCTTCTTTGTATTAAAATATAATCTATCTGGTTTTTTTGGTAGTTCTGTCCGGTGACTTCCACGTGAAGTCTTCTTGTGTGTTGTTTAAAAAGAGTGTTGGCTTTTGTTAACTCATTTTCTTGTGAAAGTAAAAGGCCTCTTTTGTGAACTGAGGCATACTCTGCTCATGACACTAACAAAAACAGTTTGTACACTAATCGATACTTGATGGGTGATTTGGTCAATATCACATCTGTCGCCTTATCTTCCATACATTTCCTGATACGAATTTAAGACTGTCGACCACATTAGTCCGAGTCTTGAAAGAAAATTCCCCAAGTAACGTATTATTTATAAGATAATGACGAAGACTTCGTTCCCGAAGAGTGGTAATGTACCTATCATGCAAGTTGTAAGAAGCGACTTAGGATGGTTGACGCGACACTGTCTGCATCAACCCGTAGAAAACTTTAGTTGCAAAATTCACCATTCGTGAACACGTGTACAGAAAGTAGGACATGTGTGAGTTGGCAGAGGGCTTGTGTCCAAGGGGAGTTGATTGGAAGAAGAAGAAGAAGAAGAAGAAGAAGAAGAAGAAGAAGAAGAAGAAGAAGAAGAAGAAGAAGAAGAAGAAGAAGAAGAAGAAGAAGAAGAAGAAGAAGAAGAAGAAGAAGAAGCAGCAGCAGCAGCAGCAGCAGCAGCAGCAGCAGCAGCAGCAGCAGCAGAAGAAGAAGAAGAAGAAGAAGAAGAAGAAGAAGAAGAAGAAGAAGAAGAAGAAGAAGAAGAAGAAGAAGAAGAAGAAGAAGAAGAAGAAGAAGAAGAAGAAGAAGAAGAAGAAGAAGAAGAAGAAGCAGCAGCAGCAGCAGCAGCAGAAGCAGCAGCAGCAGCAGCAGCAGCAGCAGAAGAAGAAGAAGAAGAAGAAGAAGAAGAAGAAGAAGAAGAAGAAGAAGAAGAAGAAGAAGAAGAAGAAGAAGAAGAAGAAGAAGAAGAAGAAGAAGAAGAAGAAGAAGAAGAAGAAGAAGAAGAAGAAGAAGAAGAAGAAGAAGAAGAAGAAGAAGAAGAAGAAGAAGAAGAAGAATCAATTCTTTGGTGCGAAAATCTATCACAAAACTAAAACTGAATATGTTGTCTGGTAGTCTGCACGTCTGCCATAATAAATGAACGAGTGAGTTTAAATTTTAGACAATTACGTACAATATACCCACTGGCACAATAACTAGCCATGTGAATGAACACCAACATAACGAACTGACAGTTACTACAGCTACACAGACAGTTAGTTACAAATAACTTGAAATTGAAAAATTGAAGAAATTGGAATGATTCGCCAGGAAAAATCTGTCCAATTAGCATCCGGTAGACCAGTAATTGAACATTTTAGAGCATGAGTAATGATGCTCTAGTAACAATGGGAACCGAGGTAGCGTAGTCGTTAGACGATTGCCTGTCGGCCCAGTGGTGATGGATTCGAATCCGCGTCGAGGCGGATATTACAAAATTGATCTTGGTTCCCAGGTCGACCCAGCTTAAGATGGGGACCAAAAATACTAGTAATTAAAAGCGTGATGGAGTGCTGAATGGTGAAAACATACAAGACTGGAGCCATATATCCTAGTACATCTCGCTGAGTGGAAAACATTCCATGATTTCACTTACAATTAACAATACACCTCGCTGAGTGGAAAACATTCTATTATTTCACTTAAAATTAACAATACATCTCGCCGAGTGGAAAACATTCTATTATTTCACTTGAAATTAACAATACATCTCGCTGAGTGGAGAAACATTCTATTATTTCACTTACAATTAACAATACATCTCGCTGAGTGGAAAACATTCTATTATTTCACTTAAAATTAACAATACATCCTCGCCTGAGTGGAAAACATTCTATTATTTCACTTAAAATTAACAATACATCTCGCCGAGTGGAAAACATTCTATTATTTCACTTAAAATTAACAATACATCCTCGCTGAGTGGAAAACATTCATTATTTCACTTACAATTAACAATACATCTCGCTGAGTGGAAAACATTCTATTATTTCACTTACAATTAACAATACACCTCGCTGAGTGGAAAACATTCCTATGATTTCACTGACAATTAACAATACATATCGCTGAGTGGAAAATATTCCTATGATTTAACTGATAATCAGTGTTGCCATTTTGACGCTTTTCGCACTAAATTTAGTGCTTTTTCAAGTAATTTAGTGCCAACAGTTTGCATTTAGCGCGGCCGCGCTAATTTGGTGCTTCACTTTGGTGCTTTTTAGGTGGGTAAAAATTACTTTAAAAAATCATTTTGGTGACACTAAAAGCCGAATTTGAACTGAAGCGAGGGAGTAAAAACAGACTTAGTACATTACCGTGCAATATTCAAGTAATTTAACTCCCTTAATACGATTTAGTTGAAGTGAGTGACTGCAACGCGCAGGCAATATGCAATGCGTTAAAAGATTGTTTAAACAAGAATGGACTTGAGTTGCAAAGACTAGTTGCACTCGTCCACTGACAATGCATCTGTTCATGACAGGTGTAAACAATTGAGTATATACAAAATTAAAATCCGTAGGTACTCATCTGATACTAGTTAGGTGTTTATGTCATTACCTTCAGCTGGCAGTGTCACAGGCTGCAGCTGCTTGTCTGCCCAGGAACATAGAGTTCATGATTAGAGAAACATATAACTGGTTTTCTCACTCAAGTCTTCGTCAAGCAAAGTACACGGAGTTTTTTGCTTTATTAAATGATGGACAACATCCGCTGAAGGTTGTTCAATTAAGCCAGACACGATGGATGTCCATTCAATCTGCCATTGTCAGACTATTGCAGCAGTGGGTCGAGCTCAGAACTCATTTTGATATAGCAAGACTCAACGAGCGCTGTTATACAGCAGACCTCATACATTCTATGTTTAGCCACATGAAAAACTATGTGTATCTCATATTTCTCAAGCATATTCTCGGAGAAGTTCTAAGTGTAAATATGAAATTCAAAGCAGATATACAGGATCCAACAAAAATACTCAGCGATCTTGTCCAACTCACTGATTCTATCAGTTCAAAGACTGCTATTCCTGTGGGAAAAAAATAACAAAAAGTAATGCTATTCAAGATTATTTAGATCCTAATCCCAATCTAGGTTATGAGTTTGAGAAAGAAATAGCAGACTACCAGTTTCCTGATGAGAAAGAAATTCGTGGAAGGTGCATCCAGTTCTTAATAGAGCTGTTGACACAGCTGCGTTTACGTACACCCGATAACGTTCGAGTGTTGCAGTCCATGTCATGTCTTAGTGGAAGTGAATGTCTACAGCCAATGATGCCCTGCATATTGGATCTTGCTAAAATGTTTGTAGAAGATGCAGCTACTCTCACCCGCATCGATTTCCAGTGGAGAAAACTTCATCATATGCAGTGGACACAGACCTCTGACTGTGGGCAGAAATAGCCTCATACAGGGATTTATCTTTAACTGTGCTCATTTTACCTCATTCTAATGCGGACGTGGAGCGTATTTCAGTCAGATGGGAGTTTATAAATCAAAATTTCGGAACAGACTGAGCATCAAGTTTGACAGCTGTGTTTGACATTAGATATGGAATGAAGAGATAGTGGCAAATGCTGTCATGATATAAATACCTAAGGATATTGTACGAAAAATTGGATCACAGGAGGCATATACACGTTTCTTTCAATCATCACCATCATCATCGCAGGAGCAAACATATCAGGAAATAGCTACAGAAACAGATCTGGAATAAACTTCATTCTAATATTCAGTGATAATAATAAATTAATAATGTGCTACTTTATAACATTTTGAATGAATACCGCCCAGTGCTTGTTTTGGTGCTTTCCGAAAAAAATTATTATTGCAATTTAATGCTTTTTTGGTTCGAGAGTAGTTCTGATTGGGATTTGGCGGATCTGGAATAAACTTCATTGTAATATGAAGTGATAGATAATAAATTATACTTTGCTACCTTGTTACATTGGTAATAAAAACAGTTGGTGCTTTATTTTGGTGCTTTCCCAAAAATTTGGTGCTTTTTGGTGCTTTCTCATCAAAGGGAGATGGCAAAACTGCTGACAATTAACAATACTCCTTGCTGAGTGGAAAACATTCCAGCAATTCACTGAAAATTAACAATGCGGTTATTGAACTCGCCTGGCGTTTCTGTCTATCATATAACTTATGGGGTGGAGGACAACATGGGCAAATGAGTAAGGGCTCTTGATCTTACACTTCCGGTGTTCTGATGCCAAAGCTAGCGCGTTCAGCCCCTACACCGGTAATTGGGACTAAAATGTTGACTTCTCGTCCTTTTTGTGAACGTACACGATGGATTTATATATTGAATGTCATGAGCTAAATTAATTAGTTAGTTGCTCAGTTAGTTTGTTACTCAGTTAGTTAGTTAGTTAGTTAGTTAGGTAGTTAGTTAGTCGACAGATCATCCTCATTGCACATCGAACCATTCAGTCCATAAGTGCTCGGATCCCCTCCTCAGCAAATCCCGCAGCGTGTAGCGGCTAACGACACTAGTTCTGTATTGGTTTATCGTCAGAGAGCCGTCAGAAAGCTCCTGTTTGCTGATGATTTCGCTCTATACGCCAGCTCAGAGGCGGACATGCAACATAATGTTTCAGCTTTCTCACATGCCTGTGCCAACTTTGTGCTCAATATCAACTTGGAGAAGACTGTAGTTATGTACCAGCCAGCTCCAGGGAATAATCACACTGTGCCGAATATCAAAGTGAATGATCATAGACTAAGTGTTGTGGACAAATTCACCTATCTTGGCAGCACCATGTCACAAACTGTCACAATTGATGACGAAGTGAATGCAAGAATCTCCAAGGCCAGTGCGGCCTTTGGCAGACTGTACAAGAATGAATGGGACAGAACTGGAATAAGCCTGCAAACAAAGCTAAAAGGTCTACAAAGCAGTTGTATTATCCACACTGCTATATGCTTGTGAAACCTGGACTGTTTATAAGCGACACGCTAGGAAATTAAACCACTTCCACACAGTCTGCCAAAGGAAGCTACAGAAGATTAAATGGCAAGACAAGATTCCAGACACTGAAGTCCCAGAGAGAGCGTCCATGCCCAGTATCCACACTCTACTGATGAAGAATCAGATTCGCTGGGCTGGTCACTTGACTTGCATGCCAGATCAGAGGCTTCCTAAACGAATATTTTTACAGCGAACTGCGTTGTCGTAAACGCTCTCAAAGTGGCCAGAGGAAACACTTTATAGACACTCTGAAAATATCACTGAATGCTTTTGGAATTCATCATGACGCCTGGGAGGCTGCAACCAGAGACCGAACTTCGTGGCGTGCATCATTACACAAGGATGCAGTCATATGTGAGGCAACCAGGACTGCAAGAGCTGTGAAGAAAAGGCAGGACAGAAAAACCACTGCAGGAAATCCTCCTCCAGAAACGTCAAGCATTCTTTGCCCACATTGTCAAAGAACATTTCGAGCCAAAATAGGCCTTATCAGCCATCTTAGAACCCACGGCTCCATACCTTCAACACCACTGGATGAAATGAATGGTCATCATCATTCTTGATGGACAAACAACATTGGTTTATCAATCTCCTTTGGCTTCCTGCGTAGTGTTCTTGTTTAGCAACACCTATTTTAATTTGCTGTTCTTGCAGTCTGACCATGGTTGTAGATTCACGGTCATCACTTGGTTCTCGCAAAAGTCTTACTTCTCGTAGCGCATTCAGAATGTCGGCCTAGTCCATGGCGCATCCGCCCTCCACAGTAGCCTTTCCTGCGAGCTTGTTAGCCCGCTAATTTGCTTGTACACCCGCATGTTTTGGCACGAAGATGAAACTAATCTTTGCCAGCCGAGACCATTCCAGAGTCAGCAACCTCTCTCTTCGGATTCACCCCATTTCTATCCTCTTGAGCATGCTCATTGAATTGGTAAGGAAACAAGCCCTAGTGAATGTCTGTGTCTCGAGCCATGTTATTGCTTTACTTACTGCTATGACTTCCATAGTCAGGCTACTTGTGGTCTCAACAAAAGCACCAGAGCCCTCCTTCACAATTCTCCCTCCGGCCTGGCCGTAAAGGCCCATGAGCTTCTCACATGTCGGACGACCGACCCATCTGTGTAAATGACAGCATCACCGTCTAACGAATTCTCGAAAATCAACGCTTGTACTTCCGCCTCCACAGCAGCCGGATTTTCTTGTCTGCATTTTCTGTCTAGTTGTATGCAAACAGAAAAGGACGTACAGAAATCTGTTGGCACTTGTACCCACTCCTCGCCAGATTCTAAGTCCTCAAGTGAACACACCTGTTGAAGAATGTCTTCGGCTTGACCCATCACGACTTCCTCTTTTTAACCTGCTGCCCTTCACCTTCATAATTTCACTATGCAGTGGATGTTGTGTGTTTGCGTTAACTTTGAGGTAGACACGTGCTCTGCAAATTTGTATTCTGCCTTCAATGTTTGGAAAATCAAGAAAGTAGCGCATCGCCCTGCATGCTGTATCTCTTGTACATCCAAGAATAATGCGCATAGCTTCGTTCTGTATCCTTTCCATCCTTCCTATCTGCTTACGGCTGAGAGTCAGGATCGCTCATCGCATACTCAAAACAGACATGACCAGCCCCTCGTATAGAAGACATAGATGACGCTGCTCACAGTTTTGCTGCCGCCATCACCCGCATCGCAGCCAAACCCCGCTTGGTCCTTTGTTATCACCTGGTCTATGTGCTCATTATAAGCAAGGCTTCGATCAAAATGTATCGCCAGGTATTTCATTGCCTACGTTATTTCCACAGTCTCAGAACACAGATTTACAGTTGGTGTTGGAGTGTTGACAATATTATTATTCAAAGAGAACCATGTCACTGTTGCCTTTGTTGGGTTGACCATTGCCCCAGCTTCAACACACCAAGTACTTATGCGATTGAGTTCGGCTTGTAGTTCCACAGCAACCTGATCTCTATCCTTACCCTGACGATACACTAAAACATCGTCGGCATATGACAATGTCCTCCCCGGTCCAGTGATCTGCTCGCTGGTGATTCTCACAGTGTACGCGTTGAACAGCACCGGAGATAATGGTGATCCCTGTGGTAGGCCAGGATATATTGTTGTTGGTTCCGAAGTCCAACTGCCACATCTAAAAACTACTTTCCGTTGGAAGAGGGCTGCAGCGATCCAACTAAGGAGGAAAGGACTTATCTTGAGTTCAAGCAGCTGAAGCATTAAGAAATCCAATGGTACTCTGTTGTACGCGTCCTCCAGATCAATCGCTGCAGCAAAGGTTTCAATGCCTGAGTGGAAACCTTCATAGACGTCATGGGCAAAAACTGCTGCATTGGTCCAGGTTTCTCTTTTTGGACGGAACCCTCCCAGGGTAGGTGGGAAAACACCTTGCCGCTCTAGCTGGCTTGATATTTTTTCTGGTCATTAACTTCTCCAGCAGCTTGCCTATTGTATTCTGCATGTTATTACTCGATATCCCTGAATTTTGTGTGGTCTTTGCCAGGCTTCGGCAAGGGAATCAGATAGCTGTGTAACCACTCCTCCTTGATGCTAGCACTCCCTATACTGTTGTTGTACATGTCTGCTAGTTTCTCTAGCTCATTGTCGGTACACCTATTTATGTCGTCGTATCTTATGCCATCTGGCTCTGGAGCGCTGTTTTTTGATCGTCGAAGCACAGCCTTGATTTCTTTCACTGTCACTGTGTCTTCATCCGAAATGTTCTGGGCCTTGCACCTGTCTGAGGTGACCTCCTTGGCAAGATTTCGGCCTCTCATGTCTGTCTGGTTGCTCTGCTCTAGATAGCGTTCGAAGAGGGCTTTGCCCTTGTTCTCGTCAGTCCTCTGCCAGATGAGGTCAGCACCTTGGAAGTCAGAAATTCTCTTATTCTTGACTACCCCACTCATGCTTTTATGTAGCCGCCAGAACAATTTCAGTGACTTGTCTGTGCTTACTCTTTGACATACCTTTGCCCATTTTTCACTTTTAACCACCTTAACTGGTTTTTTGAAATAGCTTACTTCTGTGTGCATCTTTCTTTCTAAGTGCATGCAGGGACTAGGATGGGCAACTCATTTCTTCTTGGCGTTTTGCAATTTCCTTACAGCACTGCGCTTATCCACCCAGGTCTTCTCCACCTCAAAATTTCACCAAGGGGTTGCTCCCAGCTTTTTTCCTGCCCTGAAGCTTTCTGCGCTTGTCGCGCCTTATTTTACTCACCACATCTGGCCCTGTACTGTCAAACTGGAAAGTCTTGACCGTTGTCTTATGCTCTCTGGTTCTGCTTTTCTCCACCAATATGCTGCAAGGGTGGTGGTCGCTGACGTGGTACCCTAGGACGTCCCATATACAAACTGTAGTGAGTGAAGAAGAAACCAGCACCAGATCGATAGCACTGTCCTCATCACCTGGACGGCTTGCTGTCCCGGTGACACAGCTATTGTTGATACAAACCAGGTCAATGGTTTCAAGTGCAGTTTCGAGCCCCCTCCCCCCACCCCCCGTGTGGTGGAGGAAATGTTTCCCCATGATCTGCCTATAGCGTTGAAATCGCCACAGAAAATAACATTTCTCTCGTGACCTAATATGTCACTTAAGCACTGCCACTTCTGAGAATCCACGCTCGTGTTGAGGGCATAAACATTAACCAACACGAATGGTAGGCCGGACTGAACTCTAATACCCTGAATGTGTATGTCGTCATTGTCCCAATTGGATATATGCAGTTCTGAAGCCACCATACTGTCATGAATGAGAATCGCCATTCCCAGATGTCGCCTGTTGTAGAAACATTTGAAGCCGGCAATTTGGAGTAGTTGATCACCCAGTCTTTGTCTCATGGAGCGCTACAATGGCATTCCTGTAAACCATGTTTTCCAGAATAGGACCACGTTGTTTAACGCTGGCACAGTTCCAATATAGAATAGAGTATTCCTGAGGCCCAGACTGTCACATTTAAGTCTAAAACGTCTTACCCCACCTCGCATGCCTTGCCGTTTGCTGCACACCCCGCCGCCTTGCTAGGTTGACTGACTTCAGCACGGAGAACAAACGTTGGTCAACCATGTTAAATAACCGAACACCACAGAAACGCACACGATGCGAAAATTCACTCAAGGATTGCTTCGCTCAATGCACGAACTCCGTAGCATCGGCGCAGATCTTGAGAAGAAACTCCGGGTATTACATCCTGGCACACAAGTCCGCCGCCATCTTGACTGGAACTAACGGTCCCATGAGCTAAATGAACAGTTATCTTGGACGGAAATTGTTTATTTAATGACAACGTCCAGAACCAAACACACCACAGGCAAAAGTAAAGCTTGTAATAATAACATAATAAGAAGCAACATTAGATTCAGTTATACATCCGGCTTAAGTGTTAAAACATTACAACATAACACAATTACAACATTACACCATTACTCCAGCAGGGGCCACGGAAGTGGAAATCCAGCAACTAATTCAGGATAATGCATGCAACAGGACTGTTAAAACTCCTTTTCTGCAGCCCCCATGGTGGACCCCAGAAGTAGACAATGCTTGGAATGCAAAGAGAGCTGCAATGAAGCAGCTAAGGAAAGTGCGAGAGACACCCTGAAGCTCACGAGTGGAAGTGGACACAGCGGAAAATGTCAAGAAAGCGCTGTGCTGCAGAGGCCAAGAACGTAAAATGGGAATGTTTTATGAAGGAGATTGGAGCTGATGAAACACTGCGAAAATTCTGGAAACTGCACAGACAAATGCAAAGAAAAGATCGGCCTATGACAGTGGGAACAATTTATAGAGAGGCTGGTGTGCGCGTAACAATAGACAAAGAGAAAGGAGAGGTATTTCTCCAGAGAATTTTAGAGCAGACCAATCACAATGATGCGGATACCAGGGATGCAGTTAGAGAGGAGTTATCTGGCACAATGGAGAATATAAATAATGAAAACATCATACTTGTTGAAGGTGTTAAACATATTTTGAAAAAGGCAAAAGACACGGCACCAGGGCCCGATGATGTTAGGTATGGCCACATGAAGATTTTGAGAGATGTAGACCTGAAGGTGATGACCGACTGCTTTAATCAGAGCATTAGGACAGCATCAGTACCGCAGGATTGTGTACACAGCTATCTCATCCCTCTCCCAAAACCATTTAAGGATCATTCAAAACTTAGCGGCTTTAGGATCAACACCCTTCAAAATACATTTGGGAAGGTTTTAGAGAAGATAGTCGCTGTCAAGCTGCAAGAGTTTGTGGAAAGGGGGAAGCTTCTTCCAAGAGGCCTGGGGACCCACAGGCCAGGAAAAGATACCTGGTCAAATTCGGCCACTTTTGCCTTTGACGTTTATGAGGGGTTCCAGAGTAGACAGGAAACGTTGGCGGCAGCGCTTGGTCTCGAGGATGCATACAATAGAATTTGCTATAATATTTTGATGACCTCACTGATAGAGAAGGGGGTCAATCCCTGGTTGGTGAACTGGATAGCAGCCGTCCTGCATTCTCGTAGGGTTGCTCTCCGTCTGGGTGCATGGACCTCGGAGCCACATATTTTAACCCCGGGACTGCCACAGGGATCTGCAATATCACCGGTGCTCTGTAACGTGGATACGAGCAAGATTGCAAACCTAGAAGCACCAGGGGTTGGAAGGATACTAACATTTGCAGATGATATTCTTGCATATAGGCAGAGGAGAGAAGGGAGCAAACAGCCCAGGAGCTACAGGCGACAGTAGACAAAGTGATTGACTGGTGCACTGAAATGAGTGCTGTCATCCACCCGGAAAAGGCGGCTGTTTTGTGGTGCTCTCTGCAACAGGATTGTGAGAGCTGATGTCCCAAGCCTCACAATAGATGGTAGAAGCGTCAACAGAGAGAACAAACTGAAGTATCTGGGAATCACATTTGACAGGAGTCTGTCCTTCAAGGACCATGTGGAGACGGTTGTGACAAGATCTCAAAAGGGACTCAATGCACTTAAAACTATGGCTGCAATGGACACAGAGCAGAGAATGCTCTTCACACTATACCAACACTTGATCCTCTCAGTGATTGATTATGGACTAGGATTGCTCAATGTCTCAAAGAGTCAGCTGGTGAAATTAGAGCGCATCCGAAGCTATGCGGTTCATTCTGGGATGCACCAGAGACACCCCAGTAATGTGTATGCGTTACATCCTTGATCTGCCGACTGTTGCTGGTAGACACAAGGTGATGCAGGCGAAGGCATACCTCAGAGCATACACAGATCACCCGTTGCATGAGGCGCTGGACGCAGTTAAGGGTCAGAGACTGATAGGAGGGAAATCATGGATGGCTCAGGCGGAGGATACGATCAGACAGGTGTGCCCCTTGGAGAACATTAGGCGAGGAGAGGAGTGGGTCAGAGTGCCAGAGGAGCAGTCAGACTTGTGCAGAGTTATAATCACATTGAGCCGGGAGTGCAGAGAGTGGCCAGCAGGGGCCACGGAAGTGGAAATCCAGCAACTAATTCAGGATAATGCTCGCCCGGGTGATGTGATGGTTCAGTGTTGAGAGGTAGGAGAAGTGCCTGGGGATTCTTAGCGAAAGCTAGTGGTCGACGTTTGGTGCAGGAGAGCCTGGCGCAAGATACCACAACATATAGCTTATGAATGGAGGTGGAGACGGTCAGTGCAGCTCTCCGCTGGATGGCGAACACGATACATACACACATCGTGATTGTAACTAACTCAGAAAGCATGCTGAGGAGGGTGAGGATAGGCAGGCTTCGTGCAGAATGGCTTGCTTCGCTTCGGAGGTCACGGGTGACAAGCATCACCTGCATCTTTACTCTGGAGCATGCTGGTGTGCTAAGGAATGAACATGCGGACAATGAACAGCCAATCCGGCTGGCTCGGCAAAACTTGGTGGAGTATTGATACATGACAAGGCAGACGTGGTTGCGGCCTTGTGGGAGCACGTGTACACCTCGGAGGAGCAAACGGATCACCATAGTCTGGCAAGAATGAGGCAGCGAGGAGTGACGAGGGGATCTGGCCGACGCTCGACGCTCATAGGAAAGGCGAGACGAAAATATAATCAGATTGCTACTGGAACTATTGGTGTTGGAACTCTTCGCTGGCGGCTGAGGATGGGGACGGAGCGCTTAAGGGAATGCTCCGAATGCTGTGATGTCGGTTCCTAAATCAATCAGTCAATCAATCACCATTACAACATTACAAAATTATAACATTACAACATTACACCATTACAACATTACAACAGTACACCATTACAACATTACACCATTACAACACAACATTACAATATTACAACATTACAATATTATAACATTACAATATTACAACATCACATTCTTGTACCGGTCAGATTGACTAAAATGTTGGATTGGGGACGTATATTACAAGTACCTTAGCAGCCGGAGTAGGTTTGCCTGCTGGCGAGGGACACTGGTAATAGGGAGAGCTAATTCACACGCAATAACAGTCCAATATACTAGAATTAGTAGCACGTGTATGGACTAAGCTTGAGTTCAAAGCGAGTAAAAGCAAAAAAACAACAAACCAAAAACTAAATAAACAAAAAAAAAACAAACACACACATACACAAAACAATAATGAGTGGGAAGGATAATGTTCAGGGCCTACAAGATGACAGAGTAAGGCAGAAGTATCATGAGGAAAATCCAGAAGTGCACAAAAGGCATCAATCATCACATAAAGAGCCACAATTAATGATTCATGACATTTACATACAACAAGAACGAAAGAGTCTGGACGAATATTCCCAGGATCGTTAAACACAATATGAATAATTGATTTAATGAAATAGGTGAAGTGATAAATTAGTTGCGCAGAAATGTATTGTGTTATTAAGCTATTACACATCCTGAAGTTAACGGCTGACATAGAGAATGAAGATAATGTATCGGCTTATTATAGCAGATCATGAAACACATTGGAATCCCACGGGAATTGCGATGAGTTTTGCTAAGTGCCATGGTAAATCTTGTTGAGATTAGATCAAAAATAGCCAAGACAAAAGCAATATTTTGCAGGATGAACGTCAATCAGAAGCACAAACAAAGCACATGGCAGGGACCTGTTGAGTATGTGATGTGTTAGCATCATCATATTTTGTAGGTATGAGGGCACGGATGGAAAAGTGGTCAGTCTTTTCTTCCGGTAGCTAAATTCGAGACCTGACATCGAAAGCGCTAACGCCATTGTCAGCGTTACGTCATGACTGACATCAACGAGACGTCATGACTGACATCAACGAGTCAGTCGTCAATGAATAGCTGCCAGTTGAAGTGAGAAAAAGAGCGTTGAAGTGCTATATATAACCTATACTTTTGTATGCATGAGAAACATGGACAATAAACAGACAAGCTCAAAAGCATCTAATAACCGAGGAAATGTTGTTTCCGTGCACATGTGAAGAATAGCATGGACGGTTACAATAAAGTTAAAAAAAAAAAAAAAACACACACAAAGAAACAGTCCTTCAAGAAACAACTGAAAACCGTAAAGTGATTAGAGAAATTATACGCAGACAGTCGAGATTGTGTTAAAAGGGGAAATGAACTTGACAACTTAGTGACTACTGACAAACTTGATAGCAAAAGAGCAAGGGGAGCACAAAGAAATACATATCTAGATGACTTGGCCGCGCGGCATAATCGCGACAAGAATACAGATCGGATACAAGGCTTCATGGTTCTCGTATTTTTAAAAATTCGCATATCCTTTACAGGACATCGCTGTCAACAGCACCATCTTTCAGCTGTCTGTTGATTTCTTGGCAAGATTACGCTCAGTAGTTTGCCATTGCTTTCTGAGCGGCCGGCTCAGTTATCTCGCAAGTCACCAGCGGGGGTAGAACCGCTTCCAGTTCTCGCCCGCTACGAGACTCTGCGTGATAAACGGGATTACGGAGAAAGTATTGTAACCTCTCAGCCAGAGAGACCGGCGGTTTTCATATGGAATAGCAAAATATGTCCACACACGCTTACCGGCCTGGCACATAATGACTCTGATGATAGTAGTTCAGGTTCAATACTCTGCAATGGCAACATTCTCCACTGCCAGTACAATCTGGGCAGACCACGGTCCCGTTAAGGAAAGCTATATAATTAGAATGTTTAGGAAAGTTTATGGGAAGAAAAGGCTAAGGGAATTTAGCATGGTCACTCCACCACATTATGTCATGACCTAGTATAGATGAAGACCTAAACATCACATTCCATGTCAATAGCTGCTTGGAGGTCATGCTTACACTGAGGAGCTCTGACAAGTGTAAGTTGCTTGTATCGCTTGAAAAGAAATTACCGAAGACTACAAATAGACGTACCTTTTTTAGAAACATTTCCATCGTGAAATAACAAATGTAAATAAATAAACATAAAAAAAAAATAATACAATAAAAATGCACAAGGTAGAAACAAACCTAACGATGTTTTTTTTTTTTTTTTTTAAGCATATCCTTTTACAGGACCTTAGATGTCAAAACCAGCATCTTTCAGCTGTTGTGGAATCTTGGCAAGATACGCTCAGTAGTTTGCCATTGCTTCTGAGCGGCACCGGCTCACAACCCCCGTAAGTTACCGATGCGATCCGAACCACTGATGATTTGAACCTTCATCACGTTACCTGAACGAGAGATGAAGTCTATCGAGATTACGGAGAAAAGTCATAACCTCTAAGCCACGAAGCCGCAACGGTGTTGTAGCGGGGAAAAATACCCAGCTATAGTCATGGATACAAGGGATCTAAATTTTGGTTGTTTGGAGAAATTATAACACAGATACCTAAGGATTAAAGCTATTAGTAAAAAAAAAAAAAAAATCACGGCATTTGATCGTAAATGGTAGAAAAATTTTAGAATATGACAGTCCAAGAAGAATAAAAGTACTGACATTTCTACACACGATTTGAATATCGAAGAAAATTTGTTTTATAAAGAGCAGCGGTCTCGAAAACTGAAATATATGGCGGTATTAAACGCCACAGTGGGTTTGGCCACAAAACAAAAACAGCGACATACAGTCACTGCTGAGAGAAAGAATAGGCCAGAGTCGACCAGCACAAAGACATAGGGCATTGAAAACACCTTGGGCATGAAAATACATGAGGAATGGCAACTAACAAGGACATTGAAAACACCTTGGGCATGAAAATACATGGCGAATGGCAACTAACAAGGATCAAGAATCTTGTCGGTGGATCGTAATGAGATCTACGCTCCCCAGAGCACCTGCTACATATTAATAACGATGACTAAATCACATGAAAAATGCAATGATTATGAGAACAGTGTAAACGATCAAGAAATATCCAAACCGCGAGCCAGTGAGGCATTGCATGATACTCATCCATTATAAACACGGTGACAGCCTGGACAAAACTGCCGCCGCTGATCGTTTAATTCTACTGTCTAGAGATCTCGCTTGTTTGTGGGTCGTGTAAAGCCACCGATTGTACAATTCCTCTTGGCAAATTCCACTAAAAATCTAATCTTCCGGACAACAAATTTTTGCTGTAAACGGAAACTAAGCCGACTGACGTGACATTTGTCGTCTCTCACACACATGTTCATTTGGGGGAAGACATTCGATTATGTGAAAAGTCGAAAAGTCGCAGTTCAGAAGTTATTGTCTGGGGAAATATGCCAAAATATTGCTATCGACATAATCTTCATCACATTAAGTTTGTGTGGAAATAACGGGATGTTGTAGCTAATGCATTTCGTGACTGTCTTTCTGTGATTGCAGATTGTGAGAATATCTACTCAATTTCTTGCTAATCTTGTCGCTTCCTCTTTACTATTCCAATTCAGGACAAAGTTGTATCACAAATTTAATGTGTACTCTCACACACATGTAAGTAAACACATAGATCAAGGGACAGACAGATAGAACGACATATCGATGGATGGTTAAATATACAGACATAAAGACAGACAGACAGATAGACAGAAGACAATCTCACACGCAGATAGAAAGACAGACATACAAACCAATAGACAGATATCACCACATACCGACAGACATCCAGACAGATAGGCAGAAAAACAGACAGAGAGAACGACAAACCGACCAACGGTTAGATAGACAGACATATTTATAGATATATAGACATACAGATATACAGACAGAGATAGATAGATAGATAGATAGATAGATAGATAGATAGATAGATATTTCGAATTATGAGAAACTTTTGTTTAGGCCTACAGAAACACAGAAGCACAATTGAAGGAACAGCTTTGAAGCAGTTTGGCTGTGTTCCTGTGAAATTGATTGACAGTCGTCAAATAGAGGTATTGAAGTATGAATGTATAGATCTATGACTGGCTGAGTAGATCGATCGATTGATCGATGCATATCTTGTGTAGCATTCTGGGATAGTGAATATGTTGTTGTTACTGAGAATGTAACAACAAACATAAATAAATCACATTAATTATTGTGGTGTTATCCAAATGTTCCCAAAGCCATGGACGGTGCTGTTTTAAAAATTGTTCTTGGCTTCCTAAAATTGGTACCAGAAAGTGTTCTGGGGAGTAAATGCAGCCGGCATGTTAGTGACCACATTACTCGTGTGTCAACAAGCTGATACGATATGGAGTTAGCAACATATACAAAATATACCTCAAGGCAAGGGCAAGGGTCCGTTACTACTTTTAATTTCCCCCTTGGCATAGAGGTCAGGGCGGTTGTGTGACATGATGGCAGTCTGGGTTTAATTTCCAGCAGAAACAGGGAAACCCAATCCACCCCCGCCCCTCCCTTTGGGTTCAACCCAGCCCAAACAAAAGGATACCAGACAATTTTCAGAAATGTATGAGAATTGTCTGGGAAGTGAAGGCAACAAAATGGGGAATTGGTCGCATATTCTCACAAGACCTCGCCGAGAATGTGTGAAAGCTGAAATAGAATCAGCCACTCTCGAGTATGCTGAGTTACTTCATGACATCAATCGTTGTGATTCCATCAATGAATACCAAAAAACAATTAGTATTGATTTTGTAATTGCTTATTTATTATACACATAATGCACTTGTATATCTGTCTTGAAGTTAGAATGCATAGTAGGCAATCTGCCGTGTGTCTTTATTTTCTTTAAGGCTTTCACTGCTCTCTGGCTGAACGTGATAACCTTTGGCAGTTACTTGCAATTCCTCCGAGGGGACGGATGGTCCAAGTGTTTAAAACTTCTTGTAATGATTCTTTAGAAAAAATTGACCAGTCCCATTAGGAAGAATTGTTCTGTTAGTGAGGTAAGAATATAATCTACGATCCTGGTTCGTTGTCCCGATGGGAAATCGTTTACTTACGCCCTTCTAGGTCGATTGTCGGTTAGGCCGGGTGGAGAAATAAATGTAGGTTCTTCAACATTCTAGTCCAGTAACTTTCTTGGGTTTCATAATGCCCTGCAGCTTGTTAGAGACAGTCGATCACAAGAAAAACCTGAAATCTAACTTTGACTTCTTTCTCGGGATGTTTTGTAAATTTGATCCTTTCATCATCATGTGGCGTGTCATATCTACTTTGTTCCTTGTGTTAGTTTGGTAGCTATTGTCCGCATTTGATTACCACCTACTTTGAGCACTGGTTCTGAGAGGGGGATGAATTACTATAACTATTACGATTCTATGTAGGATTTCTATCGAAAGAAAATGAATTTTATATCTTGAATATTTTTTAGAAAACTATCTAGTGTCATGAGAGATGTGATCTGGTTGTGGCGGATCGTCTTTGATCTGTTAATTTAGATCTAAAGGAGGTCTTGCGATGGGGAATAGTGAATACGGATGGATGAGGATTATGGCTGGAATTACCCACTGGGTTCTCCTTTCTGTTTGTTGCAGATTCCTCCTTTTTGTTAACTACAATAACAAGTTTCTGAATGTGTAGCCTCACCAAGTCTGTATGGAGAGCAAGTGAAAGTCAACAGTGTCATAGGTCTGAGAAAGACTTTAACCAGCTGTCTATGTGAACCTTTTCTGAGAAGAAAGTTAACGTCATTTCTATCTACAGCCTCTAGTGTTCATCAAATTCTGGAGTGGATAACTTCCCAGTGATCCTGTTTGCCAGTAATTAACAATTAAATTTCTCTTTATCTTTCCAAATTGAATGTTTCATGTAGAAATTTAATTGTTAATTTGTTTGTACAATTTTATTGTTGAAATTTAATATTTTCCTTCAATCATAGTGACTTATTACATGAGATACATTTAGTTTTCTGAAATACAGTTGTTGTTTGCATAGGGGATAGGCGAATATCTCTAGTAGGTTGGGATGTAAAATAACAACGTGAGATATTTTTTCCAAGTTGGTTAAGGAATTTTCCTACTTTTTTAAAAGTTTGGCTGAAATTTGGCTAAATTTTTCTTATTTTGTTAACAAAATTTCCTACTTTTCATAAGTTTTGCATGAAATATTTCTTCACTTGTCCAAAATATTTTCACATTTGGTTAACAAAGTTTCCTACTTTTTATAAGTTTCGATGAACTTTGGCCAAACTTTTCACATTTGGTTAACAAAGTTTCCTACTTTTTTATGAGTTTGTTTGAAGTTTGGTCAAACTTTTCACATCTGGACAACAAAATCTCCTACTTTTCACAAGTTTGGGTGAGATATTTATAAGTTTGGTTGAACTTTGGTCACAATTTTTCACATTTGGTCAACAAAATTTCCCACTTTTTATGGATTTGGTTGAAATTTGGCCAAACTTTTCACATTTGGTTAACAAAATTTCCTACTTTTTATGAGTTTTGTTTGAAATTTGGTCAAACTTTTCACATTTGGTTAACAAATTTTCTTACGTGGCCAAGGTTCTGCCATTTGGTTAACAAATTTTCCTACTTTTCATATGTTTGACTGAGATTTTTATAAGTTTGGTTTGAAATTTGGCTAACCTTTCACATTTGGTTAACACATTTTCTTACTTGGCCAAGATTTTTGCCATTTTGGTTAACAAAGTTTCTTACTTTTCATAAGTTTGGGTGAAAGTTGGCGAAACATTTCACGTTTGGTTGACAAATTTTCCGACTTTTCATATGTTTGACTAAGATTTTTATAAGTTTGGTTTGAAATTTGGCTAACCTTTTCACATTTGGTTAACAAATGTTCCTACTTTTCATAAGTTTGACTGAGATTTTTATAAGTTTGGTTTGAAATTTGGCTAACCTTTTCACATTTGGTTAACAAATTTCTTACTTGGCCAAGATTTTTGCCATTTAGTTAACAAAGTTTCCTATTTTTCATAAATTTGATTGAAATGTGGCCAAATATTTTTTCCCTTTTGGGTAACAGATTTTTCCTACGTTTTGCAAAGTTTCCTACTTTTCATAATTTTGGTTGAGATATTTCAGACTATGGTCAACAGTTTTTCCTACTTTGGTTAACCCGTTTCCTTAGTTTTGTTGAAATATTTCTTGAATGTGTCACCAATATGTATCATTCTCTCATCACATGATAACTATATACACCGTGAACACTAAAAAAAAATTTCAACAACCAAGACGTAATTCTAATATATGCCTGTTTATATTACAGTATTTCAGTACATTTTACAGTATTTCAGTACATTTTTCAAGAACAAATATGCATAATGTCATTATACGAAATGGATGATGTGATATGAGGTGGTATACATAGTATCATCACAACATTTTATTTTCACATACAGAGCTATACACATTGTATATTGTTTCTGGATTTCTTCACACCATTGTCTGAGTAGGTTGGTTTTTTCGGTTGGTAGCGTGGTATGTACATGTCACTTAGTGTCATCATCTTACTCTTATCTAAATAATGGTTCGGGTTCATACAGGCAACAATACACTGTTCGCTAGGATATAGAACATTTATTGTATAAAGTGTACAGTTGGCGCAGTGGGTAAACAGACCCGCGCTCTCTTATATTACATATCACAGATAGTTAAACATCAAACATATAGTTGTCATACAACAATCTAGCACACTATCTAGCCTAAGTATATCTATGAATATCTATGAGTCCCTCTCAGGCAGGCCTTGTTGTCTCTCTCCAGTCCGTTTGTCCTCTGCCGGTCTCCGCGTGTCCTAACTCGACACGGGCGGTAACTCTGTCCGAGTTCCTCGTGGACCCCGCATTAGGCGGGCCACATCAGTGTCCACGGAATCATGGACTAGGTGACCAACTCTTTCGAGAAGGTTCTAGATTACTCGGGTCCTGCGCGACCTCAATGGTATCCCTTGGGCTGGAATTGCAGCCCTCTACTATATGTGAAAGTGAGGCGGTGACAGGATCCCCCCTCCCCCTAATATGATTGGTTGTTGGGTAATTAGATCCGTTCTAATTCTGTCACCGAATCACCTAAAGTTGGTGTTTGTAGTTTGGTGGATAGTAACCTGGTAACATATCTACTAGCACTAAAAACTCATGTATTCTACCATACAACACTTCTCTGATTTGGTGCAGAGATCCCTCTGTCTCTCGTGTGCTTAAATATGCTTATCAGACCGAAGTCACGTGGCGTTTTAGTAGTTGTATTTACAACCCGCCCTTCTCATAGTCCCCGAAATGGTACCCCAGACAAATAACCCCTATATAAAAGAGGGTTAACAAGACCGAAGTCTTGGCTAAATAAGTACACCTTCAAATCTTGATCTGTGTGTGTATTTCTATACACTTTTACTCCCGTATGTTATATAATGCTAAATATGTAGTTACCTTGTCTTTTATCCCCCTCAGACTACATGTGTCCCTGTTGGCTTGTTAGTGTGTTTGGCTAATAAGTTGCTGTTTCTAATAAAGTGACTGTATTTTAAATTGATAGTGTTGAGTTTTGAGTTTGTGTAACGTGCGTGCTGAATGTGTGTGTATTTCCAGCGTCACGAGTTGGGATAACCTCATCATGAAATACTGCACTGTGTGCAATACCTGACTAGGCATTCCAAGTAGTGGTGCTTAGATGTATCCTAACTGCTAACTAAGTATCTTCCACTAACTACTAAATTAAACTCACTATTAAACTAAGGTTCTACACATGTATTGACAAATTAGACAATTCATGCACTTTTACATGGAAGATGCAGACAAATTACAATGAATACGTTTTGCGTACAATTTGTCCGCCAAGTGTATCGTTCTCTCATTTAATCCTTTCACGCAGTCATTCACTCATCTGACATTCAAAATAGTAATTGGCTAAAATATATACTTAAGTTGAGGTAAGCGTTATAGCCCTTAGAAAAAATGGGCTAGGCGATATTTGCCCTTTAAGAAAATACGTACTTTTTGTACGATGAATGAAAAATAGGTTATAATTTAACTAGAGACAGTTGTATAGGACGGTTATTTAGCCTATGAATGGTACCGTCTGTAATATTAAAGTAGAATATGTACAAGTTACAGTTAACACAATTATATACATCATTAATGGAAATATAATACATATTTAATAATAAACTAATTAATTACATAACTTCAACGATGATGTGCGCGTTGACGTCCCTTCGTTCGTGTGTTATGCCATGAATGTTAAAGTTAGTATGGCTGTTTCTTGAGTGTTGTCGTCGATGTTGTTCTGTTTCGGCTGTTTGCAAAGTTTCGTAGCAACAGCAAGTATGGATTGCTCTCACTGTCCCGTATGAAATATTACAGTGTTCAGAGATAGTTCACTGGTTGATATCATAGGTTGAAATAAACACAGTTACTGTTTCTTGGTGGAATCATTCTAGAGCTTAGGTATTTGATGGTATAGTTCTTACAATATAGCTCTTCACGTATGTTTATGGGTGTTGTAATTAACCTAATCACTTAGAGTACTCTAGCAGGTGTAGAGTCACACTGTTATATGTAACGGACTAAAAGTATCACAGTTTATAGTGTGGCTACTGGCCAATGTGATAAGAGTCATTCTACTGGCGCATTTGTCTGCCGTGATAAAAGGTCAGCCACTATGTTATCGGTGCCCTTAATATGGCGAATTTCGAAGTCATAGTCCTGAAGTAGAAGACACCATCTTTGTAACCTGTTGTTTTGGGCGACCCATGGTTAAGGACTAATAAAGGCGAACTGTCTGTGAGGACCACGAAGTGGCTTCCCAAGAGGTACTTAGATAATCTCAATATACAGAACAATAGGCTCAAACACTCCAATTCTACTGTGGCATAACGAGTCTCAGCCTTCTTTAGTTTGCGGCTGACGTAGAGGATCGGGTGTCGTACGCCATCCACTTCCTGCATTAAACATCCTCCTATGCGATAGCGCTCGCATCTGTGGTCAAAATAAAGGGTAAATTTATGTTGGGTAATCGTAAGACTGGTGGATTAGAAAAAATATGTTTCAACCTACACATTTCATCATCTAAGCTGGTACTTTTACAAATTTTGATGGATGATCTTTAGTTAACATATCAGAAAAGACTGAGGTGAGTTCTGCCCAATGTGGAATGAATTAGAATAATAGTTAATCAGACCTAGTAAACTTCTAATCTGCTTCTTTTGTGGTAGGCACTTCTAGGTTAAGGATCTTGGAAACAATTTTATCATCAGTCAACAATTTTCCTTCAGAAATTCTATGACAAGGAAGTCTATTTGTGTATAGCCTATTTCAACCTTGGAAGGTTTGATAGTAAGTCCAAAAAGAGAGATTTGGTTGAAGACTTGTTTTAGGGTGAGTAAGTGAGAAGTCATATCAGAAGAATGGACGCATATATCATCAATATAAGCAACTACATCATTAATTCCGTGTAATAACAATCTTGTTAGTCTCACAAATGTGGCCGGTGCGTTCTTCAGGCCAAAAGGAAGATATAGCCTTTCGTATAAACCGAGAGGTGTTGCGAAAGCTGTTATATGTCTACAAGAAGGGTGGAGTGGAACTTGCCAATATCCTTTCGCTAAATCTGTCTTAGAAAATAAGGATGATTGAGCCATATCTAAAATAAGATCTTCACAACTGTTCCTAGGCTCTGCATCCGTTGTTGTTCTGGTATTTAATATTCTATAGTCGATGCACAAGCGGATTGTCTGGTCTTTCTTTTTCACCAAGACAATCGGTGAAGAATATTGAGACATAGATTTTTGAATAATGCCATTCTTCTCTAAATCTAAAATTTCTTTATCTAAATTAGATCTGTAATGGAGAGGAATAGAATATGGTCTACATTTGACCGGTCTCAGATCTGTTAGCACAATTGAATGTGTTATTCTATCAGTGCGTCCAGGTTTGTTGGAAAAGATCGTCTTATAGTCGTCTAGGAGCGTCAAAATGTCCTGTCGCTGTTGTTGTGTCAAAGTGTCAGAGATATGTATGTCCTTTATACTTCCGTCGTCAGTCATAATCGGCACAGGGATTTCAGTATTGTCCATGTCTGTCTGATTTATCACAGATGCTACAGTTTGTAAATTGTCTTCAATGTCATTGTCGTCGTCGTCAAGATCAATCGTCACTATGTCGTCAAATTTGTCGTCATTGTCAATATCACAGATTGTCGGTAATGTCCATATGTCTTCGTCGTTTTCGTCGTCGTAAGCGTGTGTCGTTAACGATGCTTCGTTTGTCGAGGTGTCATTCCGTAGGGCAATTGTAGTTTCCTCTGCGTCAACAGTTTGTTGCGTCTGTTCATTTGTCTCATTGTCCTGTCTAGCATAGTATGGTTTCAACATATTTACATGGAATATTTTTAACTTTCCATTTACAGAGAATGTAGTAGGGTTATTCCCCTTGACCAGTTTATGACATATATCACAAGATGTACAAAATGTTTTAATGTCTTGGTCAAACTTTGGCCAATAAAACTGGGTCAGGACAATTGCCCTGGTCATTTCGTACCCCATATGACCTCCAAAAGGGGAGTCATGGGCTATTTTTAGCACTTTGTCTCGATGTGCTTGTGGTAAAACAATTTGCTGTGTCGTGGCCTGCTTTGTTGTGTAAAATCTAGTTAAGATGTTATTCTGTAGCCTAAATGTCCACGATGCGTTCTTAGTGACTTTTGGTTTAAGTCCTACTAATTTAAAGTATGGTGCAAGTGTTGTATCTGCTTTTTGTTCATTACCAAAAGTGATGTTAGTTGAGTTTGGCGCTACTATTTCTAATGATTCCTGCAGTTGGTCGGTGTTGGTTTTGTGAGTTGTCTGTCGTGTTATTGCGTGTGTGTGTTGTGTGTTCTGTTGCACATCTACAGGTTCGGTACTTGGTAGTTTAGTAGCATCCTCAATTCGAGGTGTTAATTCGGTCGTATCGTTCCTAGATTCTACCGCCCCTGCATTGTACACCTTGGTGAATTCTTTCTGAATTACCTCAGTGGTTGTCTCCCTTGGTATTTTGGCAGCTTGAGACAAGCAAGAATGGTGTTTCTCTTTTGCGTCGCTATTCGTGTGGTGGATACCGTGTTTTTGCTCCCACCTTTTGATTTCTCTTTCAGAGCATGGATGTATGTTGGGTAAATTACCAAGTATAATATCCGCGACTGGATTTTCAAGGATAGCACATAATACTTGTCCAGATATGAATGGTGTTTGAATTTCGACCAAAGCAAGGGGGTATTTCTCTATCGTACCTGAGAATGTGCGACACGTCACATGTTTGTCTGTGTAGTCTTTAGCGTCTATTAATATTTTCCTAACCCCACAGAGCGTTGCGCCGGAATCACGAATTAACGTGCACTTTTTGTTGTTAACAAACCCTGTAAAAAAAACTAGCTTGCCTGTAGATGACAAAGCAGCGTTAGCTGTTTCATTTGCAATAGGTACCGTGTGGCCACATAATAATGTTGTGTCCAGTTGGAACTTCGTACAGGTGTTGCACTTACTGTCTGTTATGGTGTTTATGATGTGTACAGCATTCCCAAGCTCGCTTTCATTGTCGTTTTGATTGTCACATTCATTCAGTGACTCAAGCTCTTCGTCAGACGACGTTTCTACTAATGCAGCATTGGCCTGTTTCAATAACTTTCGGCCTTCACAATCCTTATTATAGTGACCCCAGCTATTGCAGAAATAACATTTAATTGCTCTGTGGTAAGACATGCGTTTAGCTGTTTGCTTATCCACCATCTTCTTGAGGTGTTCAGGGTAGGTGGGTGCTTTGTCGCACATCCCGTAACTGTCGTGATGGTAATTGCAATATTGGCATTTTACTACTTTACCGACCTTGGATCGTGGTTTAAATCTACTCTCTGTTTGTTTGGGGTATTTGGTGTTCACTACTGCAGCTGCTGTATCATTGTGACTTATGTTATGCTGAAAAATATCCCTATTTGCTGTGAAAAATGCATTCCCCTTTGCCTCTATTTCCTGAATGCTCTTACAGTCCATTTGTTTTAAGAACTTGGCAAAAGGTGTGGGGATGGTGCTAACTATTTTATCTATTATAATAAGCTCCTTAAGTTTATCATGGCTATTGTTGGTTTTAGCCGAGTTAATCCATTTTGTGCATATGTCTTGGACTGTACTGACATAATCTATAAAGGTTTGGTTTGGTTGTGGAGATAATTTGGCAAATTGTTGTTGGTAACCTGCAGTGTCTAAAGAAAAATGTTGGAGAATGCGTTGTTTTAGGTAATCATAGTCTTTTCGCATTTCCTGTGGTATTGTCTCTATTACTTTTAGTGGCTCAAGAGCTAAGTTCCTCATTAGAATAAATGCCCAATCTGATTTAATGATTTTATGATGAGACATGAGACACTCAAAATTTTCTAAGTAGGCGGAGATGGAATCTCCTGAACAGAAAGCCTTCACGAGACCTTTATATTTATTATATTTTTGTTCTTCTTCTTTGCTTCTTAACTTATTTATTGATATTTCTGTGTTGGACTCCATTTCCATCTGTTTTAGTTTAATCTGTGTCTCGGCATTTAACTGGGCCTGTTTGGCGGCGGCCTCAAGTTCCATCTGCAATTTCTTTTCATTGGCCTCCAGTTGCAATTTCTTTTCATCGGCCTCCATTTGCAATTTCTTTTCATCTGCTTGCATTTGCATTTGCAATTTCTTTTCTTCGGCTTCCATTTGCAATTTCTTTTCTTCTGCTTGCATTTGCAATTTCTTTTCTTCGGCTTCCATTTGCAATTTCTTTTCTTCTGCCTGCATTTGCATTTGCAATTTCTTTTCTTCGGCCTCCATTTGCAATTTCTTCTCTTCTGCCTCCATCTGCAGTTTACTTTCTTCTCGTTCTATCGCTCTTTCTTCACTGGCAATGTTTTCTGCGTGCGTCTTCTGTGCCCATTCTGACAGTTTCTCTTCTTTATAACCTAACTTTATTCCTTGCTCAATGCACTTATCTAAGCTAGACATTTTGTGTTTTACTTGTTTGTTAAGTTTATAGAGTTAAATCCCTTAGAAAAATATGTTGTGTGGTCGAAAATTTGGTTAACTCCCCTAATTATTAATGTGTAAATCAAAATGCAAGGTTATGTTGGTGACAAGGTTATGAATATGCACAGAAATCAATATGATACAAAATAATACATTGATGAAACATGAGAAGTACAGCTTAGAATTTACAATGGGTATGAGGTGAAACTTAGCTTTTAATTCAAGAAGTCCTCGATGTTGTCTTGTACTCTCGTCAATGTTGGAAAGGTTTCATAGGTTGGACGCGGCACTTGTTGCGGAACAATCTGCTCGTGGAGCGAGAAAACATTAGTCACTGTCACACAAAAAAAATGTCAAAATAGTAACATGTCAAAAAAAAAATTTTTTTTTTCAGAATCAAAATAATGAGGCACTGTGGAGGCAATGGTGAGACATTGCCGAGGGACTCAGATTACTTCTATTTTATCGCTAGATAGCTACTAGTTTTATGTAAACTTGTAACGTTAACAATTTCTTTGATTTAAACAAATCAATGTGTTATCAAAAATCAATGTGATATGACTAAATAATTACTTTTACATGGCATTTAACAGGTTTTTAAGCAAACATTCTATGCCACAACCGGAAACTTAGCCCCCAAAAAGCCTGTCATCATCTTACTCTTATCTAAATAATGGTTCGGGTTCATACAGGCAACAATACACTGTTCGCTAGGATATAGAACATTTATTGTATAAAGTGTACAGTTGGCGCAGTGGGTAAACAGACCCGCGCTCTCTTATATTACATATCACAGATAGTTAAACATCAAACATATAGTTGTCATACAACAATCTAGCACACTATCTAGCCTAAGTATATCTATGAATATCTATGAGTCCCTCTCAGGCAGGCCTTGTTGTCTCTCTCCAGTCCGTTTGTCCTCTGCCGGTCTCCGCGTGTCCTAACTCGACACGGGCGGTAACTCTGTCCGAGTTCCTCGTGGACCCCGCATTAGGCGGGCCACATCAGTGTCCACGGAATCATGGACTAGGTGACCAACTCTTTCGAGAAGGTTCTAGATTACTCGGGTCCTGCGCGACCTCAATGGTATCCCTTGGGCTGGAGTTGCAGCCCTCTACTATATGTGAAAGTGAGGCGGTGACACTTAGCATGTAGTCATAAAACTGGTCTCCTTGTTGGTGGGCTGATATCTGAGTCTTGTAGATAACCGAGGCATCAGTCATCTGAGTGTCGGGCACATCATGTCTTCGGACAGCCTGCGGTATCGACGTACCGCCCCGTATTTCACCATTATTCTAAGTCTGATCTCTTCCGAACTCGAAAATGTAACGTCAGCACTGAAGTCCCGGTCGTGAATGCGACCTTTGTGCCCGTATCAGTGGTTAGAAGTATTTCCACTGTGTCGAAGGAATAACGACTCAGTGGTATGTAGTGAGGTTTGTCGTAGGCGCGAAACACTGAAGTCGAGCGGTGATTCATGATAGGAACCGTCCTTAGTAGTGGTACCATGACGTCTCCGACTTATCTCGCCGCAATGAGATTGCAGTATACGTAGACATTCTGCAGGTCGTTATTCAGGTCTATCGCCCGTTCACCTTCAATTGTATCTAGTATCTCTTGCAACTTCTCACTAAATGTAATAGTGGCCCTGGGTTCGAGTATTTTCACAATGACTTTCGTTGATGCATTGTCGAAATGGAATAGAACACAGAGCTGATCGTCCACCTTCCCATCTTTCATTAGGCGATTCAGTGCAGCTATAAACGCGTCTGGTGAACTGCACAGGCTCGTGGGGACACGCCTTTCTTATCACTCTACCGTTTGGTGGGATGTATCTTAGCCATACTTCATTCTCTAGCACATTGCAGTAGTAGTTGGGGAATTGAATTTCGGCCAGACCCACTTCGAAATGTTGACTCACCTCAATAGTCTGAGGTAACTTGACGAAATAGTGACCTGGTGTGTTCTTGGAAAACATGTTCGGCGAAGTATTACTCGGTAATGTCAGGTAGAAGCTCATATTTTAGAGTTTGGTAGCATGTAACCCAGACAGCTGTTTAGAAGAGCGATCCACAACTTGCCCTCGACTGCGTTGACGTTGGTTCGAGACAGCTTGAATAGTGATACGCCAATGACTGTGTATATAACAACTAGTTGACAGAAGAAGACAATCTCTAGTCGCGGCACTCGCCGACCACACATGCACCAGAACGAATTTCTTTCCCTCTCTGTGCTATTTTGTGGGTTAGTTTCCACGTTGGTTTCTTCCAGTACCTCTGTTTTTTTTTTTTGACCTACTGGGTCATTACACTCGTGTCTCGGCTGTATCATTAGTTGCTATTGGCAAATGCAAAAATCAGTGCTTGAGGCGGTCCTTTTGGGACATTGAAGGTACTAAGGACCCTACTTTCAGTATGCAGGCTTGATGAATCACCCATGTGCACGTGTTGATTGATGTCGCAGCCAGCAGAGCACCTACTCCAGTTATATGTGATTATCACCATATATCTCTTTATTATACTAGTATTGTTAGGTTAACTGCATGCCTACTTAGAGAAACACAACGAAAATGTGAAAGCTTTATCAAAAAAGCCATCTTACCATTAGAGACTTGGCACATTGTGAACTGGTTTGTGTTCACTGAGACCGGGACTTCTAGCCGGCGAATGGTGGGTGTTATATACACGATATATGCTGACGAAGACTCCTGACTGAGTTGAATATTGTCTGGACATGTCTGACCTTGATGTATTCACATGCTAAGCTCGTTGTCTATCACCACGACACAGTGTAGTATCCTTCCTATCCACGTGTTCTAGCTGTAACATTACAACTATACCTGGCTGTGACATCATTTTTACCAGTTTTAGCTAGTTAGCATGTAGTCTCTAGCTTGAATGCATTATGTAAAAGAAATTCAGCCGTTCAGAAAGACAACTGCAAACTTGCACAGGAAGCATGAATGATGGGGCTGACTGTGATGGCCTGTAAATGCAATGCATTAAAGCATGACTGCGATATGTAAAAGAAAATTAGAGACAGAGCGATCGAGAGAGGGGGTGAAAGAGAGAGCGAGAGAGAAAGAGACAGAGAGACACAGAGTGAGAGCGAGAGAAAGATCGAGATAAAGAGAGAGAGAGAGAGAGAGAGAGAGAGAGAGAGAGAGAGAGAGAGAGAGAGAATAGAAAGAGAAAAGGGGAGAGCGATAGAGAGAGAAGAGAAAGTGAGAAAAATGGGAAGAGAGCAGGAGAGAGAAAGATAGAGAGAGAAAGAGAGAGACAGAGAGAGATAGCAAGAGAGGGATAGAGAGAGATCACCCGAGAGTGTGGTGAGCGAGGGAAAAGAGAGTGAGAGAGAGACAGAGAGAGAGAGAGCTAGAGAGATAACCTGAGAGAGTGGCGAGAGAGGGACAGAGAGAGAGAGTGAGAGCGAGAGACAGAGTTAGAGAGGGACAGAGGGAGAGGGAGAGAGCGGTAGACAGAGATAGAGCTAGGGAGAGAGAGAGGGACAGAAAGAGTGAGAGAGACAGAGAGAGAGGTAGAGAGGGATAGAGAGAGATCACCTGAGAGAGTGGCGAGAGAGGGACATAGAGAGTGAGAGAGAGAGTTTGCGAGAGACAGAGGTAGAGAGGGACAGAATGATAGGGAGAGAGCGGTAGAGAGAGATAGAGCTAGGGAGAGAGAGAGGGACAGAGAGAGTGAGATAGACAGAGAGAGAGCTAGAGAGGGTTAGAAAGAGATCACTTAAGAGCGTCGCGAGAGAGGGACAGAGAGAGAGTGAGAGAGAGACAGAGAGTGATAGAGAGGGATAGAGAGAGAGAGAGAGAGAGAGAGAGAGCTCACATGTGAGAGTGGCGAGAGCGGGACAGAGAGTGAAAGAGAGAGACAGAGAGTGATAGAGAGGGATAGAGCGAGATAGAGCTAGGGAGAGAGAGAGGGACAGAGAGAGAGTATGAGAGAGACAGAGAGTGATAGAGACAGAAAGAGATGGAGATGGAGAGAACGGTAGAGAGATAGAGCTAGGGAGAGAGAGAGGGACAGAGAGAGTAAGAGAGAGACAGAGAGAGAGGTAGAGAGGGATAGAGCGAGATCATCTGAGAGAGCAGCGAGAGAGGGACAGAGAGAGTGAGAGAGAGTGTGTGAGAGGGAGGCAGAGAGTGATAGAGAGAGCTAGAGAGGGATAGAGAGAGATCACCTGAGAGAGTGACGAGAGAAAGACAGAGAGAGAGAGAGAGCGGTAGAGAGAGATAGAGCTAGGGATAGAGAGAGAGAGAGAGTGAGAGAGAGCATGAGAGAGTGGCGAGAGAGGGAAAGAGAAAGTGAGAGAGTGGCCAAGAGAAGGACAGAGAGAGAGAGAGAGAGCTAGAGAGGGATAGAAAGAGATCACATGAGAGAGTGGCGAGGGAAGGACAGAGAGAGAGAGAGAGCGGTAGAGAGAGAGAACTAGAGCTAGAGAGAGAGTGAGAGATAGATAGAGAGGGACAGAGAGTGATAGAGAGGGATAGATAGAGAGATGGCGGGATAGAGCGAGAGAGCCATAGATAGAGAGAGAGAGAGCTAGAGAGGTAGAGATAGAAGGAGAGAAGGAGATAGAATGAGAGATAGATGGACAGAGAGAGTGAGAGAGACAGAGAGGTAGAGGGAGAGAGAGAAAGAGATAGGAAGGGAGAGACAAGAGCGAGAGAGACATACAGAGCTGGTGAGAGAGACAGAGAGAAGGGAGAGAACAAGTGTGAGAGAGATAGGGACAGAGAGAGTGAGAGAGAGTGGGAGAGAGATAGAGACAGGGAGAGAGAGAAAGAGAGAGAGAGACAAAGAGATAAGGACAGAGAGAGTGAGAGAGACAGAGAGGTAGAGGGAGAGAGACAGCCAGAGAGGGAGAGAGAAAGAGAGAATGATAGAGATAGTGAGAGAGAGAACAGAGAAAAGAGAGAGAGCGAGAGAGAGAGAGGAAGAGTGACGAGAGTGAGTGAGAGAGAGAGAGAGAGAGAGAGAGAGAGAGAGAGAGAGAGAGAGAAGAGAGGGAGACAGAGAGCTTTACAGCAAATAGAAATACATATTTGTGCTGAATTCTTGCATGACTGACCACTGCATATTTTTCACCGACCACATCTCGACTACCGTGTCAAAGGTAATTATCTTCATGTTTTATCTATCGCTTATCAGTACCCATTGGCCCTTGGCTATTATCTTTCTCCCGGGTAGTGCTCGGTGGAGAATTATTGTTTGCTTGTCCGCGCAGGTAAACTGCCATTCAAAGGGAGCTTAGTATGCAAAAGGGGCGACAATTCTGGTTGAGCCAGAGGACCGATTACTCTCCCCTGGTTAATTTTATTTATGTTTGTAAAAAGGGGACGTTATTTGTTTAATTTCATTACATATTTTTATTATTATCTTAGCAGGGTATGTCTTAAATTAATTGAGAATAGTCGTTTTTTTTAAATTGACATTACTATTCTCCGCTATACATACAAGAAATGTAGCCGTTTATTATGTTTTTTATGGTTAATTTTTTAAAATAATATTGTATGCCTGTCTAGTATATTTTTAAACCAGATTTTCACCAAGCGCTTAATGTTGATACATGGGTACTATGGAAACCTGCCGAATTAACTAGCAGCGTGCATACGTTTATTCATCATCCAACTATGGATACTCGGGGTAACTCGAGTGATGGAATAAATCATTTTCCCACTATGTCATACTGGAGTTCGATCTCCTCATCGAAGGGGCTCGATATCTACATGACTGGGGCTCATCACACACACACACACACACACACACACACACACACACACACACACACACACACACACACACACACACACACACACACACACACACACACACGCACACGCACACGCACACGCACACGCACACACACACACACACACACACTGGGACCTCGAACCCATGTGCCAGGCAACTATTTGGTCTACTTATCTAAATAAGTATTCCACAATACCCGGGGCTTGCCTCGTCTTTGAATTGTCTCAGGAGCGGTCGATAGAAGCGGAGGCGGCCGGCAAGGGCACCTGTGGGCGGGGCGGTCGGTAGGGGGTACCCAGTAGTCAACCGGAAGTGACACCGGGAGTAGCTAAAAGTATATTCCCGCCAATTTTTCAAAAATGTGGTCCGAAAAGGATCCGGTTTTTGACGTTTTCTATGAGGTGGTAGACTTTTTATATAGTAAAAAATCGGAGGTTGCCACCTAATTTCCTACTTAGTTAGGACGTCCCTTACTACTCATATTAGGTGACTACCAGGCGAGCTTTAGACAAAACAGATCAACAATAGATCAGATATTTATCTTACGACAAATAGCCGAGAAAAATTGGGAATATAAAAGAGATCTCCATAACATTTTTGTGGATTTTAAAAAGGCTTATGATAGTGTTCATAGGAATAGTCTATGGAATGCTATGCAGGAATTTGGAATACCAAAGAAGTTAATCAACATGACCAGACTATGCATGGAAGATACTTATAATAGTAACATATAAAGGCAGGAAATCAGACCCTTTCCAAATAACATCTGGCTTGAAACAGGGTGATGCACTATCGCCGCTACTCTTCAATCTGTCTCTAGAGAAAGTTGTAAGGAAGGTAAAGGAGGAATGTGATATTGGAGGAACATCCAAGCTGCTTGGTTATGCAGATGATATAGATATTATAGGGCAAAGTGAACAAAAGACATTGGAAATATTGACTCACTTAAAGGTAAAAGCCCAATAGAAGATGGGGCTGGTTATCAACCAGGATAAGACAGAATATATGGTAATTTCAAGAGACGGAATGGCTAAAAACTCTGGCCACATACAGATAGATAATATGACCATTACAAGAACGGAAACATACAAATACCTGGGTACCTTCAACTGCTCCAACATCATAAGGGAAGAAATACAAACTATAATCAACTCTGGAAATAAGGTATACTATGCACTACTACATCTAGTAAAATCAAATGCGCTATCTCGTAACACCAAAATCACAATATACAAAACACTGATCAGACCAGTTGTGCTGTATTGCTCTGAAACCTGGAGTACAACGAAAGGAGACGAAGCCTTGTTACAAACCTTTGAGAACAAAATTTTAAGACGCATCTTTGGACCCATTAGGGATACACAAAGTGGAGAGTGGAAAAGAAGAAGTAACAAAGACATTTATGATCTGTTTAAGTCCCCGCTAATAACTGGTATCATGAAGGCTAATAGACTACAATGGCTGGGGCATATAGAAAGAACGGAAGATAATAGGGAAACAAAACTCGCTTACACTCAGGAAATAAATGACCGTAGACCCCGAGGTAGACCAAGAAGACGATGGAGAGATAATATATATACAGACCTACAAGCACGTGGAATCAACGACTGGCAAGAGAAGGTCCACCAGAGAGACGAATGGAGACGAATTGTATCTGCAGCAAAGAACCTCAATGGCTCGGAACGCTGAAGAAGAAGAAGTTTGTGTTAGTGTGACCTTTCTGTCTATCTCACTATTTTCTATTCAACGAATAGGATTGATCCTCGGAATAATGCGGGTCATTCTGGGATACACCAGAGACACCCCAGTAGTATGTATGCGGTACATCCTTGGTCTGTCGACTGTTGCTGGTAGGCTCAAGGTGATGCAGGCGAAGGCATACCTCAGAGTAGCTGCAGACACAGATCACCCGGTGCATGAGGCACTGGACGCCGTTAAGGGTCAGCGACTGATAAGAGGGAAATCATGGATGGCTCAGGCGGAGGATACGATCAGACAGGTGTGCCCCTTGGAGAACATTAGGCGAGGAGAGGAGTAGGTCAGAGTGCAAGCGGAGCAGTCAAACCTGTGCAGAGTTATAATCACATTGAGCCGGGAGTGCAGTGAGTGGCCAGCAGAGGCCACGGAAGTGGAAATCCAGCAACTAATTCAGAATAATGCTCTCTCGGGTGATGTGATTATCTACACAGATGGGTCGGTGTCGAGAGGTAAGAGAAGTAGCTGGGGGTTCTTAGCAAAAGCTAATGGCCGACGTTTGGTGCAGGAGAGCCGGGCATATGATACCACAACATCTAGCTTAAGAATGGAGGTGGAGGCGGTCAGTGCAGTTTTCCGCTGAATGGAGAATACGATACACACACATCGTGATTGTAACTGACCAAGAAAGCATGCTGAGGAAGGTGAGGACAGGCAAGTTTCGGGCAGAGTGGCTTGCTTCGCTTCAGAGGTCACGGGTGGCAAGCATCGTCTGGATCTTTTCTCCGGGGCATGCCGGTGTCCTGGGGAATGAACAGGCGGACAGATTGGCTGGCTCTGCAAAACTTGGTGGAGTATTGATGCATAAAAAGGCAGACGTGGTTGCAGCCTTGTGGGAGCACGTGTACACCTCGGAGAAGCAAGTGGATCACCATGGTCTGGCAAGAATGAGACCACGAGGAGTGACGAGGGGATCTGGCCGATGCTCAACGCTCAGAGGAAAGGCGAGACGGACATATAATCAGATTGCTACTGGTACTAATCGGTGTTGAAACTCTTCGATGGCTGCTGGGGATGGGGACGGAGCGCTTATGGGAATGCCACAAATCCTGTGATGTCGATTCCTAAATCAATCAATCAATCAATCAATCAATCAATCAATTCAACGAGCAACGTTCCTCCAGGTTTTGCCAATGTGTAATCGTTTGTTCCGTGAGTGAAGAATAGATTTGGTTAAGTACCCTATTACCCGGGAACTGTACAGAGAATCTCCTGAGCTACCGTTACAAAAGCAAGCCTAACAACGGCAGTATCTTCTATGGAAGTACGTTTAAGCTTGTACAACTTTTACAACCACTGGTTCAATTAAAACAACAAATAAAACGAACAAAGGTGCCTTATACACGCTTCAAAGCGCTTTGAGCGTGTGGTATTATACCCATGTTTTTATAAACTATTCGTCACTCGATGAGTGGTGCGGTCAGCATCACGCCAGCAGACTCTGCTTCCCAAGACAATTCCAGGGGAACCACGGGTGGAAGTCTGGGCCAAACCATCAATGTCCTGGATCTAAGGAGCTAAACAGGGTGTGCACACTTGTGTGCAACAGAATTCTCCCCTACCAACACGTGTTCAAACCTGTGTCGAATTTCATTCGTTTTTAGACAAGACCAGTTTAAATTTACTTCATTGTGATGTTGGGGGGTAGCTAACAGTTTAATTAACTGAGTAACTAATGCCAGAGTAACTAACGGAATAACTAACTGCTGGAGTAACTAGCGGAGTAACCAATTCGAAGAGTAACTAAATGGAGTAACTAACTCCTAAAAGAAATAATGGATTATCTAACTGCCAGAGTGATTAGCGGATTAACTAACTCCCAGAGTAACTGACGGCTTAACTAATTATAAGAGTTACTAACGGAGTAACTAACTGCCAGATTAACTAACCGAGTAACTAATTCGAAGAGTAACTAAATGGAGTAACTAACTCCTAGAGTAAATAACGGATTAACTAACTGCCAGTGTGACTAGCAGATTAACTAACTCCCAGAGTAACTGACGGCGTGACTAATTATCAGAGTGACTAACGAATTAACTATCTCTCAGAGTAACTAACGGATTAATTGAGAGTGATTAACGAATTTACTTACTTCCAGGGTAACTAACCGAGTAAATAACTCCCATAGTGACTAAAGAATAACTCCCAGAGTAACTAACTCCCAGTGTAACTGACTCCCAGAGTAACTAACTTTCAGAGCAACTGACTCCCAGAGTAACTGACTCCCAGAGTAACTGATTCCCAGAGTAACTAACTCCCAGAGTAACTAAAGGTGCAACTAATTCTCAGAGTAACTAACGGAGTAACTAACTCCCAGAGTAACTAACGGAGTAGCTAACTGCCAGAGTAACTTGTAACGAGGACCCGGAAGAAGCTAATGAGCATAGCATATTATACAAAACTATAAAAAAAGAGATAAAGAATGTTGTTTTGTTACGTACTGAGAAGAAAGAGACTTTTAGACATCGTGACAACTGCAACTATCAGCGGTAAAAGAGCAGTGACAGACATTACGGTGGCATAGACAAACATAATCAATAGAATTGACTTAGAACACCAAGGACAGAGATCTGTGGAGATATATGAATGACTGTGCCATTTATGAGATCGCATGATGATGATGATGTTCGGTTAATCGTCTATGACAGTGGTTCTCAATCTTTTTTGGCCCGTGCCACCCTTCACCATATTTTCAGAACGTCATTTCCCCCCCCCCCCCCTTTCATATTTCCTACCTAAAAATCCCCCACCCCTACACATTATACGTAAACATGGAAGATAAATGTAACAGCATATACTAAAACAATTCTAGACATCCACATAAAACGTGATTTGTGGGTCTACTTACTTTATACAATGAGTTTTAGAAGGATGAGACGTACATAACTGTAAAGTATGAAGGGAAAAACAATATCAAGTAATCGGTTCTTGTATTAACGCTACGTACATAACTGTAAAGTATGAAGGGAAAAACAATATCAAGTAATCGGTTCTTGTATTAACGCTATCTTGAAATGGTCATCATCCCCCCCCCCCCCCCCCCCCCCCCCCCCCCACTGGAAACCCTAAAATTCCCCCCTGGGGGGGGGGAGGGGGAAATTCCCCACCGGTTGAGAACCACTGGTCTATGAAATAATTAGGATAATTCTGGTCTGAGCGAAGTATTCTTGTAGCGATACTATCTCGGAACTATATCGAAACAGTTATAACATCTGATTGAAGGGGTGTTGGCGAGATTAGAACAAGAATCGCTATAGCGAAGGCAGCGTTTTGCAAGATAGAAATCATACTCACTGATACAATGCTGTCAATTACAGGGAGAGAAAGATGTTGGATTGTAATATTGAACCTAAACTGTTATCATCTCATCTTATCATGTTCCTCTTGTACCTTGCGGTGTCGAGTGAGACATAAACAGCTGACGAGTGCCCGCTTGTGGGCGGCATCTATCGATATTCCCATGGACTCTGCTATTCCCTCTGTCCATCGTATACGTGGTCGGCCCCTTCCTCTGCTTCCATTTGGTCTGTACATCATTGCTTGTTGTGGTATACTGTTAGTTGGTAACCTACTTGCATGGCCAAACCATTTTACTTGCTGCCTTCTATTAAAATCTAGCGCTACTATAACCCCCACTCTAGTCTTGATTTCTTGATTTCTGATCATATGTTTTCTTGATACATTGAGTATTCTTCTAAGAAACCTCATTTCTGTTGTTGTGATTTTTCTTTTCTCTTTTCTTGAAATTGTCCAGGTTTGGCACTGAGTTGGTAGGAAGATTGTGTTGTAAAGTGCTTTCTTAGTAACTATTGATACATTTTTGTTCTCTAGTAGGGTGCCATTTGTGCAGTGAGTTAGTTTGCCTTATTGCATCTATTTTTGATCTTGTCTTCTGATTTGCCATTTGATGATATTATACTTCTTAGGTACTTGAAAGTCATTACTTGTTTCAGGGGATGTTCGTTTAGGTGAATTGTTGTTGCGTTTATGTTTTCTTTAGTTATAGTTATTACCTCCGTTTTACTTGTGCTAATTTTCATGTTATGTTTCCTACACATTTCGTTTAGACTATTCAAGTGGTCTTGTAATTCAGCTTCTGATTTTGCTATTAGTGCTTGGTCGTCCGCAAACAGGAGTTCTCTAATTTACAGATGGGTCTATTAGTTCTCGTCATGCGATGATCTTGCGGTCTCTCTTTGGCTGGTTTCTTTACATATGTTATCTATATAGGTTATGAACAAGAGAGTGGACAGGACACAACCTTGTCGTACTCCGGATCTTATGGTGAAGGGTTCTGAGTGTGCTCCAGTTGCTCTCACTATGCATTCACTGTTGTTGTAATAGCTTTTACACAGGTTCGTTAGATGTGTACTCACTCCATATTGTTTACGGATTTCGCACAGTTTGTTTCAATTTTTCAAATATTGTTTTCAAATTGGGATAATTATGGCGTTTCCCCAGTCTCTTGGTGTCTGTTGTTCTACCCAAACATGGTTGAATAGTCTATGTAGCCATGCTGTTTCTAATTCTCTTGCTGCTTTAGTTAGTTCATTTGGTATTTCATCTTGTCCCGGTGATTTATTCAATGGAGCTAATCTGATGGATTCTGTAATTTCTTCTGTCAATATGTCTGGTTCTAGTTCTTCGGTGGCTCTGTGTAGGTTTCTTGAATTCCTGTGACATCTGATGGAATGTTGAGAAGTTGTGCAAAATACTGCTTCCATCTAATTAGGATTTGCTTTTGTTCACTTATTGGTTATCCATTTTCGCTGTTAATTATTTCTGTTGGGTCAAAGGGTCTCTCCTCTGTTTCTCATTGCACTTATCCTTTTGTATAAGTTTCTAGTTGCCTCCTTGTAGTTTTTATTTAGGGTTTCTCCATACTCCTCCCAGTCGTTTTATTTTTCTCTCTTTACTATTCTATTCACATGTCTTCTCGCTATTATATATTCTATGTAATCCTGTTCCTGTTTGCTCTTCAACCACTTTTTATATTTTTCCTTTATGTCTTTAACAGCTTTCTTTACTTCTGCGTTCCACCAACTGTTGTATGCGTGTGAAACATGGACAATAAGCAGACAGCGGCTGAGACACATTTAATGGCTGTGGACATTAGTTTTAAGTGAGGAAACAAAAACGCAAAAAAATAATGCCATGGACGGACAGAAAAACAAATGAGCAAGTCCTACAAGAAACAAATGACAATCGTAAATTTATTAGAAGAATTGGACGTAGACAGGTTAGATTTGTTGGGCATGTTATGAGGATAAATAAATTAAAAAAACAGCTACGACTGGAAAATATGATGGAAAATGACATGTGGAAGGCAGAAAGATACATGCTTGGATAGTCTGACCACAAGGAATAATGGAGACAATAACAGAGACGTGATCCAAGACTGATGATTGTGTGAGATGGCGAACCATGGTCTCCAACGCATAATGGCATGGCACATGATGGTGATGATTATTCTTGTTCTCTGATTGTTGTTCGTTCACAGATAGTCGAAACTTTAATTTTTGAATATGTGTCTCTCGTTTCGCAAGTTTCTCTGTCACATTACACGTTTGGTAACTTCAGACGCTAGTTATGTTGAAGTCACAGAATTTTCTCGAACGTTATAATATTTTAGAGAGCAAATGCAGAAAGTGCGGTTGTGAAAATTTAGGTTTTCTGCTGGCAGATGATGGAAATGTCATGACACTAAATAGTATTTAAATGTCCTTGAATGGAAGAGAAAACAAACAGATCTGTCCAACAGGAACTCAGTATTGAGAAGAAATGGTTACCTAAGCAGACATAAATGATGATTTAAAGGATGCACATATGCCGTCTTTGCTCTTCTAGAAATACCAATCGAATTGAATTAAATACTCTACTTAACCTTTGTAGACCAAGATAGAGTGGATATAAATAAGCTGTGGGAAATCCTTAAACGATATGGAGTAAGTGCACATCTAACAATCTTATGTAGACGTTTATGCAACAGTGAATGTAAGGTAAAAACACACGGAGGGCATTCAGAACCATTCACCATAAGATCCGGAGTACAACAAGGTTGTGTCCTGTCCACCCCTTCTCTTGTTCATAACATACAGTTATGTAAAGAAACCTGCCAAACAGAGACCGTAACAACACCGCATGACGAACAGAACACAGAAGAAGAACCAACGGCGAATTACACATTTAAAGAACTCTTAATTGCGATTGATCAAGCAATAATAGCCAAATCAGAAGCAGAATTACAAGCCTACATAAACAGCTTAAACGAAGTGTGTAAGGCACATAGCATGGAAATTAGTATCAATAAAACAGGGGTAATAACTATAATCAAAGAAGAAAAAAAATTCATCTAAAAGAACACCCTAAGAAACAAGTAAAGACCTTCAAGTACTTAGGAAGTTTAATATCATCAAATGGCAAATGAGAAGACGAGACTGAAAATAGATGCAATAAGGCAAACCAACACATTGGACATATGGCACAAACAGATATCAATAGATACTAAAAACACACTACATCATAATTGTTATAATAACTCTATGCCACCAATGCCAAACCTTGATAATGACAGAAAAAAGATAATTTAAAACAATGGAAACGCGCTTCCTGAGAAGAATACTCAATGCATCAAGAAGAGAGAAAATCAGAAATGAAGAAATCAGGACTAAAGTTGGGGTTACAGCAGAGATAGATTTAATAAGAAAACAGCAAGTTAAATGACATGGCCATATAACTAGGCTACCAACTAACAGTATATCACAACAAGCAATGTTATACAGACCACACGGAACCAAAAGAAGAGGCCGACCATTTAAACGATGGACAGAGGGAATAACATAATCCATGTGAATAACAATATATGAAGCCCATAAACTGGCACTCTTCCGGATCGCGTCACGTTGGTTTCTTGTGGAGGATATGTGAGCCGGTCGTTCAGAAAGAAATGGCAAACTACTGAAAGTAAAATCTGCGAAGATATCAACAGCAGCTGAAAATTGCTAGTGTTGACTGCAATGTCCTCTAAAGGATATGCGAAAAAGGTGTCTTATATATATATATATATATATATATATATATATATATATATATATATATATATATATATATATATATATATATATATATATATATATATATATATATATATATATATATATATATATATACTTTACGAAATGTTCGGTTCCCGGGTTCAAGCCCCTGGTCTCTGGGTAGTGAGATCGGACGCCCGTGTGTATTGTTATGTACGTAAAAAATCCCTTGGCAGTGGGAAATTGGGAAAGAGTAGCCTAACGGCGCTTCCGGGGCAAAATTTCGAGTTAGAAATCTACCCAAAGTATTTTCAGGATCCTCGCCAGTGCTACGGAGTTCATTCTCCGGACTCAGGCTTGAGTCAAGAGTAGAACGGAGCACTTATGGGTTACACCCGTATGCCGTGATGTTGATCCGTCGACTAAACTAAACTATTTAATTAGTTAGTTAGTTAGTTAGTTAGTCGACAGATCATCTTCATTGCACATCGAACCATTCAGTCCATAAGTGCTCGGATCCCCTCCTCAGCAAATCCTGCAGCGTGTACTGGCTCACGACACCAATTCTGTGTTGGTTTATTACTCTTCTTTGACTTCCTGCGTAATGTTCTTTTAACTTGCTGTTCTCGCAGCCTGACCATGGTAGTAGATTCCCAGTCATCGCTATGTTCTCGTAAACGACTTACTTCTCGTAGAGCATTCAGAATGTCTGCCTGGTCCATGGCTCGTCCGCCTTCCACAGTAGCCCTTCCTGTAAGCCTGTCAGCCTGCTCATTCTTTTGTACACCCGCATGCCCTGGCATGAAGATGAAACTAATCTTTGCCAGCCGAGACCGCTCCAGAGACAGCAGCCACTTTCTTCGGACCCACCCCATCTCTATCCTCCTGAGCATACTCATTGAGTCACTAAGGACACGTGCCCGATTGAATGTCTGTGTTTCGAGTCATGTTATTGCTTTACTTACTGCCATGACTTCCATAGTCAGGCTGCTTGTGGTCAAAGCATTCCCTCCAGCCTGAGCCGTAAAGGCCCATGAACTTCTCACTCCTCGGAAGATCAGAGCCTGTATTTCCGCCTCCACAGCAGCTGGATTTTCTTGTCTGCATTTCCTGTCCAGTTGGATGCACACTGCAAAGGATGCGCAGAATTCTGTTGGCACTTGTATCCACTCCTCGCCAGGGTGCACTTGTACCCACTCCTCGCCAGGGTCTAAGTACTCAAGTGAACACACCTGCTGAAGAACGTCTTCGGCTTGACCCATCCACGACTTTCCTGTTTTTAACCTGCTGCCTTTTACCTTCTTAATCTCGCTATGCAGTATATGTTGTGTGTTTGCGTTGACTCCGAGATAGGCACGTGCTTGGAAAATTTGTATTCTGTCCCTCATGGTTGGAAAATCAAGAAGTTAGCGCATCGCAATGCATGCTGTATCTCTTGTACATGCAATAATAATGCTCACAGCTTCGCTCTGTATCCTTTCTATTCTTTCTATCTGCTTATGGCTGAGAGTCGGGATCGCCATCGCATACTTCAAAACAGAAAGGACCAGACCCTCGTAAAGAAGACATAGATGACGCTGCTCCGCCATCACCCGCATCGCAGCCAAACCACGCTTGGCCTTTGTTATAACTTGGACTACGTGCTCAGTATAAGCTAGGCTTCGATCAAATCGTATCCCCAGGTAAATCATTGCCCGCGTTCTTTCCACCGTCCCTGATCCCAGATCTACAGTTGGCGTTGGGAGTTGACAATATGGTTATTCAAAGAGAACCATGTCACTGTTGCCTTTGTTGGGTTGACCATTGCCCTATTTTCAACACACCAAGTACTTATGCGATTGAGGTTGGTTTATAATTCCACAGCAACCTAATCTCTACCCTTACACTGACGATAGACTAAACCATCATCTGCATACGACAATGTCCTCCCCGGTCCTATGATTTGCTCGCTGGTGATTCTCACAGTGTAGGCGTTGAACAGTACCGGAGATAATGGTGATCCCTGTGGTAGGCCAGGATATATTGTTGTTGGTTTCGAAGTCCAACTGCCACATCTAAAAACTACTTTCCGTTGGAAGAGGGCTGCATCGATCCAACTAAGGAGGAAAGGACTTATCTTGAGTTCAAGAAACTGAAGCATTAACAAATCAATGACATTCTGGTATACGCGTCCTCAAGATCAATCGCTGCAGCAAATGTTTTAATGCCTGAGTGGAAACCTTCGTAGACATCATTGTCAAAAACTGCTGCATTGGTCCAGGTTTCTCTTCGCCGATGCTACGGAGTTCTTGCATTGAGCGAAGCAATCCGTGAGTGAATTTTCGCAGCCTGTGTGTTTCTGTGGTGTTCGGTTTTTCAACATGGCGGAACAACGTTTGTGCTCCGTGCGGAGGGCAGTCAACCTAACAATGCGGTGGGAGGCCGTAAGCGGCAAGGCAGACGAGGTGGAGTAAAGTGTTTTAGACGCAAATGTAACCGTCTGGGCCTCAGGAATACTTGTATTCTATATTTGAACTGTGCCAGCGTAAAACAACGAAGCCCTATTCTGGAAAACCTGGTATACAGGAACGACATTGTAGCGCTTCAGGAGACGAGACTGGATGATCAGTTACTTCAAATTCCCGGCTTCAAATGTTTCTACAAAAGGCGACACCTAAGAATGGCGATTCTCATTCGCGACAGTATGGTGGCTCCAGAGCTAGACATGTCCAGTTGGGACAGTGACGACATACAAGTACAGGTGGTTAGAGTTCAATCTGGTCTACCATTCGTGTTGGTAAATGTTTATGCCCGTAACACGAGTGTGGATTCCCAGAGGTGGCAGTGCTTAAGTGACATATTAGGTCACGAGAGAAATGTTATTTTCTGTGGCGATTTCAACGCTAAAGGCAGATCATAGGGAAAAATTTCATCCAACACAAAGGGTAAGGAGCTCGAGACCTCACCTGAGACCATTGACCTGGTTTGTATCAACAGTGGCTGTGTCACCAGAATAGCAAGTCGTCGCAGGTGATGAGGACAGTGTTATTGATCTGGCGCCGGTTTCTCCTTCACTCACTACAGTGTGTAGATGGGGTGTCCTAGGGTACCTCGGCAGCGACCACCACCCTTGCAGAATATTGGTTCAGAAAGGCAGAACTAGGCAGGACAAGTCAACGGTCAAGACTTCCAGTATGACTGTACAGGGCAAGATGTGGTAAGTAAAATAAGGCACAGCAAGCGCAGAAAGCTTCAGGGCATAAAAAAAAAAAGCTGGGAGTAGCCACATTGGTGGAATTTTGAGGTGGAAAAGGCCTGGGTGGACAAGTGTTGTGCTGTAAGGAAATGGCAAAACGCCAAGAAGAACAGAGTTGCCCATCCTAGTCCCTGCATGCACTTAGAAAGAGAGATGTACACAAAAGTAAGCTATTTAAAAAAAAAAAAAAAAACTTTGGTTAAGGTGGTCAAAAGTGAAAAATGGGCAAAGGTATGTCAAAGAGTAAGCACAGACAAGTCACTGAAATTGTTATGGCGACTACACAAAAGCATGCGTGGGTAGTCAAAAATAAGAGTATTCCTGACTTCCAAGGTGCTGAGCTCATCTGGCAGAGGACTGACGACTAAACTAAACTAAACTAACGAAACGAAATGCTGTTATTGGGATGACTTTCTTGACACGACAGACTTCAGGATGATCTGGTTATTATTTGCTGGCTTTGAACTCAAGCGTAGTCCCTACACATGCTGCTACTTCTAGTGTACCGGACTGGCTTTTACATGTGAATTAGCTTTCACTACCACCAGTGTCCCTTGCCATCAGACACTCCGGCTTTAGAGATGCTTGTAATATATGTCCCAAACAGGACAACGGCGAGCAGTGACATATACTAAATGACAGGAAACAGATTTACATGCTTTTAGGTCCCTATTTTAACAAAAGTGATGTCCTGTGATCCTTAAACCATTTAAACACAGCTTAGTTCACGGCAACTATTTTAAAACGACATCAAAGTACCCAACTTGATTCATGCGTCTATTTCCGAGCTTACATCTACAGCAAAAATAGAGAATAACGCTCTAAATTCAACCAATAGACGGATCAAAAGCACACTACGCAATCGCGAGGGATATATGGGTATATTAAAATATTTTACTAACGTGCAGAAAGTACTAATTAACGTGTCGGTGAATTTATTTTTCGTCAGTGGAAACACGGCTAAATTTAACTATAGAAGTGCCGAATTTGTCTAGAACTGTCTTCAAAGCATACCTATGCGTGGTCCATCGTCATCTTCAACAGCCAGCGTAGAATGTTAATACTAATGGTACCAGTTGCAGTTTGATTATGTGTCCGTCAGATCTTTCAACTGAGCACTGAGTGTCGACCAGATCCTATGGTCATTCACTACCACACTATTCTCTCAAGGTTATGGTGATTTATCTGTTTTTCTACAGCAGTGGTTCTCAACCTTTTTTGGCCCATGCACCCCTTCACCATATGTTCAGAGCGTTATTCCCCCCTTTCGTATTTCCTCCCTATAAATTCCCCTTATAAAACGTGATTTGCGGGTCTACTCACGTTATTAAACGAATTTCAGAACGGCGGAAGTACAGAACCGTAAAGTATGGAGGGAAAAACAATATCAAGTAATCGGTTCTTGTATTAACGCGATCTTGAAATAATCTTAATTCCCCCTGGAAACCCTAAAAATCCCCACACCCCTCGGGGGGGGGGGGGGGGAAATTCCCCACCGGTTGAGAATCACTGTTCTACAGTATACGCACGATGCCAAAGTGTCCTAACCATGTCTGTCTTGTCGTGCACCGATACCCTACCTAACGTTAGAAGAGAAGTCTATTATGTATTCAAGTGTGTAGGCCAGGAATTTTTATGCGTAGCAATGGAGATAAATACATCAATTTGAGGCACCAAACTCAATCTGAGCTAGTAACTCTGTGAGCGTTTAATAGCTATCTGTTACTATACACAAGCAGTAATGTCCACCGTTACATATTCTAGAACGGAAACTATGCAGAGAAGAACATTATGGCCGTGTGTACTAAGTTATCATGTGAATTATATACGAGATAAGTGGATCATTTTTACCATTGAAAAAACTATTCTTAATTATCAGCAAAATTTTCATATACCAGAACATATCGTTTTGCGCAGTTATAGAAAGGACAAGAAAGAAGAGGAATGGCCTTTATAAATAATAAAATGTACAGGATAATTACAAGGGAACAGTTCAAGGGGATAATTTGGAAGGAATAAATGTTACATTAGAACATGAAGAAGCAGTATTAAAAAATAATAATTTTATACTGTGCAAATGGATATATGTCATAAAATGATTTTATATATCTACATTGGCGAACAAGCAAGAAAAGTGTAAACTCTTTGTGACATTAACTCTAACCACATTGCATGAGAGGAATCAAAGTGGATATGTGAGGGTAATTATTGCTTCGCTATATTGAAACCAATATCTAATTTTATTAAATGGTGGATCAGTAACTAGACTTAATCCCTGCAAAGATCATCAGGACTCAGCTTTAGATTTAACTGCGGTAATTTCTGATCTGCTGGTACCCTGCCCTAATGACAGACGATAGTTGTTACATTGTGCTTTAAAAAATGCATAATTGCGACAACCCATGGTGGTAGCGAATGTGACTTATCAGACAGTTCTCGCGGTAAATGTTCTATCACAATGGATGCATGTGGACACATGGTCATTTCCACCATCAGGCACCGTCAGACGTCTCATACCCCAATATGTGACCTATCTGCAATCCTGTCCTTCTTTGTCTGTGTTCCATTTCTGATCTTTGCCCTCCATGCAACGCGATCAGCGGCTACTAGCTCCAAGGTGCAATATCAATACTTGCATCAATAATTAACTTCTGATCCTATCAAAGTTGAGTTGAGCTAAGAACCGACATCATTTCACTCAGTGCATTCCCATACGCGCTCCGTCTTCTCGTTAAACAGCCAGCGAAGTGTCAAACTACTAATCGTTCCCACCGCTATCTGATTGAAAGTTCTCCTGGTCTTCCCTCTCAGGTTTGAGATTCTTCCAGAAACCCAGCCAATTCCCCGATGTCTCATTCTTTCCACATACAGGTTCTCAACATGTTTTCCCACCTTCACCACCTATTTCTACAGGCGCACGACCACCTCTCTCTTCTCTATAGGTAATCAACCACCAAGAGGTGCATTTCTTGCCAGCATATCATCCTGTTCATTCCCCAGCACTCCTTCATGGCCAGGGCAAAAAAACTCATACACTTCTCACTATCTGAAAACTCTGAAGCCATTCCAGACGAAACATTCCTTTCTCCACCTTACTCAGCATACTATTTGAGTCCACGATGAATACAATGTGTATAGCAGTGGTCGTCTCTATCCAACGGAATGTCAAATGCCGCTGTTACTGCTTCCACCTCCATTCTCATGCTGGAGGTGGTAGTCTCATATGCCAGGCTCTCATTTTTCAAGCATCATCCATTAGTCTTCGCAATGAAACCCCAACCACTACGTTTGTTTCTCACCACTGACCCATCGGTTTAAGTCAGTATGTCACCTTGATGTATGTTACTCTGGATCAGTTGTTGCACCTCAAACTCTGTGCGGCCCGCTGCCCATTCTCTGTACTCACGACCCAGTGTTACCATTACATTGTGCCAGTCCGACATGTCTTCCGGTACTTCAACGCACTCTTTTTCACGATTAATGGTCTCTAGATAAAACACCTGACGTATATATATTTCTGCCCGTGCCACCCAGGACCTGTCTCGTCTTAGTCTATGGCCCTTGACAATATCTATGGCTTTATGAAGGGGGTGATCCCTATATTCAGCAACTCTCAGGTACCATTTGGCTTGAAGGACCCTATGCCTATCCGCCATAGTTGGTAGTGTCAGGATATGCCTCATGCATATAATTGGTGTGTCCTTTGTGCACCCCAGGATCACCCACATGGCCGCATTCTGTATGTGCTCCAACCTTATAAGCTGGCTCTTTAATACCGTCAGCAGCCCCAACCCATACTTAATGAATGCTGATTATACTTCTCCTCGACACCGCAAGGTACTAGATTATCATTATGAGATGAGATGAGAATGTGTGACTTGAAATAAACGCAGAGAGAGAGAGAGAGAGAGAGAGAGAGAGAGAGAGAGAGAGAGAGAGAGAGAGAGAGAGAGAGAGAGAGAGAGAGAGAGAGAGAGAGAGAGAGAGATTGGAAACGGTGTCAAAGAGATAAGAGCGTTGGTCGTACTTGATATAAATGCGCTTGACAAGATCTTTTTACATCGGATACGTCAGATATTAGGAACAGCTCTCAACAAGAGCACCAGGTTTTCCCTGCAGTGACAACGAGGAGGGACCAGGTTACGTCAGGACGGAACACTGTACCGAACACTGACCGGCTGTGTTTATCTGACCATAACTGTCCGTAGCGGACCATAGGTGTCCTTCGCTAAACATAGCGGACCCTGGCTAAACCTATTGGAGCTTGATGGTAGGCTATTGAGGCATCTTCTCACGTGTAACCTGGCAACATCTCCAGACAGGATATAAGCAGCTTTAGAGTTATATATTTGCTTTTCATCACTACATATGTGTGATTGTTGTATTGCATACACCTCTATAGTTTCACTGTCATCATCTTGATAACCATCATGTGTTCAATGAATAATGATAGACAATAAAGTAATTGTAAAAAGTGTGTTTTATTTGATAGTTTAGTCGTTATAAATTTTTCCAAGGATGCAAATGCCTTGCTTACCTTGGCGGGGGATTACTTACGTACCAGGGAGGCGAGCTGTGCCAGGGGGGAAAGACTTGCACTTCTAGTAATCCAGTGGTAGACTTAAACCTAGACATCTAACCTTCCTTTTCCACTCCTTGGGGATATCAAGACCAGCAAATTTTACCTTTTAAACGAGCCATTCATAGCTGTACTTTTGAGTGACCAGGGACTTAAACTTTATTTCAGCCATATAGATTTTGTCCCGAGCCAATTTCTGACAAATTGGGGTTGGTCACCAGTGACAGTACATTTAACTTGGCGACGACACCCCCACTTCTCTCTCTGCTAAAAGGACAGCCATTCAATAGAATACATGGGACATCTGCCTTCACAATCCGGTTAACCAGGGGTACCATACATCCGATGACTTATCTGGGTTTATAACGGCCCATGCGTTCCTGGACCACTCCGTCACTCTATTTACTGCAATTTGTAAGTCTGTAGCCAAACTTTTCCTGTCTCTGCCCTGTCTGTACGCCAACACATCATCTGCAAATGTCAAGATTCTACCAATACCTGGTGTCTCAATAGCGGCGACTTTACTGGTGTGGAAATTAAAGAGCACCGGGAACACCACAGATCCCCGCGGCAGCCGAGGTGTACTACTACATGGGTCAGACGTGCGGGAACAATCATGCAATCTTTATTTTGATCTGATAAACATAAAGTGGGTGCCACAATGCTAGTGTGGGGGATGGGACGGGAAGATATTACTGCTGAAAATAATTACTTGAAATAATCGCTGTTCACACAACAATTTGACAGATGGTAAGACGAAAGGATCAAGGCAAACTCAGGACGGCACCTGATATAACATTTATTCTCGAAAAGGGAAATATCGGTCCCAAATACTGTCCTCCCGTCACGAACGCTTGGAAACATCGGTCTCATATAATGTCATCCCGTTATGAACGCTGGGAAATATCTGTTCCCAAATACTGTTCTCCTGTCACGAACACTGGGAAATCTCGGTTCCCAAATATTGTTCTCCCGTCACGAACGCCGGGAAATATCGATCCCAAATACTGTCCTCCCGTCACGAACACTCGGAAACATCGGTCCCATATAATGTCATCCCGCCACGAACGCTGGGAAAAATCAGTCCGAAATACAGTCATACCGTCACGAACGCTAGGAAATATCAATCCCAAATACTGTCATTCCGTCCCGACGCTGGAAAATATCAGTTCCAAATACTATCATGCCGTCACGAACGCTGGAAAATATCGGTCTCAAATACTGTCCTCCAGTCACGAATGCTGGGATATATAGTTCCCAGTATTGTCCTCCTGTCACGAACAGTTGGAAATATCGGTCCAATGTATACTATCCTACTAGTCATGAACGCTGATTAATATCCGTTCGAAATACTGTCCTCCCGTCATGAAGGCTGGTAAATATTGGTCCAACAAACTCTTCTACAAACATCTTTCTTCTTGAACGTTTGCAAATATCATAAACAAATGCAGTCTTCCTGTTACGAACTCTGGCAAATATAGGTCCCAAATGCTGTCCTAAATTCATGACTACTCGGAAATGTCGGTGTCAAATATTGTCCTCCAGTCATGAGTGCCGGTTCAAAATACTGCCCTCCGGTTGTGAAATACAGTCAAACCTCAGTTTCCTTAGATAATCCGCCCAAAGACAATCGGCGAAATCCGAAACTGACGAAAACCGAGGCAATTATTCCCATTTGAATCAATGTAAATCCAATTAATTCGTTCTAGACAATCAAAAATACATACCAAAAACACATTTTATAGAGAATAAATATAGTGTTAAATACTATTTTTTTCCCCCCAGATTTGTCCGAACTCGCTCCTTCGCCGTGCCTAGTAACACTGTGTATGCCAGTGCGCCTCTTGAATTGTTCAAACCATCGTCTTATCTTAAAATCACTAGATACACTAGCACTCGTCCCAAGCATTTTCTTAATGAAATCGGCATACAACAATCTGACCTTTTCACATATGATTGCCTCCGAAACAGAATCACCATCTAACTGGTTTTGATTTATCGAAATTAATAATAACTGTTCGAAATTTTCAATTGTTTGCGATCTCTGTTTCGTTAGCACATTCATGCCTTTTGCTTCACTGTCCTCCTGTATTGTTTCCTTTGTCGCCACAACGGAACTTATCGTGAACGGCGACTTCCAGTATATGCGGTCGATTTCAGCAATATTAATACCGCTCTCGTATTTTATTATTAGCAACCGATGCTCAGACAACGAAAGACAGCACCACATTGAGCAGAAGAACACGTGGGTCCCTTTGTTTTCGCAAAATTAGCAACGAGGTTATGTGGTCAAGCCAACGAAATCCAAGGCAACCGACGAAAACCGAGACACATTTTTTGAGGAAAACATCGACGAAAACCGAAACCGACGAAAATCGAAGGCAACGAAAAATGAGGTTTGACTGCATTGGAGGCACTGTGTTGGCACCATGTCGTCTTGACAGACGACAGTTTGTTACATTCTGCTTAAAAAAAAATAAAGACATAATTACCTCTCCATAACACAAAGCCTTGGCTGAATTGGAGAGACCACATGTTGCCCATGCAGCATAATCCATCTGCCGGTCTCCCTAGTTTACTACACAGGAAAGGTAACAATAATACATCTGGAACAAGTAAAGCTGCAGAAGCTGCCGGATCAGCAAAACAATGCTTTAATTGAGCTCCTATTCTAGACCATATGCTGACCAAGGCTTAAAGCTTCGTGTGCGCTGCCATGACATTTAGTCTTTAGGTTGAAATTTTCTAACACCAGGATAAGGTCTGTACCCTTCCAATTGCGCTCCTCCACCCGAAAATGTTGGCGATATTGGAGAAAGCGGCATCAGTTAATGATCTGTTGCCATGAACAGTTGGAAATATGGAACTCAAATACTGGCCTTCTGATATGAACATTTGAAGATATCAGTGTACCGATATTGTCATTAATGGATAACAAAATTCACTGGACGGAAAGGAGAACACACTTACCCCGTAATAATTCAGTATTGAAGACGATTGATTATTCATACAGACGAAAATGAGGAAAATAAAATATTTCAGGAGATTTAAAAAGACACGAAAGTCTAGAAATAAAAATTGCGGAGAGAAGTGTGCCGGGGACACCGAGAACAGAAATGCTACATTGTAGATGGATTCAAGATATCACATACATGAAAGCAACAGACGTGGACATCAGAGGTACGATAGACATTTAGAAGAACTCGAATGAGGGCTAAGTTTTACACACGACAGACCGTTAGATGATGATAATGTGGTCAAATCCTGTGTCCTTTATACTAAAGCTACTAAAGAATATCTTGGGTAAAGAAAAGGGCAAATGCATCCATATTTCAAGAGCTGAATATTGAAGGGGGTTAGCTATTAAAGACGATACAACAAAGAAAATTGATATATTTTGGTCACTTGAAACGTCATGAAAGTTTGGAGAGAACAATAATGTAGGGGTATATGCCTGGGAAGAGAGGAAGAGGAAGGTCAAAGAGAAGATGGGTGCAGGATGTGGCGGATGATCTCTAGATGGGTGTATCGGACGCAGGACATCTTGCTTGTGATCGAGAAGTTTCCCTGAAGGTTGTTATGGGAGCGAGGTTCTGCAAAGGACATGCTACTGAATGAATGAATGAGCACTAAAGCGTTTGCATCAACGTGACGAAATAATGAAGAACAGCAAATGACGCCAAGGATTAATTGTTGGCTAAAACAATGACAGTGAATTTGATAAAATGAATTTGATAAAATGCATCAATAATAGTACTAATAAGAACCTCGTTATTTGCATTACCAAAAAGTGCTGTTTAGTTAGGAATAACCAGACACATATCTGTATGCAATGTTTTTTTGTTTGTTTTTAAACGCAATAAGTGCTCATTCAAGCAAATGTGTTCTTGAGAATGCAACGCCATTTACCAATCGATCACCAAACGCCGGAACACTTTTCATTCATCGGCGAAATCGCTATTATCGATCCAGACAAATCCAGCAATGGGTGTTGTTAACATTAGGAAAAAACAAACCGAAGGCCACCAATAAATGCAGACTACTAAAAGAGAAATAACGGAGGTATTATGTGCTTCATCCAATACAGGCATATTGAAGATTTAAAAAAATGTTTTCTCGTAGTGTGTTTGTTTTTGGGGCTCTCGCTCGCTTTGAACTCAAGCGTAGTTGTCAGAGACCCAACAGAATGGACAGTACGAACAGGACAGAATACAGGAAGACAGTAGGCTACATTGACCGCCGGTTAAGACAGGTGCTGAAGCAGGCCAGGGTTGTTGACAAACAAGGATTAAGGACAGGTGAGCCTTAAGTTACACAGGCCCGAGACCAACGGACCAGGCCAAGTGAGACGGGAATCACGGGGACATGAGAACCCGTGATGCGGGACAGCCGACCCGAACTTGGACGGAGTTAGACTATCGACAGAGACAGACGTGTGATAGCGGTTGAGAATACGAATTGTTTAATTGTGAGCACGCCAGCCAGTACGACTGAGAGAGCCAGTGTATGCTAATTGAATGTGATGGCGAGTCTGTGCAAAAGAGTGAACGTTCGTATGCTGTATATATTTCCTACGTATTGAAATGTCATTCATTCCAACCTTTGTGTCCTATGTCGAAATGACGTTCGCGTAGTAGACAATCCATGTATGATTGTTATAACGCTCACTAACAGTGATTAAAGGATCCGGATTGGACCGAAGTGTCTGCCTGTCTTTGAGGGCGATTATTGTGTGAGTGAAATAAGCTTTAATCTGTCATAGACCACACAGGTTGAAGGTACGTGGTAACATTGATTCTATGACAGTAGTCCATAACATTACTTCTAGTAGCACTGCACTGCATTTTGTGTATGGATTTGGTTTCCATATTACCAGTGTCCCTCGCCATAATGCGATTCCACTCCCACTTTAGAGGTACTTGTAATTTACGTCCCAATTCAAGGTCGAAGTAGTGAATTTGAATAACGAAGACATAAAACATGGATTTATTGCCTTGGTATACTTCGCTGCATGTCGTCAGGTACATATTGCAGAAACTACAGAACATAGAGACCACACATTTCGTGTGTTGTTTAACACACAATTGTCGCATGTTAAAGCTGGCAGCAACAATTGTGATTCATTTATAGAAACCAACTTTCTGAAAAAAAAAAAAAATAACAAAGAAATATGATAGTCAGTTTAAAATTACCGTGGTAGACAATGTAAATTACTATGTGAATATGTGTGCGGTATAATTTAGCTTGAAGAATTTGTCTCTTTTCTTTAGTTTATATTGTGTTATTTCTGTAGTACGCATCTAACGAGATGCAGCGACATATTGGGGTTTGAATAACGAAGACACAAACAATATATTGCACGATTTATTGCCTGGTTTATTTCGCTGCATCTCGTCAGTTTCATATTGCAGAAATCACACAACATAAAGTAAAGTAACTAGATAAATCCTTTTAGCTGAAATATACACATGTTCGAACAGTAATTTCAATTGTCTACCACGGTAATTGTAAACTGACTATCATGTCTAAGTGTTTGCACAGAACTAGCCTATTTTCAGCTTGAAGGATTTATCTAGTTAATTTACTTTACGTTGTATTTCTGCAGAGTATGTACCTGACGAGATGCAACGAAACATGTCAAGCGTTGCAATCTATTGTTTGTGTCTTTGTTATTCAAATATTGGGGGTTATTTAAGAATCCTTTAGCTTCTTCTTCTAACCCATGTCCAGTAACGCAGGTGATCACGTATGTCCCTATCTTTTGCATATACTGTCAATCATTTCCGATACTGATATTTCTCTGTACCATGATGTAGCATCTTATGTCTTTGTCTGCTCCCGCTTCTGTTGCCAGTAGCTCTTTGTGGTCAGCTTATTTCAAAATATGTTCATTACTTTTTCTGTAAATATGGAACGTTTAATTGATGAGACAAATGTGATTTCTCATTATAGAACGCTGTATTGATCACAGCAGTTGATTTGCTTACGAGCAGTAATTTGTTGCTGATCACATGTGATGTGTAAATATTGGACGCTTTAGTAATGCAAATAATGTTGTTGTTGTTTTCCTTCTTCTGCCTTTTCTTCTCTGCTTCCATTTACCTCAAGGAAGTGTTGGTGGAGAGGGGATATGTTAAAATCTTTTATGCGCCCTCTTTAATACTGTTGATAAGTTGGTATTCATTTCACTAAAGTTGTTCTGGACACCCACGTTTACTTAGTCTTCCACTTGCTCTGTATCCATTATATGCCTTCAAAGGTGGCCAAACTATTTTTTTAAATGTTGCATATCCCTTGCAGGACGTTGCAGACAACACCAGCATTTTTCAACTGCTGTTGATGTATTAGGCAAATGTTACGTTCAGTAGTTTGCCATTGCTTTCTGAACGACGGACTCCCATACCAACACGTTATAACACAACGCGACACGGTATGCTGCACAAATCGGTCGCGGCTGCGTTTCGAACGCCTGGTAAGCGGCTCACGAACCGCGTTCGCGAGCTATTTAGTCTCATAGTTAATCAACTGCATGACAGATTTCAGACCTAGTCGCCTTCTAATGTTCTTATTCCTAGTTCTATCTCTCACTGTTACGCACCTATTCTAAGGCATCTCATCTCTGTTATGATTTTGAGCTCATTAGTTGTAGTAAGCTTTCATGTTTGATATTGGTAACTGTGGTGAGATGGGAGTTGGATCCCCATAACCTGCCAATATAATTTTTTGAAAAGGTTAATTCTGTGCCCCTGTTATATGTCTGCCGCCCACTACTGGACGCCGGACAATTTTAGTACACACTAAGAATAAATATCCATCCTAGACAAGAAACCAACAAGTCATGTTGTAGTAAGAATAACAAGAAAGAAGATTTATTATAGATGACCTCCGTATAACAGCAACACTGAAACGTTACAGACAATGGCTTCATAGGGTGACAAGGCCGATTGGCATCGTCATCACGGAAACCTTTGACATGGGTTACAGAGATGTCCGTGACAGTCAATGTTAAGGTCAGGATGAGACCAATTTCACCTGGAGGTTATAGTTGTCCTCCCTGTTAGGTACTAACCTTGTGGTAGGTGGATCGTATAATTTCAATGCCGGGGTTGTAAGTCCCGGCAAATGAGGCTTTTCCCCAAGGGTAACTTCGTGGCACTAACTCTGAATGGTCAGGTATCTCTTAGCTTACTGGAGGACTTGGGTTATGGTTCGTCATGTCACCATCTAGGCAGAAAAAGGGGGATCCTGGAACTTGGGATTATATCTCAGTCTAATAGGGTGAGGCTAGTTCTTGTAAAATTCCCATGTGATTGAGTTAGGTTTCAGACATCCTGGATTAGCACAGTCACATTGTCGAAAGAAGTCCAAGAGCATAATACAGATACCTTTGATGCATATTCTCTTCCTGTTAAAAAGGTTAGGAAAGAGTGTTCTAGTCTCGAAATATATACTGGAGATACCCCTAACAAATATTCTCTGCACAATACTGTGCTCTGGATTGGATCGTGGCCAAGACAAATTACACGAAAGGCTATCTGAATGACCAAAATCGATCATATGTTTTATCTACACGACACAATTTAGAAAGGACGTCTTACCTTTAATTACGAATTCATCACGCCAAATCGACAGGGCAATAGATCAACTCTCTGTCTAGCAGGGTTGTAGCATAGAATACTACGCCGCCCAACTCCCTTGTAGTTGTAAGGAGAGCTTGTGACGTGATGGGTGATGATAGAGGTGCTTGGATGTATTTATGGGGTATCTAAAACACAACCCAACAAAATCTCAGGACAAATTTGCGGGATGCACGGATTAACTATAGAATAATCAACGTGCAATCCCACAGACTTTCTCAGATTCACGGAAATCCATGAGTCTGATTGAAAGAAAACGTGTTTCACTAGAAAAAGGAATGTTTAGATGTTGAGTTCCTCAATGTCTAAGATATGCAGAATCAATCAACACACACATATTTTCCCCACAATTACATCCTCTCCCTCCCACAGGAGTTAGTAAAACGTTTGGACTACTGGGATTCGCTGGCGTATTTTTTACAGTAACACACTGTCAGCCAAAACAAAAAACAAATGTTCCTATAGGAATAATGTGATTTCTTCTTATGGAACGTTGTATTGATGATAACATTTGATTTTTTCTACGTCCAGTAATTTCTTGCTCATGACATGTGATCACTAATTATCAAATATCACTTATCCCGTAACAATAAAATATCAACATGCATACACATAAGTAACTTATAATTGTGTACAATGTTCTACTGTTTGTCTTCTTCTAATCATTATCAAGTACCATGCCGGCTGTCGTGGGTGTTCATGACTCCACAAATCTCGGTCTTTCATTTGGTGTTCTGGATCAACTCCGCTGTCGATATTACTCCTTGCCAACGTATCAATCCATCCATCATCATTTCTCTTGATCTGCCTTTGCCTCTCTTCCACTCGATCTTTCCAGTTGTCACGATGTTTTCTAATGCCTCTCTTCTCATCACATGACCAAAAAAGCTGTTTGCCTCTATCTTATTGGTGTATATAATGTTCTAATTTCATTAGCCTCTTTCAATCAGTCGTTGTTAGTTACTTTGGGAGTCCAAGGAATTCGCAACATTCGTCTCAGGAACCACATCTCTGTTGCTTCCAACCTCTTCCTAATTTGTTCACTTACATTTCAAGATTCACAGCCGTACAGCAAAACAGGTTCTATATAGAACTACAGCACTCTCTTTCTCACATTCAATGATAATGATTTATTGCATAATATATTCTTTATGTTCTGAAATGCAGTCTTTGCTTGCCCTATTCTGCTCTTAATCTCTTTTGTGCATTTTCCACCTGATGTCATAATTGCCCCTAGGTATTTAAAATTATCCACTTAGTGAAGAATTCTCCCTTCTATCTCTATTTCACATTCGGGTGTCACCTTTTTCTTTGATATCACCATTGTTACTGTTTTCTTGATATACAAAGAGAGTACTTTCTTTGCACTCTCTGCTACTACAATGTCCAACAATTGTTGTAGATCTTTTGCATTATCCGCCACAAATACTGTGTTATCTGCATAGCGTATATTGTTTATATTACAACCTTCGAATATTATTCCTGGCTTCTCTGTGATTTCTCTCATTATTACTTCGCTATAGAGGGAGAAGAGATCCGGTGACAAAACACATCCTGTCGTACTCCCAGCCTTATTTTTTCATAATTTCCTTCTTAATTTCCCATTTTAATTGCATAAATCAGATTTGACTTTAGCACGACAACAAACATATCAAAGATACAATATTACATCCACCTACTCTGTGAAGCTTTACGGTGCAAGCAGTAGGGCAAAAGAAGAAACATATGATATGTCAATATTATTAATATGTTGCATGTTCTTTCAAGATGCTGCGTCAAACCCCAACACCTGTTTAATTTGCTATGCAATTATACGTTCAGTAGTTTGCCATTGCTTTCTAAACGACAAGCCGACGTTTAAGTCCAACTGATCGGTGTAGGAAGCAAGTCAACTACCCCGCAGTCAGTGCACCGGCAGTTTAAAAGCGAGTGCTCTTATCCTTGCAGTAACGTTGTCCTCTGTTGAACATTTTTAATAATGAGATAATGTGAGCTGTCCAACCAACGTGTAATAGAATACATTGAATCAAATTAATCCACGAAATACGTGCTTTTTTGTGGTATGCGCATTTTTTTGTAATGGAAATGTGATACAGAGCATACATAATTAATTTTCTGTTATATCTTCTATTTATCGGTGTCCATATCCTTTTAGTCTGTCTGTGTTTTTATCCAAGTTCCTTTGGTTATTTCTGTTTTCTGTGCCTGTTCTAGGACTTGACATGTTTTCTTTCTTTCTTTCTTTCTTTCTTTCTTTCTTTCTTTCTTTCTTTCTTTCTTTCTTTCTTTCTTTCTTTCTTTCTTTCTTTCGTTCGTTCTTTCTTTCTTTCTTTCTTTCTTTCTTTCTTTCTTTCTAGTTTTCCGTTTGACAACACTTTACTGTGTTAATGCTTCAAATGTTATTTGGTGCTAAGAATAGACGTTGGAACCTTCAAAAAGAGTGAGACTGTCTGTTATATTCAACCTCGGAGATTGCTGTCTTTGTTACTTTAATGTCAGTTGTCCTTCTGAACATTTGCGCATTATTTCTCAAGTATGACTTTACAAACAACTTCTATGTACTATGTTTGTGGCGCTTCTGTTCCTTTGATCTTATTCCTGTGTACTCTGTTTATGGCTCTCTTCCTCCATTGACGTTACTTAAATGTACTCTGTGTCCCTTCTGCTCCATGGACATTACTCCTATGTATTCTGTTTGTGGCTCCTCTGCTCCATTTAGTCAATGTAATCGATATTATGGCTCAATGGCTCGGAACGCTGAAGAAGAAGAACAAGAATCGATATTATGGCACTCGCCAAACACACACTCACACATGCACTGACACAGGTACACTCATACATACACACACGCCTTCCCCAGCAGATACTGGAATGCAAGAATGTTGCATGCACTGATGACGAACATCTATCTAGAAGCTGGCCCGACCTGTGATCATCACTACCACTGCCACGATATGTTAAATGCCAGCACCTCTAACCATGTTGATTCCCCATTCCCTGTAAACTACAGGGAATAACTTTTCATATATTACGTCAATTTGATCTTTTATCCATGGATTTTCCTAACAATTGGCGCTTTAAAGCCAGAACATCAGCCCTCTCATAATCCCGGACCCCTGCATGAACTAGACGTTTGATTAAATCCACGCCATCCTTCCATCCATCCATCCACCCCTCCACCCATCCATCCATCCATCCATCCATCCATCCATCCATCCATCCATCCATCCATCTATCATGTGCCATGCCGATAAGTGTGGGCGGTCGTAATTCGCGATTTCACTCGATCAACAGAGTCGTGGGTCAGCTCAGTGTTCTTGTCTCAGCCATACCACATGGCCGAGCCAGCCCGGTATTTACTTCTCTGTCTTCCCCTTGTTCACTTCCACACGACCTTGCCAGTTGTCACTAAGTTCTCCAGTTTATTTCTTCTCATAACATGCCAAAACAATCTAATAAATTTAAGAGTTCCATTTGTTTCTTGTAGGACTTGTTTATTGGTTTTTCTGTCTGTCCATGGTATTCTTTGCATTTTCCTCAGAAACCACATTTCAACAGCCATCAGATGTTTTTCGGCTTGTTTGCTCATTGTCCACTCTTCACATTCGAAATACCACAATGTAATATACAAGTAACTGGGAATACTCTTCAACAAGTGAATAGGTACAATTATCTCGGAATAGTCATAACATCTGATGGGAGATGCCTTGAAGAGATTAGAACAAGAATCGCCATAGTGCAAGTAGCCTTTAGCAAGATGAAAAATATACTGACCAATAAAAAGATGTCAACTGAAACGAGAAAAAGAGTGTTGAGGTGCTACATAGAGCCTGTTCTTTTGTATGGATGTAAAACTTGGACAATGAGCAGTCAAGCTGAAAAACATCTGATGGCTGCAGAAATGTGGTTTCTGAGGAGAATGCAAAGAATACCATGGACAGACAGAAAAACCAATGTCTAAGTACTACGGGAGACAAATGAAAATCGTAAATTGATTAGAGAAATTAGACGTTAGTTAGTTAGTCTTTCCCCTTGAGCCCAAGGCGGCGCATGGGACAGAAGTCATGGCTCTCCATGCCTGGCGGTTCGCTGCTACCTGTTGTCGATACTGGATGTCTACTTGGCCGTTGAATGAGCCCTCTCTGATGATGGTTCTATGCTGGGTCTCTCTTGGTCTTCCCCGTTTTCTTTTCCCTACTGGTGAACATATGAGGGCTTGGAAGGGGAGTCTTGCCTTGTCCATTCTGAGTACATGGCCGATGTAGTTTCAACGGCGTTTTCTTATAAAATTGGATACAATATCTTGCTTAGTCTCTTGTCTTATTTGCGTATTGGTTCTGAAGTCTGTCCAGTGGAGGTTTATAATTCTTCTAAGACATTTGTTCTCCAATTCTAATTCCAATTTTCAAAACAAAAATTCCAAATTCGGCCTCGTTCAACCTGCGTTTTTCAGCTGTGTTTATTGTTGAGGTCTGTGGTTTTTTTGTGGGTTCATTCACTCTAATTCTTGTCTTGTGAGTCCTATCTCAGACTGATTATGTTGGTTTGTGCATGTGACGTCAGCTGGGGGGTCGTTCGGCGGCTATTCCTTTGCGCGTGTCTGCTCTTGTGGTTCTCTTTGTTGGTGCAGGCTTCTGGCTTGTCTCGGTATAGTCCTTATAAGGACTTTTCATTTTGTCTTTTTGTCTCCTTTTTTGGTGTAGTTTCTATAGGAGCTTTTCGACGTTTCCGTTTTCTTCCTTGCGCCTGTTTTCACTTTCGAGTTTGAGTTTCTGCTGCCTTTCGATTTTTTCCTCCGCGGTCAGCCATGGTTCTCTCTCTCCGTCTTCTATGTAGTACGAGTAGTCGGCACAATCACGTTCCAAGTATGTAGTTGGGTATTCTACCGGTCTTCTGAGTTTCTTGGGTTTCTTCTTTTCTCTTTCATACCAACACCTTTTGAATTCCTGGTGCCTAAGTTCCTCCACTCTTGCGTCTGCTAGTAACTCCTCCAAGGTAGGTTCCCGTAGTCTCTCCGTGCCGTCATCAGGGTGTTCATCTCGGTTTTCTTCGGAAGTCTGGCGAGATATTTGTTTCCCTTTGTCTGCCTCGGGTTGTCGCGTTTGGGCTGCTGGCTGTAGCTTGCGGTTCAGGCTAGATCTTTTGGTTTTCGTCTTGCGGTTTCTCTGTGAGTTCTTGTATGGTTTCTGTTGGTTTGTTTTGGAAGATTTCCATTTCAGTTCTATGCAGTTCTCTTTCGCTCTTGATCATTTGTTGGATTATTCGTTCTCCTTCTTCATCTCGGCCATGCGTCCCATTTCTTGTTTGATGTTTTGCTGTACCTATTTCATTTCAGCAAGCAGTATTTGTTCTCAAAATTATCTAATTTTTTATCTAAAGCTACCGGTGATTTCCAACTCTCACATCCATACGTTAGCACTGGAATCACACAAGAGTTTAAGATTTTAAGTTTCGTATGTTTGCTGAGTGTCTTTGACTTCCAGATGTTTGACAGTTTATTGAAGGCGCCAGATACCAGTGCGATTCTAGATGATATTTCTGGTGTTGAGTCCCCTGTAGATGTCATTTTGCTTCCTAGGTATGTGAAGCTGTTGACTTTTTCAAGAACGTTGTTGTTTAATTTGGTATCGTCTGGACTGTTGGTAAGATCGATAGTTTTTGTTTTTGCCATGTTAATTTGGAGACCAATTTGTCCTGAAACATTTTGGAGATGGTTTATCTTCTCTTGGGCATCTGGGTGTGTTGAACTCAAAAGAACTATGTCGTCGGCAAAGTCAAAGTCTTCTAGAATTTTGTCAACCCAATGGATACCCATATTTGAGTTGTTAGTGCATTTGCGCATGACCCAGTCGATAGCTATTCCAAAGAGCATCGGCGATAAGACACAATCCTGTTTCACTCCTGTTTCCACTGAGAACCAGTCAGAGTTGCCTGATTCTGTTCTTACTCAGCAACGTGTCTCTTTAAAGAAAGATTTTATGACGTTGGTATATTTGGTAGGGAAACCATAGATGTTAAGTAGATTCCAAAGTGAAGGATGGTGGATACATAAATTTAGATGTAGACAGTCAAAATGTTTTGGACATGTTATGAAAAGAAATAAATTGAAGAAATTGGTGACAACTGGCAAGATCGAAGGGAACAGACCAAGGGGAAGACCGAGAAGTAAATACCTGGAGGGGAAAATAGCACTGAGCTGACCCACGACTCTGGTGATCGAGTGAAATGGCGAGTCATGACCGCCCACGCTTTCCTGCATTGCACATGATTGATAGATTGATTTTTTTTCCATCTTGCAAAAGGCTACCTTCGCAATGTCAATTCTTGTTCTAATTTCTTCAAGGCATCTCGCATCAGATGTTATGACTGTTCCCTGATAACTGTACCGATTCACATGTTTAAGAATTTGCCAATTTACCTGTAAATTACGTTGTGGTATTTCCTTCTTCCAAGTGACGACCATAATCTGTGTCTTCTTACAATTCAATTCTAACCCTAGTTGTTCAATGTTTGCAACAACCGCATCTATTAATGTTGCAGGCCCTGTTCATTGTCTACAATCAAGACTGTATAATCTGCATATCTAATGTTATTGATGCATCGTCCCCCAATGTTGATTCCTTCCATATCTTCTATATTTCTGAAAATATTTTCACTGCACAGGTAAAAAAGATCTGGAGACATTAAACATCCCTATCTCACACCTCTCTTAATAGGCTGATATTGACCTGCTTCATTATCAATTCTTACGACAGCTTGCTGTTTCCAATTCTATGTTTTTTTTAACAAGTCTTTTCCATCAATATGTATATTTTCAAGCATCATTATCATGTCTACATGTCTCACCTTATTGAAAGACTTTGTGTAGTCAGTAAAGCAAAGGTGTAGATCTTTGTTTACTTCTATAGAACGTTAAATTACTGTTCTCAGTATATACACATCATTTACTGTACCTTTACCTTCTACAAACCCACATTGTTTTTCTATTTCAGGTTGTATTTTCTTCCTAACTCTTTGCATGATAATTCTTTGCAAAATCTTCGTGATGTGACTCATACTAATTCCTTTCATATCTTCTATATTTCACGCCATAAAGTATTAATATATCTTGTATATCTTAATTTAACGGTACTACCTGCTTTCTGTTAGCGCCGAATGTTGGGCGGCGCTCACCGAACCCAATACCATACAGTGGGCCAGTGTCTTTGAGCGGAGGAGCGCAATTGGGCGGGTACAAGCTTCGTGGTACGAGGAAATGCAACCTAAAGGCTAAATGTCACGGCAGGGCAGACCAGACTCTAAGCCTTAGTGGACAACTGATCTAGGATCGAAGCTCCGCCAGACGGACAAGAGCATTGCTTTGCTAATCCAGCAGCTTCTGCAGTCTGTCTTGTTCCAAATGTATTGATGTTAGTTTTTCTCTGGAGTAGACTAAGCAGGTCGAGAGAGGGGTCATGCTGCATGGGCAACACATGGTCTCAACAAGTCAGCCCAGGCCATGTGCGAATTAGAGTCATAACTCCATTTTACAATCTATCGCCTATCAAGACGGTAAGGTGCCCGTCATAACTTAATTAGTTGTACCATCATTTTCTTTCCAAGACAGCTATCTGAGTTCATCCCACAACTGTGACAGCACTCTTTCTATGTTTATTTTCAAAGAATGACACACATGGATTAACACAATGTCCATAAAATGGGTATTGGCAATTTTCAATGTTTTATTTTAATTGGCTTGAAATGAAGGTAGGGTTCTAGAAAGGGAACGATCCACCCCACATTTTTGTGTTTGAAGATCTAACTGCTGCAATCTCAACAGCTGTGTTGCTATGTGTAACGTGCATGGGTGTACGAAATTCTGGGGTGAACGAACGAGTTAGGAATGTTCTAATACTAGTAGGGTTAACTGGAGCAGAGAAGAAATGCAGATGTGAGGCCAAGAGGGTTAATCACAATCTTCAACAAACTGGGATAATCACAGACTAGGTGATGGTGAAGGTACGTACCATTTATCCATCATGTGCCAGGCCGATAAGCGTGGGCGGTCATTTTTTTGCCCTCTCACTCCATCACCAGAGTCGTGGATCAGCTTCGTGTTTCTGTCTCGATCATGCCAGGTGGCCAAGCCACCCAGGTATTTACTTCTTGGTCTTCCCTTTGGTTCCTCCCTTTGATCTTGCCAGTTGTCACCAAGTTCTCCAAATCATTTCTTCTCGTAACATGCCGAGAAAATGTTGACTGTCTACGTCTAATGTCTCTAATCAGTTTACGATCTTCATTTGTTTCTTGTAGGACTTGTTCATTGGTTTTTCTGTCTGTCCATGGTATTCTTAGCATTTTCCTCAGAAAACACATTTCCACAGCCATCAGATGTTTTCCAGCTTGTCTGCTCATTGTCCACGCTTCACATCCGTATAAAAGTACAGGTAGCACTTCAACACTCTTTTTCTCGTTTCAGTTGATATCTTTTTATTGGTCAGTATGTTTTTCATCTTGCAAAAGGCTACCTTCGCCATGTCAATTCTTGTGCTAATCTCTTCAAGGCATCTCCAATCAGATGTTATGACTGTTCCGAGATAGCTGTATCGATTTACTTGTTTAAGAATATGCCCATTTACTTGTATATTACATTGTGGTATTTCTTCTTTCCTAGTGACGACTATAATCGGTGTCTTCTTCAAATTCAATTCTAACCCTAGTCTTTCACTGTGTGCAACAACCGCGTCTACCAAATTGTGCAGATCCTGTTCATTGTCTGCAATCAAGACTGTATCATCTGCATATCTAATGTTATTGATGTATCTTCCCCCAATGTTGATTCCTTCCATATCTTCTATATTTCTGAAAATATTTTCACTGTACAGGGAAAAAAGATCTGGAGACATTACACATCCCTGTCTCACACTTCTCTTAATAGGCTGATATTGACGGTACGTACACATCAATATAAATCGCCAAGTTAATGGGGGAAGCCTGAAACAACTGGTGAGGATCAGTCATCAGTTATCAGTTATCAGTAGGGGTATCGTCATTGCACTCCGGACAGGTCTATAGGTGCTCAGATCCTCCCCCCTCCAGCATATGCATCAGCGTCCGGTGGCTAATAGTGTCAGTTCTGTGTTGGTTGACGAGGCCCCTCGTTTTCCCGATGTACCTCTCGTGTCTGGCCGTGCCAATTCTTACCCCCAAGTCTCTCATCCTGGACAACGATATGGATTCACATACGTCAACCCTCTGTTCTCGACATCTCTTTAAGGGTGATAATAACATCGGTGCGATCCATGGATGGCCATCTGCAGGGGATGCAGAGCCAGCCAGTTTATCTTCTCGTTCATTTCCCTAGACTCCTGCATGTCCCGGGACGAAGATTAAGGTGACCTTACGGACAACGGATTTCCGCAGCGAATCAGTCCACTGTCTACGCACAGATCCTGCATTGACCTTCCGAATCATGCTCATTGAATAACTTAGTGCACACACGTTGGTATAATGCTGTGATTTTAGCCATATGAAAGCCTGTGTTACTGCCATAACTTCCATCGTCATGCTGCTCGTGGTCACGGAGTGGGCACCACTGGATTCTTGAACGGTTCGGCCCGATGAACGGGCTGTAAATGCCCACGCACTTCTCTGCTGCTTTGCAACAGATCCATCTCTATAGATGAGCACTTCGGGGTTGTCTGAGTGTTCATTGATGAGCGCAATGACCTCTGCATTGACAGCTGCAGGGTTCTGTTCTCTGCGCCGTCTGTCAAGTGTGATAATGCAGGAGAAGGTGCACTTAAAAGCTGGAGGCACCGGCACCCATTCCTTGCCGAGGTTTGAACTGGTAAGACTGCAGACCTGTCTGATGACATCTTCCGCCCGACCAATCCATGATTTGCCCCTCTTTAGCCTTTCGCCCTTTTCTCTGAATATATCTTCATGCAGAGGGTGCTGCTCATCTGCACGTATTTTTAAGTATGCACGAGCTCTCCAGATCTTGATCCTGTGGTTCATGGTCGAGAAGTCAAGGAGGTGTCTGACTGCTACACAGCTGGTGTCTCTCGTGCAGCCCAAAATGATGCGCATGGCTTCGTTTTGTACCTTTTAAAATCTTCCAATCTGTGTAGGGCTGACAGTGAGGATGGCCAGGGCATACTCGATTGGTGAAAGTACCAGTCCTTGGAATAGAAATTTTAACAGTCTTTGCTCAATATTGGCAGTTGCCATGACTCTCATTGCTGAGAAACCTTTTCGAACTTTCGTTATGACATAATCAACATGATCTATGAATGACAGGCTACGATCAAACTTCACGCCTGTGACATGTATGTATCATCCCTCAGTCCTTTCCAGCAGACGTTGCTAGGACGCGCTACCTGAAAAGTAGAGGCTATTAAAAAGCCCGAAAGGAGAATTAACAAAACTAACTTTGGATTTAAATAAGGCCAATTGATTGGCCGAGCCCCGGACACAAAGGCTTAAGCGAGACAAAGGATTTGTAGACAAAGCCGGCCCCGTCAATCGCCATGTTATCTTCAAGTTAGCGAGGGACCCATTGTTAATGGGTTAATTAATAGCCCACTTATTCTCTGCGCTTTTGGGTGAGCATTTTAAGACATATCATGTTATGTATTAGGATGAATGCTTTGATAGAACTAATATCATGATTGAAGTTGGTGTGTGTGAAAAATATGGGAATCACTTTTCATTGAAAAGTTGGTTTGAGTGCGCAGTCTGTCTATCGCCATGTTGTCCAGTCAGCTTTCATAAGGCTTACAATGTAATCTTGCTTTGAGTCACCTTTTTGATACGCTTTTGTGAACCTATTTTATTCCTAAATGCTTATCTTTCACAACGGTCTTTGTGTTATCAAGTGTTCTTTCTGAGTGCTTATATTATGTATCTATTTTCTTATGAGGGAGAAATATTGCTATCTGTGTACAACATAGTCTGTTATATAGAGAGAAATATTCTCGCTTGACTTTTCATGCACTTAGGAGTTAACCTTTTGTTTACATTGTTGTAAATACACAGAGGTGTGATTGTCTTGTAGTCTTTTTCATAAATGATGTTATGGGATTGTCATTTTTTATGATATATAATCTCAAGTGAGTGGGAAATGACACCAGGCTCTTGTGTTTTTACTTTGAGATGTTGGGTAATACCCACTAGATGATTCATACCATGTTTAGTAAAGAGAGTTACAAGTTTTTCTGTATTCGTCATATGTATATTCTATTCATGATGTTACTGCTGGAGTAAACATAACTTCACCCCAGTGAGGACAAAACACATGATGAGGATGATGCAAGAGGAGATGACTGATCTGGTAGCTAGCCTTCTGCCATTTGTCAGTGGTACTTACATAATGCTGTTTGTAACTATGGAAAGGAGATTTATAAATTGTTTACATGAGGCCATTGTCTCAGGAACTTTGTCCATGGTGTGACAGCGGTACTATCAAGATGTTTGGACGGATTAGGTGGTGCGTAACCCCTCAGGAAGCTCCAGTATCAGTCCAGAAGAGATGTACATATGGAGTAGATACCTCACTCACATTTGGAGTGAGACAAAACTCTACAGTAGGCTACAAGTGCTAGGCAACTAGAAACACCTTTCTTTCTTCTTCCCTTTTGTTTCCTTTATTTTTATTATGATACACTGTTGTCAGAATATATATTTTATTATGATAAATTGGTATCAAAGTTTGGGTTTATTACTAATGTATATCGACCCTGTTTTTTCTTCACTCTATATAGCGCTGGAGAGATGCGGTGGAGTATTGGAACTGGAGTTAAATTCAACATATTTGGATTTAGAGGCAGGAAACTGGGATATCAGCCTACCCCTAATATTCTACAGAGAGTGCTGGTTACTGCCACACACCCTGAACCTGAATGTCAATGCCTGGATAATTAATGGACTGTGACTATGCTGAAGTGGATTCCCTACCTCTGGGAACTTACACACGGTGTTAATCTTTTCAATGTCTACAAAGACATGAGGCATGCCTGGCCTAAAGGGATACAGCGTATACCCTTTTCTAAAAGTCACCGCCTGATTCCACGTTCAACTGTCATATACCAGAGTCATGGATAGTCTGGGATTCACCATCATTGAACAGTATGGATTTACCAACTGCTTTTATGGACTCCCAGCTTCCTTTGAATCTTCTCATCCATCATATCCCAGACATGGACAATCAAGCACTATACCAACTCCCGGTCAATCAAGTCGTGCATTCAGATGAAGAAAGAGATGCCTACATCTTAACTCAGAAAAGGGCTGGAATATTTATGCCCAATTCAAGTTAGTTCTGTCAGGAAATACTATGGATAATGTGATGTCCCTCCTCATCCAAAGATATACTGAAAGTGTTTGTGCCTGATCCTAGTTGAATCAATCGCATGGACAGCTGAAAGTTTTATACAGGTTTGTTACGCCACGCCTGGAACGCTTCAGACTCATATACTGTCTGTTATACCACTCCGGAATGCTCCTAGCCCAGTTACTTAGCAGCTGTGACTTGGGAGATTACAGTATATCCACTTTGGATTCATATGGATTACTCCTTACATGTTTACGCCTTGGATATATGATCCGGAGGTGAAAGCTCCGTGTGTGTGTGCAATCCCCAATTTTCTGAATAGGTGGATATAGCAGCTGTTTTCCTGGATTATAGAAGTGGGATTATGGCCAGACTTTTTTCTAGTGGATAATGAAGGAGAAGGAGTCATCATCAGACCCATAGGATAGTTCTAGAGACAGATTAGATAGATTTCCTTTATCTATGTCTTTGTATGGATTATTTACTTTGTTTTGTGTGTGAACACATGTATTTGATTGTGAACCTTTTTTGGGGATTTTTTGGGGACTTCTGTTATGGTTGTATACTTTGTGTGCATTGCCTGAATAGTGATCATTTCTTTCATGTATATGTCACCATAATTTAGCCAACAGGGTTTGTCCAGGACCCAAATGTTTTCACAATACAGTTGTTTGTTGTTTTGGTTTAACCAAGCCTTGAAGTTACTTCATTGTAAACATGTTGTTCCAAAATTGATGTTTATTGTCCATGTATGGTTACTGTTGGTGTTTAACAATGATTGTTCTCCAGCTGTCATGGTGTACAGTGATTCATTGTAGTGTTTTGTTTAACCGTGATTGTTCTCCATCTGTTATGTAATACTGTGGATGTGCATGATAGTGGATACTTGTCATTGTTTATATATATGTGGGAGATTAAATGTGGGGCGGGGCACTTACACATAGACACACCTTCTGGGTAGAGTGATTAGTTACTCGGGTGTCTGTGGTAGAACTTCTCGGATCTCCCAGCCTTCTATGGGAAATATTTCTTCTATATTAGTGTTGAACTTGCACTCTTTTCTGCCTTGTTCAATGCTTGGGGGTTTCACGAGCCAGTATATTATTTCCTATAGAGGGCGTGTTTGGGATTAAGTCTCCATTTATACCGAATACCCCTAGCGAACTTGTCCTTATTCTCATTTATTATATTTACCACCCACAACGCCAAAATTTGTCATCGACTGGGTTCTACTCAAAATACTCCCATCCATCCTCACTATAGGCAAGTCTATTTTTACAATATGGTTGTTTAGGGAGAACCATGTAAGCGATGCCTTTGCAGGGTTGACAAGTGCACCAGCATCAGCACACCATGAGGAAATTCGATTTAGTTCGCCATGCATACCATTGGCAACTGCCTGTCTGTCTCGACCCTGTCGACACACAAGAATGTCGTCAGCAAATGACAGAGTCCTACCCCTCCCGTCCAACTGTTGTTCAGTGATCGGCACCGTATACACGTTGAAAAGTACTGGTGACAGTGCGGCAATCCTGGACATATCGTTGTCGGCTCAGAAGACCAACTCCCACATCTTAGCACCACTTTCCTCTGGAACAGGACTGCATCTATCCATCGTATAAGGTGAAGGTACACTTTTAGTCTGAGAAGGGTTTTCATCAAGTGCTCGAAGGATACCTTATTGTATGCGTCATCTAAGTCTATGGCAGTCGCACATGTTTCTTCTCTGCTCTGAAACCCTTCTTAAACGTCCTGAGAAAAGACCGCCGCGTTCAGCCATGACTCTGTATCCTCCAAGTGTGAGCAGGAAGCAGCCGAGTTGTTCCAAATCACGAGCAAGTCTGTGTGCTACAATTGTCTCAAGTAGCTTGCCAGCAGTGTTCTGCATCATTATGATTCTGTAGCCGCATATCTTGGAATGGTCTTTGTTAGGTATTGGCAGTGGTAACAAGTAGCTGTGTAGCCATCGTCTTTGACCAGGCCCCTTTGGATACTGGTGTTAAATTCTCTGGCCAGTTCTTCCATGTCAATATCTGACATCGTCTGTAGGTCCCGATATCGGACGCCGTCTGGGCCTGGTACAGTGTTGGGTGATTTCTTGAGCATTGCGCGTAATGCCTCAGCAAGGATTACACATTCTTCGCCCGTCCCGGCCTCCTCGCACAACTGAGAGAGTGTAGTTGTCGTCCTCTGTCTGGCGGGGTCTTTCTGATCAATCTTCTCTATGTAGCATGCAAGGAGAGCCTTCCCTTTATCCTCGTCCGACTTTTTCCATGCGAGGTCTGTGCCTTGATAGTCTGGAATACCCTACGTTGTGCAGCACCGTTCATGCTCTTATGGAGGCGCTAGAATGTCGTAAGAGATCGCTCGGAGCATACCTTCACGCAGAACTCATCCCATTTCTCGGCCTTGGCCTGTTTGACGCAGGATTTGAATAAGGTCGTCTTCCTATGGACTTCAGTCTTCAGGTTCACCAACTCACCCTGTGGCATGTTAGCCTTTCTGGCGTTTTGCCAGTCTTTGACAGCCTGCCTCTTTCCCAGCCATGGGCTCTCGACCTCACCGTTTCACCATGGTGGTTGCAACCATCTTTCTTGTCTCCTGCGGGAGGAAGCTAGTTATCTTCTTGTGATCTTGCTTAAGACATCTTGAACAGTGTTGTCATTCGGGAAGGCATTTGTCTTGTTTCCTAGACTTCTGGCCCTGTCTTTCTCGATAAAGATGACGCAAGGGTATTGATCGCTGTCTTGGTATCCCAGTGTGCCCCATCGGCACCTTGGTGCAATGGTGGGCGACACCAGGGCCAAGTTAATGATACTGTCAGAGTCACCTGGTGGCCATTTTAGTGACCTTCCCATAATTCAGACAGACTAGGGCAGCAGATACCAGGGCATCCTTCAGATCTTCTCCTTGTCGTTTGGTGATGTTATTCCCCCATTGACTGCCTCTGGCATTGAGGTACCCGCATTAGATGATATGCATTTCCTCCATAGTGAACAATCTCTGCCACTGTCGAACGTCGACCTTCCCGTTACAAGCATAAACGTTTACAATTACAAGCTGCAATGGCGTAATTATTCTTATTGCCTGCTCTTGCAGGGCATCACTGTTCCAGGCGGACATATCGACCTCAGACGCCAATATGTTGTCGCAGACCAGAATGGCCTGGCCGAGATGCCGCCTGTTATAGAAGCACTGAAGCCCAGTGAAATTGGCTGTTCCGTCGAATAGCTGTGTTTCTTCTAAAACCACAATGTCCTTTCCGTAGAGTAGTTTATCAAGAATGGGCCGGGGTTCATTAAGTGATGCACAGTTCCAGTACAATACTCGAACGTGTCTGAAGCCCAACCTGTTACATTTTAACCGCGTTCTGCGGGCGCCGGCTCGTTTACCCACGCTGTGTTCTTGCCGGGCGTTGTCTCGTCGTCATGTTAGGCTTAACTATCGCCACCGGACGCCGATGATACGCCTGCGGGAGTCCGGGCGCGTGTGCACGAATTTCGTTGCACGGTCCGAACCCCATTTCACCTCGAAAGCACACTTAATCCACAAACATTTCTGAAAAAAACACGATCCGTTTTACGGGTCGAAGAAATATCCTGCCATCTTGCTCCAAGGTAAGGAAATAAAGTACCTGTCTAGATTTAAATCACCGGTGGGAAGGTAAATCGTGCGAGTCGACGAAGAAACAAAGGAAAATTCTAAATGTAATTTTCATGGGAACTGATAAATGGGGTTAAAAGGGTTAAATGGTGCTTCTTGGGAGGTATCGGGAAGAGGGGATAAAGAGAGAGGTCTAGGCTTTGAGGGTCAGTGAGTCTTGGGCTGAGTGAGGGACACCAGCCAAGATAGGTCAGTTGAGTTGTGTCGGAGTTAGAAAGAACTCCGCCTTGTGGCTTTCAGTGAGTTGAATTCTGGGGCTAAGAGAGGGAACTTAGCCCGTTTGTGGAGTTGAGTTAAGTCAAGGAGACTCAACGGGGACAGCGGATTCTGAGGCTAAGTATTGGAGACTTAGCCAGGCTGTCAGCGGCAGTAGTGTTTGGGCTACGTTAAGGAAAACTAGCCAGTTATTCAGTGTCTGGGCTACGTTAAAGGGAACTAGCCAGTTATTGGGTGTCTGGGCTGAGGAGGAAATCTCAGACAGGCATTCAGGGAGTTTAGACACAGGAACGAGTCCGAGTCAATTGAGTGATAAACAGTACTGTTTATTAACAAAGACATTTATGATCTGTTTAAGTCCCCGCTAATCACTGGTATCATGAAGGCTAATAGACTACAATGGCTGGGGCATATAGAAAGAATGGAAGATAATAGGGAAACAAAACCCAGGAAATAGATGACCGTAGACTTGGAATCAACGACTGGCAAGAGAAGGTCAACCAGAGAGACGAATGGAGACGGATTGTATCTGCAGCAAGGAACCTCAATGGCTCGGAACGCTGAAGAAGAAGAAGAAGAAGAAGAAGAAGAAGAAGAAGAAGAAGAAGATAAGGAAGAAAAAGAAGAAGTATATGTTTCCGGGAATAGTGTCATGTTTTCCATCGTGGTTCTTTGTGAGCAATAAAATTATATGTGTGCGCAGTCTGCTGTTCGATATTGATTCATCGTGGTCGTCCAACACAATATTCATACTGACATCTGTCGTGTCCTCCTTTACAGTGTCGTCCCTGGAGTGAAGAGAGTCGACACCCACATTATAATATTTTTTTTTTCCTCTCAATATTCTGGAGAATCCACCAGCTTCCGTCCAACACACTCCATCAGCCTATGGACACCTTTTCCTATCACTCTCTCACTGTCGTACTATGCCCCTCTCATACTTCCCCAACGCAACATACTCAACAAATCTTGCTTCTAAAAATTAATAAAGACTAATTTATTAAAAGAAAAGTGTAACGTATATGAGACGTGTATGCGAAGAAAAAGTGTGTCGTGTATTATAACATAAATGTATGTGTCAGCCTTCAAAGTTCAGGATCATAGTGTACACATCATGGCAAGGATCACACGACATCATTCAAGTCAGTACGAAAAACCTCACCGAAGTCGTATCCTTCTCTCCAGACATGTCCTCCTCCAGGAACTCTGATGACCATGAGATCTGAATCTCATGTAAATATAATCCGTGGAAAATACTAGTATATTTCCTAACGCAACTGTTCCTAATAGTTTATAGAAACTCCGGCTTCATAATTCCGGCGCAGTGAAAACAAACATGGAACACTGTCCTACTAACAAGTCTTTTTGTCTCTTGATAAATGTTCACTAGTTCTCACTATTAAACAGTTAATGTATCTAGAATAAAATGGCTTGCTTTATTCACTAGATATAGTCTGAAAGTTCTGATTTCCTTGATACGTGGAACAACTACACTTCAATGTTTGGTTTCATCTACTGTGAACATCAGTCCCTACTGATCTAGTTCCACATGGGCTGAACCTCCATCACTTCAGGTGTGTTAACGATTGGTATTCACTCATGTAGGATACATATACCATTAGACTCCACCGAGCAATGTGTCTTAACTTCTTCCATTGCGAAAGTTGCTGGCCCATCTCTCCACATCATAATTTATCCGGGATCGGATGTTACATTGGGTCCGGGTTCTTCATTCCAACCCGAGGAACCTGTAAAATAAATCATACAACTGGTGATAGCCTCCCCGTCACTGATCTCTATTAGATGATCGTGGGCCATCGGCCTCACTCAGAAAATATAATGAACCCATCAGGGACATATGAACTGACCACATAGGTTATCATCAGGCCAAGACAAAAAATATCAGCAAACAGAATGCGGAACCCCGACCACCAGGGACACCTACGGGAAAATCCCAATTATCCCTCATTACTCAATTCTCAACTAGTAAAGCTTATCAACACTTCACTAATCTATTTTCAACTAACAGAGCCAAGTATCACTTCCCTACTCTAGTTAGTTTCCACTAACAGTGCTAATCATCACCCTATAGTTTAACAAGGCCACAGTCTATATCAATTAGAACTAATATTATAATAGGTTATACCTTAAATGGCACTACTGCAGTCCTATCAATCATATCTATATCTGCCATTATAGGCACGTGTAAAATTAAGTCACTAATTAACACACGGTAGATATTATTTCCACTAAGCACTGCAGTGCCTTGGCACTCCGACTAGAGCATTTTCAAGTCCCCCTAGTTGGTCCCAACTCGGGTTTATATGGCAAACTACCAAAGTTGGCCACGTGACGTTATCCTTTATGCCCCCACACAGGTGGCACATTGGCAGATCATCCCCTGTCAGGAATCCATCCTCCCTCTGGCTCCCTCAACGTTAGATTTGTCATCACAGGTTTTGATCTCCAAAACAAGCCAACGAGTTCCTGTATACTCCCAACACAGTTGCCAGTAACCAGCCGTCAATCTTCTTGATGTTCCGGAAACCCAGAATTGACATATGTACTGTTACTTCCGTGCTAAGTACTTCCGTTTTCCCTCTGATATGTTTATGACTTGTCAAAGTGATATATGATTCAGCGCACTCACTTCCTCCTCACTCACCACCAAATGTGTATATGGGCTGACCTGATGTATCCCGTGCAGCTGTGTTTACTCTGTTAGTACGACTGTTGTGGCCTAGAAAATATACGCCAAGCAAACGTCGGTATTATTATCTGGTTAACTCATGGCGAGCTCGTGACAACATCTTCTAGACACAACCACAGCCACTTCTATCTGTCACTCTGTCATAACAACCTTGGGACACTATGAATTTTACTAATTTGATTATTCACCCTGTAGTCATCCCCGATTGGCTTTCTGAAAGGTAGCATCAGTCACACTGGTAGTTTTCGTGTATGGAGTGTCTCATATCCAGTGAAGAGAAGCAATGGTTGCCTCTACCTGCATTCTCTTACTATATGTAATGTGGCATAAACGCTACTGACTACGTGAATTAAAAAATGCGAAGTTGGAGGGATTATTTTTACACATGAAACAATACATGATCTGAGAAGAAAACGAGCGTACATAGTATCACTAACTTTGTTTAAAGTTATGTCAATAGCAAAGTCCATTTAAAAAAAAAAACAATGTTTATTTCTGAAGAAACGAGATATGTAGGAATGACCTTATTAAATTACACAATCCCTTTCCTGAAAATCTGATATAGACAGAAATCATGGCGGCAAACTCATGAGAAAATTAAATGAGGTATTGATACGGTGTATTAATTACAAATGAATGAGCAGCAACACCTGCGCAAAACAATGTTTTGTAAATAAAAAAAAATAATAATTGTAAATTAGAACGAGCCACAGGAACACGTCGATGGCACAATATTAATTCTTACCTGGCTAACGGCGGTTTCATAGGGATTCGCCGAAATGAAGAGGCGTAGAATAAATAAGGTGAATATCGTGGAATGGCACTGAAGAGGCCTTAGGCAGTCAAGAGATTAAATGAGAGTAATGGAGTCCGGATGTGCGGTAGAGAGCCAACGCTGACTGCGTTCGGGTCAAGGAGAAGAGGAATGATAAGAAGTAGAGAAGAAATGACAATAAAGAGAAGAAACTCCGCACTGTCCCCTAACTAACAAAAACAGAGAAAGTAAAAAGAAAGAAAGGGTTCCGGAACTCTAAATACATAGGTTAAGAATGGGCATCTCCCAACCCAATTAATGGATTAAGTGAGGCTGTGATAGCAACATTGAGTGCAAAAATGAAACTTACACAGACTGCACTAACAAACCAGGAACAACACAAAAGCTCTTGATGTTTCTTCCAAAATCTACAACTGCAGGGACAAATGTTCACACAAACATTGATGTACAATATGTACAAACAACAAAGACAAGTGCAGTTTAGAATCGAACATTGACAATGAAGAGTGGTTACTAGCAAATAACCAGGCATCTTCCCCACCCACCTCCCCAAATCTAGGCCAACTATGTCAGGTACATCATGTACAATAACTGAATGGCCAATCCCTATGCCTGAATGTCTCTCCACCTAAAAAGAACTGTCTACATTGACTAAATTGACGTCTTAACAAAAACCCAGTTTAGCTTTGACAATGCAGTCATTGGCCTCTCGCTTCACTTCACCAAAGACTGCTCCCATATCAAATATTTACATATGGCAAAACTACTCTTCAACTTTCTTAGCCACAAAGCATGTGGAACGAATACAACAAAACAAAAAGGACTGACATATCTCCTTTAATTTAGTTTTATCTTTTTGTTTTCCGTGTGTTGGCCAGGACTGTCTGTTATAACTGCCAATTTTAGATTTCAATTTGCCACGGTTTCACCCAGCCAGCTTATTTCCAGAACATTTTATTTTGTTCCGATTATCCTATTTACAGGACATCGCTGTCAACGCCACCATTTTACCGCTGTTGTTGATGTCTTGGCAATATTACGCTCAGTAGTTTGCCATTGCTTTCTGGGCCAGAACATAAAGGTATTAAATGCTGAAAATTAATTGGACAGCCAAAATGAGCAATCGGGGCGTTTTAAGTGAAGCTGAGCTGCAAAGGCAACTTATCACAAACATCAGAAAGAGGCAGTCATAGTTTTTGGCCACGTCATGAGAAGACAAAAAATGGAACATATGCCAACCGGAAATATTTGCGGAAAGAGAGATAGAGGAAGACAGTGTGAGAAGATTCTCGACAGTCTTGTGTCATGGCACGGAAGGGAATCAACGCATGAATTGATCCATGTCGTCGGAGATCGTAATTTGTGGAGATGCATGATCGCGCACGCCACCCGGCAAGACACTGGATAATGAAAGGTATTAAAAGCAAGAGAACAGACTTTATTACACAAGATTTGATCCCACATGGCTAGGCCTTCTGTCAACAGAGCTGCCTGTCGAAAGCATCTCACAGACTCCGTAGTTCCGGCGATGACCTCAATGATTTAAAAAAAAACACAAAAAAAACTGTACCCGTGAAGGGAATGAGGGTCACGTGAAAGGAGGTAATACTCCACTGTAAGACATGCTGGGGAGAAGGTGGAGAGTCATATACACGAGGAACACGATGGTGTACATTGATTGATTGATTGATTTAGGAACCGAAATTACAGCATTCGGGGCATTCTCATAAGCGCTCTGTCCCCATCCTCAGCAGCCAGCGAAGAGTTCCAACACTAATAGTACCAGTAGCAATCTGATTATATGTCCGTCTCGCCTTTCCTCTGAGCGAGCGTCGATCGTCGGCGAGATCCCCTCGTCACCCCTCGCTATCGCATTCTTGCCAGACCATGGTAATCCATTTGCTCCTCCGAGGTGTACACGTGCTCCCACAAGGCCGCAACCACGTCTGCCTTATCATGCATCAATACTCCACCAAGTTTTGCAGAGCCAGCCAATCTGTCTGCCTGTTCATTCCCTAGCACACCAGCATGCCCCGGAGAAAAGATCCAGACGATGCTTGTCACCCGTGACTTCCGAAGCGAAGCAAGCAAGCCACTCTGCACGAAGCTTGCCTGTCCTCACCCTACGCAGCATGCTTTCTGAGTCAGTTATAATCACGATGTGTGTGTGTGTGTGTGTGTGTGTGTGTGTGTGTGTGTGTGTGTGTGTGTGTGTGTGTGTGTTGTATTTTCCATCCAGCGGAAAGCTGCACTGACCGCCTCCACCTCCATTCTTAAGCTATATGTTGTGGTATCATATGCCAGGCTGGTGTACATTGAAAGATCTTATAAATAATGAATTAGAACGATTGTTTAAATTGTAAGACAATATAAACAGTAGACTAGAATGGTGATTTAAATTGAACTACAATGTAAACAATACTAGGGACATCGTTTTAGTTCTTTCGTTTCGTGGTTTCTTCCACAATTGTAATGCCCAGTTAAAGGACATTTACATTATAATACTTGTTCACTTGATTTTGTGTGTCATGGTTTGTCCCAACCCAAGTTTTTGTTTGACACTAAAACAAGTTTTGCATATCCTTTACAGGACATCGCTGTCATCATCAGCATCTTTCAGCTGATTGTTGCTTTCTTGGCAAGATTACGCTCAGTAGTTTGCCATAGCTTTCTGAGCGACCGGCTCCATTACTCTCATAAGCCACTGGCGCGACTCGAACCGCTTCTAATTCTCGTGCCCTCACGTCAACCACGAGAGTATTCGGGGTTACGGAGAAAGCTGAAAACTCCTCGACCAGGGAGACATGCTTGTTTGACACTTCAGCAGTTAAAAAATCCGAATTCACACACAGGAAATACTGGGCCGAATAATTGACTTACCGGCCTGTAAGAGTTATAGCTCTTAGAGATGTTATTTTCTGAAATATACCCCACAGGCCGTACCAGTTTCTCTTTCACTCTTTCACTAACACTGCAAGTGAATTTCAAGCTTTCAACAACAGAGACGCAACTTTTCCATACAGACTGTTTACTACCACTCCAAAAACAATTTGCTCACTCATTGCGCTGCCTGTGGGAAGTTTTCAAACAAAATAAGCAGCCTGGTGGATGAAAATTCTTTAATGGGTTAACAGAAGAGCTCGACTTGGAGTGTAGTCAGCGCCTCAGTGAAACAGAGAAGTGCAGTAACTACATTTTGAGAGGGCTTCTAGTGCCTGACACAACCTCTGACATTCCTATAACTTTCTAATTCTGAAAACGCTCTAAACAACGAAGATTCGACTTCTGAGGTGTGCTTGTAGGTGACAGGTTTGTACGGCTATAGGGTGTCTGTGCACTGCTATAGGGTGTTTGTACACTGCTTTAAAGTGTCTGTGCACTGCTGTAAGGTGTCTGTGCACTACTGTAAGATGTAGGTATACTACTAAATTGTGTCTGTGCACTGCTGTAAAGTGTCTGTGCACTGCTGTAAGGTGTCTGTGCACTGCTGTAAGGTGTCTGTGCACTATTATAAGGTGTATGTGCCTTCTGTAATATGTTTGTTCACTGCTGTAAGGTGTCTGTGCGCTACTGTAAGATGTAGGTATACTACTATAATGTGTCTGTGCACTGCTGTAAGGTGTCTGTGCACTGCTGTAAGGTGTCTGTGCACTATTATAAGGTGTATGTGCCTTCTGTAATATGTTTGTTCACTGCTGTAAGGTGTCTGTGCGCTACTGTAAGATGTAGGTATACTACTATAATGTGTCTGTGCATTGCTTTAAAGTGTATGTGCACTGCTGTAAGGTGTCAGTGCACTGCTGTAAGGTTAGTGCACTACGATAAGAGGTCTGTGCACTACTATAATGTGCCTGTACACTACTATAATGTGTCTGTACACTACTGCAAGGTATCTGTACATTACTATAAGGTGTCTGTACACTACTATAAGGTATCTGTACACTACTATAAGGTGTCTGTACACTACTATAAGGTGTCTGTACACTACTATAAGGTGTCTGTACACTACTATAAGGTGTCTGTACACTACTATAAGGTGTCTGTACACTACTATAAGGTGTCTGTACACTACTATAAGGTGTCTGTACATTACTATAAGGTGTCTGTACACTACTGCAAGGTGTCTGTACATTACTATAAGGTATCTGTACATTACTATAAGGTGTCTGTACATTACTATCAGGTGTCTGTAAACTACTGCAAGGTATCTGTACATTACTATAAGGTGTCTGTACACTACTATAAGGTGTCTGTACACTACTGCAAGGTATCTGTACATTACTATAAGGTGTCTGTACACTACTATAAGGTATCTGTACATTACTATAAGGTGTCTGTACACTACTATAAGGTGTCTGTACACTACTATAAGGTGTCTGTACACTACTATAAGGTGTCTGTACACTACTATAAGGTGTCTGTACACTAATGCAAGGTGTCTGTACACTACTGCAAGGTGTATGTGCACTTCTGTAATATGTCTGTTTACTGCTGTGCACTACTATAATGTGCCTGTACACTATTATAAGGTGTCTGTACACTACTATAAGGTGTCTGTACACTACTATAAGGTGTCTGTAACTACTGCAAGGTGTCTGTACACTACTGCAGGGTGTCTGTACACTACTGCAAGGTGCCAGTACACTACTGCAAGGTGTCTGTACACTACTGCAAGGTGTCTGTACACTACTGCAGGGTGTCTGTACACTACTGCAAGGTGCCTTTACACTACTGCAAGGTGTATGTGCACTTCTGTAATATGTCTGTTTACTGATGTGCACTACTATAATGTGCCTGTACACTACTATAAGGTGTCTGTACACTACTATAAGGTGTCTTTACACTACTATAAAGTGTCTGTACACTACTATAATTTGTCTGTACACTACTATAAGGTGTCACTGCTATATGGTGTCTGTACACTACTATAATTTGTCTGTACACTACTATAAGGTGTCTGTACACTACTATAAGGTGTCTGTAAACTACTATAAGGTGTCTGTACAATACCATAAAATGTCTGTACACTACTATAAGGTGCCTGTACACTACTATAAGGTGTCTGTACACTACTATAAGGTGTCTGTACACTACCATAAGGTGTCTTTACACTACCATAAGGTGTCTGTACACTACCATAAGGTGTCTTTACACTACTATAAGGTGTCTTTACACTACTATAAGGTGTCTGTACACTACCATAAGGTGTCTGTACACTACCATAAGGTGTCTGTACACTACTATTAGGTGTCTGTACACTACCATAAGGTGTCTGTACACTACCATAAGGTGTCTGTACACTACTATTAGGTGTCTTTACACTACTATAAGGTGTCTGTACACTACCATAAGGTGTCTGTACACTACCATAAGATGTCTTTACACTACTATAAGGTGTCTGTACACTACTATAAGGTGTTTGTACACTACCATGAGGTGTCTGTACACTACTATAAGTTGTCTGTACACTGATATAAGGTGTCTGTACACTACTATAAGGTGTCCGTACACTACTGCAAGGTGTATGTACACTACTGCAAGGTGTCTGTACATTACTATAAGTTGTCTGTACAATACTATAAGGTGTCTGTACACTACTATAAGGTTCTGTACACTGCTGTAAGGTGTCTGTACACTGCTGTAAGGTGTCTTTACACTGCTGTAAGGTGTCTCTATACTACTATAAGGTGTCTGTACACTGTTATAAGGAATGTGTGCACTGTCTTAATGTTATAAGGTGTCTGTGCACGAGGAAACCGTTGCCTAATGGTTGCGGTGCCCGCCTCTGGCTCAGTAGGGAAACAATGTAACCAGTAAAGAACCTCTTTAAATGGTTATTTTTAATGACTGTGCAAGGTTTGAAAATATTACCGGTCCATGTTTTGTATTTACCTATTATGGTGCATGAACTTTACAGAGGGTGAATACAAAACTTGGACAAACAATATTATCAAACACTGCACAGTCGTTAAAAGTACATCCTATTGTGTATTGTGTATATAGTGCTAGGTTCCTATTTGTATAAACCAAATAGCGATCGGATGGTGATGTGGTCGGTATTATGCTGGCCGACTTTACTTCTGAAGACATTTCCTGGTACCCTCTTTAAGCTGGGTCGATGTGAAAGCCCACGTAAATTTTTAAAACTCGAATCCATCCCAATGCTGATAGAGGCCATATACATCATATCGACTGGCGAGCGTCTAGACACTACGCCACCGATGATCAGAGGCTCAGAATGATGATGATGGTAAATACTCTTTCATAGAAGGCAACTAACTGATTGATATGATAGTCTCGTTGTGTTCGCTCTGTAGCAACTATATCTACACTGTCCTTTCCGGGTATGCTATAGGGGCATGTTATCCACTAAAGCACGACTTTGACGGTAGCATTGACTACGCTGAATGTTTCTCCTAGCTCTGGATGGGTGTCGCTGTTAAGAACTTGCAGAACTGACATTGCATCAGTATTGAATATAACATGCTGGCAGTGGTTTGTTATACAAGGTGTTTGTAAAGCCTCACTGCACTTTCTATGTAGAACCAATTTTTTGGAGATTTCTTTCTTCCGCTGTTAATACCATTCTGTTTGGAGTGCAAAGAATTACTCCAACAGACGACAGTCATTTCCTGCATACTGCTTCATGACGGACTGTGGAGCACATGTTTTAAAATGACATCATGTACTTCTTTTTTCAAATTTAATCTACATACAAAGTGTAGTGAGACTTTACAACACTCTGTATTATTTATTACGTCTGCGGTAGTACCTCGGGTTTGTACTTCAAGAGAGAGAGAGAGAGAGAGAGAGAGAGAGAGAGAGAGAGAGAGAGAGAGAGAGAGTGAGAGAGAGTGAGAGAGAGAGAGAGAGTGAGAGAGTGAGAGAGAGAGTGAGAGAGTGAGAGAGAGAGTGAGAGAGAGAGAAAGAGAGAGAGAGAGAAAGAGAGAGAGAGAGAGAGAGAGAGAGAGAGAGAGAGAGAGAGAGAGAGAGTAACTATAAGTAAACTTTTGTTAGTGAGTTTGTAATTGAGAGTTTATGTGTATGCGAGGGAGGGAATATTTGTGTCTTAATGAATAGGTGCATAATTGTGAGAGTTTGAATAAATGATCTAAGTATGTATGCCGGTATGCATGTATGTGTTTATGTATGTGCGTGTGTACGTGTGTCTACCCGCCTGCCATCTTCATAACATGGTAAAATGTATTTTTTATGTTTACAACATTTATTTGACAATGTTTATTTCCTATGTGAATTTAACAATAGATAACTGATGACCGAAAGATGAGTGATTGGAAGAACCGAATGTAAGACGTGCTTGCGTGCCCAATTTTGACCCTTTGAAAATATAAAAGTTCGTTCGTTCGTTTGTTCATGAGAGTAGTTCAAGCAGAATATTCCAGCTGACGAGCAAAATGGATTCGTATGTTTTGTCTGCATAGGCCATAGAAACAACTGCGTGTCCGTTCCTCTGTGAACTGTTAACTCTTATACGATTAACATATTCCATGAACTGTTACCTTTAATTCTTCGACACGCAGTGCCATCTCACACCCAAGACTCCTTCCTGTCCATCTCTTGGTGTTGTTGCGCAAATATGCAAAGTTGTCTTCTTCTTTTACCCTTCCCCTCCACTCTCTCCTATAGCATATCTTTAATATCAAGCCTAGTCACATTGTATATGCCCCAAGTATAATCTACGAAGTGCAGACTGTGATACAGATCATCAGTTATTAGAAGCAGATCTGAAATTAAAACTCAAAAAACTTACCCGAGGACCAAGGCCACTTCGTTTTGAATCTCACAAAAATACCAGATGCATACAATGTAGAAGTTAGGAATCGTTTTGGGGTCTTGATGTCTGTACAAGAGGAAATAACACATGATGAACTGGCAGTACAAGCTAGAGATATATTGATAACTGCAGCCAAAGATTTAATTCCGACCAAGAAAAAGCAACTTAAGCCACGGATTACATCAGACACGTTATCTTCTTATATATAAATTGCGATCTCCGTCTGTCTGTCTGTCTGTCTGTCTGTCTGTCTGTCTGTCTGTCTGTCTGTCTGTATGTCCGTATGTCCTTTGTGCGCTCGCGAACGGACCATCCGATCGAGATGAAATTTTCTACACGTCTTCCTTTCATTCCAGTGCAGCCCACTGTCATATTTTTTTAGTGTGAAATCGGTTGCTTACCCAATATTATTTCATTTTTCACTTTTCATTATAATTTAATATATTTCAGGGGACTTAACTCTGTAAAAGTTATTTCAAGTTATTTTATACTTTTCTAATACTATACTATCTAATGTTGTTAGATTGAAAATGAATCATATGATTAATGTTCTTAATCTAAATTATGTAAATGATGTCTGTAAAATGATATTACTAATTACTGGTAATGTTTGATCGATGGTATGGTTTTCCTTAATATGGAATAAACTAACGTAAACTAAAGCTAAATGAAATGTAACACTCTAAATGGTACTATTTCTAGTAAAATTTTATTTTAGCTTGTAATTACCTATTTTTTTACGTCTAACCTAATATTTTAAATTAATTCTAAGCTAAGTAAATGGTTTAATTACTGTACTAACTATCCTATTAAAATAAATGAGAACTATTATATTACCTATTTTAACTCTAATTATTTATAACTATTTTTTTTTTTAAATTATTATTTTACATATCACATTAAGTTTATATACACAGTATTCAGTTCTCTCAGGTTAGTAGTTGCCTTCATGTTTGAATATTGGTATAGGCACAATATAACTACATAATTTGCCTGGGTATCTGAAATACATTTTACGGTCATAATAATGTTCATCGGTAGTGCACGTGTAGAGATTCGTTGGTGTCGTAGTTTAGTCTTTATGTGTCTGAAATTAAGCACTGTTCTGACACTGTTTTCTACATTTCACACAAATGATACACCAGCCTGGAGCTTAGTTGGAAATGAGCTGTCCTGATTCACACGGTAGTATCTAAGTTCTGTATCACAGTTCTTAAGTTACTGTCTACGGACACATGATAGTTCGTTGTACTTGGTACACTCTTAAGCACACCATGGGTGTATATGTAACCTATTTTACATAGCAAATTGTACTGTATTCACGTACTAACTATCACTCTACATTATTATGTGGGATTTCAGGTATTATTACCTCAGATGGTCTACTGAGGGTATCAGCCAGAATGTTGTCTTTACCCTTGATATGTTCTATACTAAACGTATAGTTCTGAAGTATCAGAGACCACCTGTATATCCGGTCGTTTCTGTGCACCCCAGTTTGGATGACCGTAATGGGAGAATTATCTGTCTGGACAATGAAGTGTACACCCGCCAGAAATCGATGGAGCTTCCTCACTGAATAGATGACGCTGAGGGCTTCCAGTTCTGCTATCGAATATCTGGACTCGGCAGGTGTGATCTTACGGCTCACATAACAAATCGGATGGAAGATGCCCTCAAAAAATTGGCCTAGTACTGCAGTGATGGAGATTCTGCTGGCATATGACCTAAGATAATAAATGAGCCTAGGATTAGGCAAGCGGAGGATGGGAACATCACTAAAAAGAATTTTCAATTTTGACAATGCAGGAATTAATAATGCATCTTTCACATTTCATCTCCAGAAGATTTTAAGACATTGGAAAATATAATTGTAATTTCTGAGTAATTTACTAATCCCTAAAGGTTTCTGACCTGTTTCTTTCTGTTAGACATGGTCAGATTCATAATTTTGGTACTACTTTTCAGGTCAGTCTACAGTTGGACTTGAGAAAAGACATGACCCAAAAATGAATTTATTTTAGGCATAATTTAACTTTGCTTGGTTTGACAGTGAGACCGAGGAGTCGCACTCTGTCAAAGGCATGTCTCAGATTCAGTAGGTGTATTGTCCAGTCATCAGTATTCTGATTTATTCATGTGTATTCTATAAGTTCCCTACATGTATGCCCCTCGTCGGATTTGCCAGTCTCACTAACTAGTGTAGTTGCGCTATGTATGTCTGTCGTCTGATCACTAGGTGTTGTTACAATATGTTCGTCTGTCTCTACTTCTGTCTGTTGTCTTGAAAAGTAAAGTTTACGCATGTTGACATGGAATATCTCTAAGTGTATGTTTATCGATATTTCATAGTCAACATATACCATGGTTATGTGCCACCTTGAATGGTCCTTGCCATTTCGTTTGTATGGAAGTAGCCTAAATCTGTCTTGATCAAGTTCAAGATCACTGGTTCTTGCACCGTTGTTTGTGTGTTTGTGGTAGAACTGACCCTTCCTCTATCAAATGGCTTGGGAGCCAGTCTAGAAGGTTGTACTTCAGTTGTAGGATGTCTACCCTTAAACTTTTGTACCAATTGTTGACAGACATTACACGCAAATACATTATGAAAACATAATTTTATCTTCTTGAGAAAACCTGGTCTGGTGTTGTTGTATGCAAGATGACCAGTCACCGGTGTTTTATGTGCATATTTTGGCATAGTTAACCGGTGTTGTTCAGGTAACACCTGTTCATGGTTACCAGTAGCATGACCTGTAGTTGAAATGCCATTCTTACGTCTAAATAAACAAGATGCATTTTTGGTCACTCTGGCTTTGACCTTTAACAATTTTAAGTATGGAGACACATTAAGAGTAGATGTCTGGTGGTGTAAAAGTTTCTGTTTGTTTGTGTTATCTGTGCTGGTTGTAGAAAGCATCAGTAGTGTCTCATCTTGTAATATGTTATGATGTTTTGAAGTGTCTGTTTTGGCTGTTATAATAGTTGCCTTTACTTTTTCCCATGCAACTATTTCATCAATCGTACAATGTTTTAGTTGGGGTAAGCACCCCAGAATTAAATCAGTACAAGGGTTGTTCAGTATTGCACAGGTAAAGGTACCAGAGAGAAAAGGAGAATCAATATGGGCTTTTGCCAAAGGGTAAATTTCAATGTTACCCGAAAAGGTACGGCATTTGACAGTATCACCTGTGTAATCACCCGGATTAACCAGTTCTTTCCGAAGACCAATAAGGGTGCTGCCGCTGTCCAGCAAACACTGGCATGGTACATCATTGACCATTGCATTGTGGAACACAAGATTGCCTCTGGAGGCTACTGCTGCGTTTACACTCTCAGATGAGCATAGTACTGTATGTCCACATTCTAGCTTCGCGTCTGTATGGAATTGGTGACATCGTTCACAGCTGTCGAAGCTCAACATATCGTATGCACCACAAACATTTTCTGCTTGGTTATTAGGTAAGTCACTTTCACTCTCAGACTCATTCTCACTACCACCATCTGAAGAGGTGTCAATCAAAATGGCATTACTGGCTTTCATACGCTGCCGGCCAAGGCACTTATTACTATAATGGCCATAACAGGAACAAAAAAAAAACATTTGATTGCACGCCTGTATGCAGATCTTTTACTTTGCTGTTTCTTGATCACATTTTCAAGATGCGCCGGATAATTTGGCGATTTGTCACACATAGCATAGGTGTCATGTAAAAGGTGACAATGGATACATCTTTCCATTTTCCTATCTTTATTATCGTATTTCTGATAAGGTTTCCTATTACTTTGGTATTTTTTTGTTTGGTCTTTGACGAAGGAAACTATTTCAGAGTCATTTGAGGTCTTAAACACATCTCTGTTAGAAGAAAAATATGCTGAGCCTTTTTTCTCAAATTGCTGGATGTTCTCAATGTCTGACTGCTGCAAAAATTTGGCAAAAGGAGAAGGTATGGTAGATATAACCTTATCCATAGTAATTAAGTTTTTTAATCTATCAAAGTCCTTTCCTATGTTAGCTGCTTTAAGCCACCTGTCTAGTACACTCTGTACATTTGAAACATAATCAATAAAGGTTTCACTAGGTTTAGGTTTTAGATTTGAGAACTGAACTTGATACCCAGGGGCATCAAGTAAAAAGTGCTGCATAATCCTATCATGGATGTATTGATAGCTAGATCTAAGCTCTGTTGGTATAGTTTCTATTACTTTGAGGGGCTCACCACTGAGATTTTTTGTATAAATTGGGGCCCACATCTCTAATGGAACTTGGTGGTATTTAAATTGATATTCTACATTCTCTGTCCATGCTGATATTGAGTCTTCTTTACAATATGGTTTGATAATATTTTTGTATTTATTGAACTTATTTTCATCTTGTTGACTTCTTAGTTTAGTGGCAGAGATCTCTGAGTGTGACTCTACGTCCATGCTTTTCATTTTCAACTGTGTCTCTGATTCTAATTGAATCTGTCTTTCCTTTAGATCTAACTCCCTTTGTTTTATTTCCTTATCCTGTTGTAATTGTTGTTGCTTAACTTCCAATTCTTTTTGTTTTATCTCTTTATCATGTTCTAACTGTTGTTGTTTAACTTCCAATTCTTTTTGTTTTATCTCTTTATCATGTTCTTATCTGATCACTATCAGTTGTGCTTTCTGTTTATACCCTGCCCAGATTTATCTTGCTGAAAAACAGAGTATACAAATATGTCAATGCGTTACAGCTGAAAAAGAGATGCACTATTAATCAAATTGCATGCCAAAATATATAAGTGTACTCAGCTTTAACGTTCCCGAGGATCGGGGAACGGAACTCCGTTGCCACAGGTCACCTTGGTACTTTAGGGTGGAGACACGTGTCGTTACCAGCAAACTATATTTGGTACACAGGGCCGTAATCAGGTGTAGTTCGCCCTTTGATATGCAGGGCCGTAGTAATCAGGCCTATTACACGATATGTTAACCCAGACCCCTATGGACAATGACTTAGACAATGACAGACAGATTCACGAACAACTAGAATATGTATTAAATAAATTAAATGTCAATGTCCTGTCTTTGCTCTAACAGTTATTGCCTTATGTTACTAATCTATTTAATTTCTGTACGTGTTGTGCAGGCAAGTATCCTCTGCCAGGCCAAAAAATAGTTCCATCGTGGCGGTAAACACAGAGAAAATATGACCAAAAATATGCATATCTGGTTTTAAAGAAATAAAAATAACATCATAATGTTTAAATAAATAAATATATTCCTTTAGTAGTTGAAATAAATAAATAATAAATGATATACCGTACCGATTCAGGCGGGCAGCCGTTTAGCAATTCTCTACACACTCGATTGCTGTATGCTAATGAGCCCAGACGACTGTTTGTCAATCATCTGACGTCACAGCACAGCGCGATGAAAAATCGATATTGTCGGCTGGCTTTGTATCGCTCCGCCGTGAATCATTTTTGGTACTCATTTCTCAATAAAAAGGTAAATATATAAATAAATATCAGAAAACAAGAATATTAATACTTACAGCTTTGATGAATACATACTTTGACTAAATAAATATTTCATAAACACAATTAAACAGTTTAATACGTCACGATAGGCACATTTCTAGCTTGCAAAATTTCTCTCGTCTGCACAAATCACCGTCACTACACAAATTAAACCCTAGTCTGAGCCTCGTGGACGAGTGGAGTAGCTTGAATATTACATTCAAGCTTCACTTCTGACAACCACAATTACCCTGGCCTGTCAACAACTTAACTGACAGGCATCATCGGGTACTTCTCACACACCCGTACAAGACAACTTGCAAGTCGTGTGGGAGGCAAAATGCATGGTCCATTTTATTGCCGTTGGCTCGCTTACAAGCGGTAAACAGTCGCTAATGCAATACACAATATATAGCCACAGAATTATCTAACACAAACTGCTAACCCTATGCTAACTCTATCTACTAGTGAACACAACACTCCTAACGTTATTCTAAACGATGTGAACGCCCCCAAGTCCAGTCTCCCGTCTGCCGAACATCTCTCCCCTGGTTACACACCACGCAGGGGTGACCTTCTCCTTCGTGCGTGTTACCTCACATCGCACGCTGCTGGCAAAACGTGGCCTGTTGAGTGTCTACTCAACTGTGCTCTGGCTTCATGAGGTGTGGTGGTATCGTGATTAGAGTGCTAACTCTCTGCACACCGCCTGCGTGTATCATGAGGGAGTGGCTAACCTTCCACTCTTCCCTCATCTCCCCTGCTCTTGCCTCGGGCACCGCATCTCCTCCTGGCCCCTCCAGGATTGACCGCTCTCCCTGGCGGAGGGGATGTGGTCGAGTCTTTGACAGGCATAACTTTTCTGTATAACTTATAGTCAAATTGTGGCATCGTTTTCAAAGATTTATAAACTCTTTGTCCATAGTTATGTACCGGCATATGAGTTATAATAAAAAATGATACAATCTGTAAGGCATTTTCAAAGTTTTCATAAAAATAATGCACAATGCATAACATTGTAACTCATCTTTTTATGCTTAAGAAGTTACTGTAGTCATGCAGGTGATTAGAAAGAGTTTTCATTAAAAATAATGGATGGTGTGTGGAAGGACATTCTTTTAAGTTACTTTTTTTGTTGTATGAATTTAATGAGACGCTACCCTCCAGGAGCTGGGCAAAGCCACGCCGGGTCAGATATATAGACAGGCCCACCTTTTCGCTGCAGTTGTCTACAGGCATATGCGTTAAAATCCTCCTCCTCCTCTCTCCTCCTCCTCCTCCTACCCTCTTCCTCTTCCTCTCCCCCTCCTCCCTCTCCCTCCTCCTCCTCCCTCTTTCTCCTCCTCCTCCTTCCTCCCTCCTCCTCCCTCTTCCTCCTACCTCCTCGCCCTCCTCCCTCCTCCTAATCACTCCCCTTCCTTCCTCCTCCCTTCTCCTCCTCTCTCCTCCCAATCCCTCCTCCTCCCTCCTTCTAATTCTATGTCCTCCCCCTTATCCCTCCTCCCCCTTCTCCTCCCTCCCCCTCCTACCTCCTCCCTCTCCTCCTCCCTCTCCTCCTCCCTTCTCCTCCTCCCTCCTCATCCTCTCTCCTCTTCCCTCCTCCTACCTCTACCTCCTCCCTCCTCCTCCCTCCACATCCCTCCTCCTCCCTCTTCCTCCTCCTACCTCCTCCTCCTTCTCCGTCCTCCTTCTCCCTCTTCCTCCTCCCTCCTCCTAATCACTCCTCTTCCTTCCTCCTCCATTCTCCTCCTCTCTCCTCCTCCTCCCTCCTCCTCGTCCTACATCCTCCCCTCATCCCTCCTCCTCCTACCTCCTCCTCTCTCCTCCTCCTCACCCCTCTTCCTCCTCCTCCCTCCTCATCCTTCCCCTCCTTCTCCTCCCTCATCCTTCTCCCTCTTCCTCCTCCCTCCTCCTCCCTCCGCCTCCTCCCTCCACCTCCTCCCTCCGCCTCCTCCCTCCTCCTCCTCTCTCCTCCTCCTCCCTCCTCCTCCATCTCCCTCCTCCTCCTCCCCCTGCGTTCTTCTCCTCCCTCCTTCTCCTTCCTCCTCCCTCCTCCTCCCCCTCCCTCTTCCTCCTCCTCCTCCTCGCTCCTCCTGCCTCCTCCTTCCTCCTCCCTCCTCCTCCCTTCTCCTACCTCCTCTCTCCTCCTCCTAATCCCTCCTCCTCCCTCCTATTCCTCCCTACTCCTCCTCCTCCTTCCTCCTCCCTCCTCCTCCTCTCTCCGCTATTTCTTCCTCCCTCCTAACTCCTCCCTCCTCCACCTCCCTCTTCCTCCTCCCAGCTCCTACTCCTCCTTTTCCTTCTTCTGCTGATGCTGCTGCCGCTGCTCCATTTACCCAAGTTAATTGTTGGGGAAGATGTAAAGACCTTTCAAGTGCTCTTTCTAATGCTTTTTGTAAGTTGGTCTTCGTTTATCTAAGGTTGTTCTAACTGCAACCAATAAATGATTAGACAGACAGGCAGACAGACAGACAGACAGACAGAGAGGGAGGGACGGACAGACAGACAGACAGACAGACAAACAGACAGACAGACAGACAGACAGACAGAGAGTCGGGAACGGGAACTTATATGACTACTTATATGAATTAAATGAGATGCTCGCCATCAGGGGCTGGGCGAAGCCGGGCCGGATCAGACAGACAGACAGACAGACATATAGACAGACAGACAGATAGATAGTCGGGAACGGGAACGGGAGCTTATATGACTACTTATATGAATTAAATGAGATGCTCCACACCAGGAGTTGGGCGGTGCCAGGCCGGGTCAGACAGACAGACAGACAGACAGAAAGACAGACAGACAGACAGACAGACAGACAGACAGACAGACAGACAGACAGACAGACAGACAGACAGTCGGTAACGGGAACGAGAACTTATATGACTACTTATATGAATTAAATGAGATGCTCCCCACCAATGACTGGGCGAAGCCGGGCCGGGTCAGCTAGTCTTATATATAAATAAGGATCGTATGTCTGTATCTATCTATGTATGTCCTTTGTGTGTTCGCGAACGGCCCATCCGATTGAGATGAAATTTTCTACACGCCTTCCTTTCAGTCCAGAGCTGTCAACTGTCATAGTTTTTTAGTGTGAAATCGCCTGCTTACTCAGTATTATTTCATTTTTCATTTTTCATCATAATTTTATATATTTCAGGGGACCTAACTCCGTAAAAGTTATTTCAAGGGGCATAACTTTTCTGTATAACTTATAGTCATATTGTGGCATCGTTTTCAAAGATTTATAAACTCTGTGTCCATAGTTATGTACCGGCATATGAGTTATAATAAATAATGATACAAACTGTAAGGCATTTTCAAAGTTTTCATAAAAATAATGCACAATGCATAACATTGTAACTCATCTTTATTTGCTTAAGAAGTTACTGTAGTCATGCAGGTGATTAGCAAGCGTTTTCATTAAAAATAATGGATGGTGTGTGGAAGGACATTCTTTTAAGTTACTTTTTTTGTTGTATGAATTTAATGAGAACTTATATGACTACTTATATGAATTAAATGAGATGCTCCCCACCAGGGACTGGGCGAAGCCGGACAGGGTCAGGCAGACAGATAGACAGACAGACAGACAGACAGACAGACAGACAGACAGACAGATAGTCGGGAACTTATATGACTACTTATATGAATTAAATTAGATGCTCCACACCAGGAGCTGGGCAATGCCGGGCCGGGTCAGGCAGGCAGACAGACAGACAGACAGACAGACGGACAGACAGTCGGTAACGGGAACGAGAACTTATATGACTACTTATATGAATTAAATGAGATGCTCCCCACCAGTGACTGGGCGAAGCCGGGCAGGGGCAGCTAGTAATTAATAAAACAACGAAGGGAACTGAAACAGAAAGGAGGCGAATCCGACAACAGCAGGATGAATTATAAGTCTTTAACTCGAGAAATAAGAAATAATACACGAAGGGACAAAAACCAATATATACAAGATTGTTGTACCAGAATAGAGCAATATCATCAGACTGGAAGAGAGTGTACGAAATGTTCAAAGAAATGAAGTTATTGACAAGAAATGTTCAACCTCAATTGAATGTTATCTGTGACAAAATGGGAAATTCCTTAACGGAATCTAGACAAATTCTAGAAAGATGGCAGAAGTACTGCAGTGGAATGTATGATATGAGTGACAGTGAGGATATGAATGAAATACATGAGCCAATGACAGCAGAGACAGAACCTGAACCCTCATTAGATGAAATTGCATGGGCAACCTGAAGAATGGTAAATCACCTGGATGTGATGAGATTCCAGCTGAACTAATTAAAGCGGGAGGAGAAGAAAGCAAACAAATTTATCACGCATTATGTAAAAAGATATGGAAATATGGTATTTGGCCAAAAGATTGGAAAAAGAACTATCTTCATTCCAATACCAAAAAAAGGCCAACCAGAAATTATGCACCAACTATAGAACTGTTGCCCTGATCAGTCATGCAAGTAAAATTCTACTAAAATCATAATGGGAAGACTTCGTAAGAAAATGGAAGAAGAAATTAATGTGGTTCAAGCTGGATTTAGACAAGGAAGAGGAACAAGAGATCACATTCTCAACATGCGTTTAATAATAGAGAAGTGCAGAGAATTTAATGTAAACCTATTCTCGTGTTTTGTGGATTATTCAAAGGCATTTAACTGGGTACAACATCAGACACTTTGGGAAATCATGTGGAATATAGTCTTACCGTCACATGTAATACAACTCATACGAATGCTCTATCTAGACCAACAAGCAGTGGTTAGAATAGATGGCGAGACATCAGATTGGTTTGACATCAAGCAAGGAGTCCGTCAGGGATGTGTGCTGTCCCCTATTTGTTTAACCTGTACGCCGAAAATATAATGAGAAATGTAAGAAATGATATAAACAAGGAGCTGTATGATGCCTTAAATACCATTGTCTTTGTTATTTCTTCCTGACACATGTCATCATTTGTTATCACTGTCCTTCCTACCTGCTGCCTCTTATCTCCTAAGAGAGCATATATCCTCCATCAAGTCATGTCAAGTTCTATGTAGAGTTGTGAAAGATTGGTAGGATTGTGTAGACGTGAGCAAGATTGCTGGGGGTTTGTAGACTTGTGCAAGATTGTTGGGATTTTGTAGACTTGTGCAAGATTGTTGGGATTTTGCAGCTAAAATTGTCAATGGGATGATGAAGCCAGCCCCGCACAAACAATCTGTAGTCGCCTCTTACGTCATGCATGGTAGGTTATACAAGTAAATAGGAATATTCTTAAACAATTGAATAGGTACAATTATCTTGGAACAGTGGAACAGTCATAACATCTGATAATATACACAAACAAAGAAACACACATTACACCTTGTAAATATACATTGATTTGTATGAAATAAACGTTAAAAAAAAAAAAAAAAAGAATTATTAAAAAAAAAAAAAAGTATATATGATAAAAGAAAAAAAAATAATCAAAAAAAAAAAAAAAAAAAAAGTCATAACATCTGATGGAGATGCCTTGAAGAGATAAGAACAAGAATCTCCATGGCGAAGGTATCCTTTTGCAAGATGGGAAACATATTGGCCAATAAAAAGATGTCATTTGCAACGAGAAAAAGAGTGTTGAAGTGCTACATAGAACTGGTACTTTTGTATGGATATGAAGCGTGGACAATGGCGGTGGGAATGTAGGTTCTGAGGAAAATGCAAAAAATGCCATGGACGGAAAGAAAAACCAATGACTAAGTCCTACACGAAACAAATAAAAACCGTAAACTGATTAGAGAAATTAGACATAGACAGTTACAATTTTTTTTTGTCCCCTTATGAGAAGAAATAAATTGGAGAACTTGGTGACAACTGGCAAGATTGAGAGAAAAAGAACAAGGGTTAGACAGAGAAGTAAATACCCAGATGGCTTGACCACGTGGTATGGTCAAGACAAGAACATAGAGCTGATTCACGACTCTGGTGATCAGCTGAAATGGCGAAACATGACCGCCCACGATTATCGGCATGGCACATGACGATGATGATTCTTTGATACCCCTTTTCGGAATTAGTAACACATAATCGAGTTATAGTTCTCTATAACAAGCAATTATTGACTAGTATTTGCCATTTGCAATCCCAAAGAAATCAGGAGCGTTGGAATGTGAACAACATCGAACAATTTGTATAATGAACCCAATCACGAATATTTTGCTGAGAATTATCATGCGAAGAGTTAGGAAGAAAATACAACCTGAAATAGGGGAAGAATATTGTGGGGTCATAGAGTGCAATAGTACAGAAAATACTGTGTATTTGCTGAGAACATTAATGGAGCGTTCGATAGAGGTAGACAAAGACTTGCATCTTTGCTTAATTGACTACACATATGCTTTTAATAAAGTAAGACATATCAGCATTATAAAGATGCTTGCAGATCTACACATTGATGGGAAAGATCTCAGACTTTGAAAAAACATATAATGGAAACAAGCTACCATAAAGATTGATAATAAAGTAGGTCAATATCAGTCTATCAAGAGATGAGCTACAGGGATGTGTAATATCTAGATATCTTGTTTCCTTATACAGTGAAAATATTTTTAGATATCTAGAGGACACGGAGGAATCACCATGGAGATTCGGGGTTGGGGTGGGAGAAAAAAGAGGGGACGGGGGACATAACATCAATCACATTATCTATGCGGATGGTATTAATTGCAGACAATGAACAAGATTTCAACATTTAATAGATATGGTTTCGTCCACAATGAACAACTAGGATTAGAATTAAACTGTAAGAAAACATAAATTATGGTCACCTCTAAGAAAAAGGAAATGCCACAATAAGGATAAATGGAAATATTCTTAAACAAGTAAATCGGTACAACTATCTATGCAAGTCATAACATTTTATGGGAGGTGCCTTGAATAGATTAGAATAGGGGGCCCCAAACCACTTCCCGCGGGCCGGATCCGGCCCGCGACGTCATTTCATCCGGCCCGCCGACGTACTCGAAATTGCTTGATATAACATATGGAACACGAGAGGTTGTGATACAATGTAAATGTAAATATTATGTTTAGAATAATAGGAGATCTTCACACGTGCGGAGACCTCTTGGCTGCAATGTGTCTTAAATTTTCTATTTTAAATGATAAATTACTGTATCCAGATTTTCTTGCTTATTGTAATGTTTGATTAATTCGCGCCATCCCAAGTCCTTCCCCGGCTCGTCGTAGCGCCGCATACTCTCTGACGTTACCATGATTTCCATGGCCACACACACACACACACACACACATACACACACACACACGCGCGCGCGCGCATCTTTCCCTCTCCCAGATGCGACTGGCTGTCAACAAAGGTTAGATGCTCCAGAAATATTTACTTATTTTTGCCAGTCAACCATTTTATAAGCATGTAACAAGGATTTCTTTTGTTTGGCAGTGACAGGTAAGTTAACTACACGTGTGAATAGAAGCAATAAAGTAGCAAACATAGTTTTAAAATGCCATAGAAGACTCGTGTTCTTCTTCTTCTTCTTCTTCTTCTTCTTCTTCTTCTTCTTCTTCTTCTTCTTCTTCTTCTTCTTCTTCTTCTTCTTCTTCTTCTTCTTCTTCTTCTTCTTCTTCTTCTTCTTCTTCTTCTTCTTCTTCTTCTTCTTCTTCTTCTTCTTCTTCTTCTTCTTCTTCTTCTTCTTCTTCTTCTTCTTCTTCTTCTTCTTCTTCTTCTTCTTCTTCTTCTTCTTCTTCTTCTTCTTCTTCTTCTTCTTCTTCTTCTTCTTCTTCTTCTTCTTCTTCTTCTTCTTCTTCTTCTTCTTCTTCTTCTTCTTCTTCTTCTTCTTCTTCTTCTTCTTCTTCTTCTTCTTCTTCTTCAGCGTTTCGAGCCATTGAGGTTCTTTGCTGCAGATACAATCCGTCTCCATTCGTCTCTCTGGTGGACCTTCTCTTGCCAGTCATTGATTCCAAGTGCTTGTAGGTCTGTATATGTATTATCTCTCCACAGCCTTCTTGGTCTACCTCGGGGTCTACGGTCATTTATTTCCTGAGTGTAGGCGAATTTTGTTTCCCTATTATCTTCCATTCTTTCTATATGCCCTAGACATTGTAGTCTATTAGCCTTCATGATACCAGTGATTAGCGGGGACTTAAACAGATCATGAATGTCTTTGCTACTTCTTCTTTTCCACTCTCCACTTTGTGTATCCCTAATGGGTCCAAAGATGCGTCTTAAAATTTTGTTCTCAAAGGTTTGTAACAAGGCTTCGTCTCGTTTCGTTGTACTCCAGGTTTCAGAGCCATACAGCATAACTGGTCTGATCAGTGTTTTGTATATTGTGATTTTGGTGTTACGAGAGCCCAAAACGGGCTACAATCACCGAAGATGTCAACCTCGATTTTCCGAAAAGAATTATTCGTAACTTAAAAAGACATTTTTGTGGAGAGATTTTCAGATCTTAATAGTACTGAGGGTGACATTCTTTTGTTCCAGAATTCGTTCCATTGTAACCTTGATGATATCTACCAGTTCAACTACAGTTGGAGCTCACTGATTTGCAAGCAAATGACTTGTTGACAGAGAAGCACAGAGAAGGAAAATTTGTTGAATTTTACCTCTGCTTACATGATGTTGAGTTTCCGAAGCTGAAGAAATTTGCCGCTGGTATGGCACCAGTGTTTGGAACAACTTATTTCTGTGAGCAACCATTTACAAAAATGAAGTATGTGAAGTCAACACATCAAACGTGATTGACTGATTAACATTTGAAAGTAATTCTCTTGATTGGATGCAACAATTTCAAACCAAACATCTTGAAAGCGAAATATCAGTTTAAAAAATATCACTAATATTTTTTGTTGCTTAGTTTATGAGATTCGGATATTTGCACACTAGATCTGATGTAACTATGTTTTTGCTAATGCCGCCTTCTTTAATAACTTGTTTTAGTAAATAAATATGTTGCTTGACTTTGGTTTTTGTGCATTGCTCGCAACGCACGGTTGATTAACTTAGTTTTTCGTCTTTTTTTTTTTTACCAGCGGTTTCGTTCTGGCTTGCAAGTATTGTTAAAGTTGGTTGCATATCCTTTACAGGACGATTGCAGTCAATACCAGCATTTTTGTTTATGTTGTTGATGTCTTAGCAAGTTTACGTTCAGTAGTTTGTCATTGCTTTCTGAACGACCGGCACTCATAACATTGCGTAAAACACCAGCACAATGCGGTCTGCTGCCAAATTGCGCGCAGTTGTATTTCGAACGCGGGTGTACGGGATTACGAACCGCGTCCGTAAGACCTTGGCCACTGAGATCGACGCAAGTATTGTACAGAATGAATATCCGGCCCGCGCTCGTCATTTTGTCAGTTATCCGGCCCGCCGTGAAAAATGTTTGGTGACCCCTGGATTAGAACAAGAATCTCTATGACAAAGGCAGCATTTTGGAAAATAGAAAACACACTGACTAATAAAAAGATGTCAGTTGCAACGAGAAAAAGAGTGTTAAAGTACTATATCGAATCCGTACTGTGGTACGGATGTAAAACGTGGACGATGAGCAGAAAAGGTGAATAACTTCTAATGGGATTGGAAATGTGATATCTGAGGAAAATGCAAAGAATACCATTGACAGACAGAAAAACCAACGAGAAAGCCTTACAAGAGGCAAATTAAAGCCGCAAACTAATTAGAGAAAATAGACGCAGACAGTCACATTCTTTCGGGCACGTTATGAGAAGAAATAAACTAGAAAATTTGTTAACAAATGGAATGATTGAGGCGAAAAGAACAAGGGGAAGGCAGAGAAGTAAATATCAAGATGGCTTGACCACATGGCATGATCAGGACAAGAACACAGAGCTAAACACGACTCTGATGATCGTGTAAGATGGTGAAATATTACCGCCCACACTGATCGGCATGACACATGATGATGATAATTTGCCACTTTATTCCCTTTTTCAAAACTTACTTGTTGATATATTGGTTAAGACATGTCTAAACAATTTTCTTTGGTTTTGTACATGATTTACTATTCTTATTTCGTGAAACCTGCTTTGGTGCAGCGAGCAAATCGGTAACGTATGCGTAGCTTGCGTTATGTATTGATTTAAAACCTATGCTGAGTCCTTTAAAAAATAAACTTGAGGAAAATGAAAATATTTTGACTAAAGTAAAGTTTATGAATGTCTGGATAAAATAATTATGGAGGGAGGTGTACCCTCCAAGCGGAGAAAAAGAAGACTACAATGTAGATGAATTAAAGATGTGATAGATAAGGGTAATGTTAAAGACAAGCGAGCAAGAGGTAGACAATGATTCAAATAGGCAGATAACACCAAGAGATGGATGAACAGCAATTTGACAGAATTTACAGTCAGAGCAAGTCTTTCAAGAAAGAAAATGAAGATCGTAAACTGATTAGAGTCATTAGACGTAGGCAGTCACAATTGTTTGGGAATGTTATGAGAAGAAATGAATTGGAGAACTTGGTGACAACTGGCAAGATCGAAAGGAAGAGACCAAGGGGAAGACCGAGAAGTAAATACCTAAATGTCTTGGCCACGTGGCATGGTCGAGACAGAAACACGGAGCTGATCCACGACTTTGATGATCGAGTGAGATGGCAAAACATGACCGCTCACGCTTATCGGCATGGCACATGATTGATGGATGGACAGTCAGGGCGAGAGACAGACAGTGTTGGAGATCCAATGCAGCCAACCTTCATTGTGCAGACAGCACCTGATAGATTGAGATAAGTAATACTTGACAGCAACAGATGCAAGACAGATGCAACAGATGCAATCATGGATGGGTCGGGCGGAAGATGTCGTCGGACAGGTCTGCAGTCTTACCAGTATCAACCCCGGCAAGGAATGGGTGCCGGTGCCTCCAGCTTTTAAGTGTACCTTCTCCTGCATTATCACACTCGACAGACGGTGCAGAGAGCAGAACCCTGCCGCTGTCAATGCAGAGGTTAACGCGCTCATCTATGATCACTCAGATAGCCCCGAAGTGCTCATCTATACAGATGGATCTGTTGTAAAGCAGCAGAGAAGTGCGTGGGCATTTACAGCCCGTTCAGCGGGCCGAACCGTTCAAGAATCCAGTGGTGCCCACTCTATGACCACGAGCAGCATGACGATGGAGGTGATGGCAGTTACACAGGCTTTCATATGGCTGGAATCACAGCATTATACCAACGTGTGTGTACTAAGTGATTCAATGAGCATGATTCAGAAGGTCGAAGCTGGATCTGTACGTAGACAGTGGACTGAGTCGCTGCGGAAGTCTGTTGTCCGCAAAGTCACCTTCATCTTCGTCCCGGGACATGCGGGAGTCGAGGGAAATGAACGAGCTGATAAATTGGCTGGCTCTGCACCCCCTGTAGATGGCCAGCCCATGGATCGTGCCGATGTCATTAACGCCCTTAAAGATATGGCGAGAACAGAGGATTTTGACGCCAGTGATTCCACATCGCTCTCCAGGATGAAAGACCTGGGAGTAAGAATCGGCACAGCCAGACGCGAGAGGTACATCGGGAAAACAAAGCGCCTCGTCAACCAACACAGAACTGGCACTATTAGCCACCGGACGCTGATGCATATGCTGGGGGGAGGATCTGAGCACCTATGGACATGTCCGGAGTGCAACGAAGATACCCCAACTGATAACTGATAACTGATAACAGATGCAAGACATCTGGCTGATGTTAAGGATACATTTCGAAAGACTGTGTTGGCAAAATGTGTCACATGACAAGTAATTGACGGATAATGATATATACTGAACATGACACTAAACACACTCATCGTTCACAGTTTGTTGGTTGGTTAGTTAGTCATCAGATTATCCCCAAAGCACATAGAACCACTCAATCTTGACGTGGAGTTCATGATGAATTTACATCGATTCTTTCTTTTGTGCACACAGAAACCGACTAACTAATCTCCTGGAGTTCACTACAAATTCCTCCAAATAAGATCTAAAAGGTAACCTGTTCTGGAATTCCTTGTCTCATTTTAACAAAAATACAAACAAACAAACAAACAAACAAACAAGCTAACAAACGAACAAACACACAACCAACCAAACACTAAAAAGGGTCATTTGTTGAGATGACTACTGCATTGAAACATCTTCCTTTTTATAAAAAGATTCGGAAGTCAGCATGGTCGAATTGATTGATTGATTGATTTAGGAATCGACATCACAGTATTCGAGGCATTCCCATAAGCGCTCCGTCCCAATCATCAGCAACCAGCGAAGAGTTCCAACACCAATAGTACCAGTAGCAATCTGATTATATGTCCGTCTCGCCTTTCCTCTGAGCGTTGAGCGTCGGCCAGATCCCCTCGTCACTCCTCGCTGCCTCATTCTTGCCAGACCATTTGCTCCTCCGAGGTGTACACGTGCTCCCACAAAGTCGCAACCACGTCTGCCTTGTCATGTATCAATACTCCACCAAGTTCTGCAGAGCCAGCCAATCTGTCCGCCTGTTCATTTCCGCACGAAGCCTGCCCTTCCTCACCCTCGTCAGCATGCTTTCTGAGTCAGTTACAATCACGATGTGTGTGTGTGTGTGTGTGTGTGTGTGTGTGTCGTATTCTCCATCCAGCGGAGAGCCGCAGTGACTGCCTCCACCTCCATTCTTAAGCCGGATGTTGTGGTATCATATGCCAGGCTCTCCTGCACCAAACGCCTACCATTAGCTTTGGCTATGAACCCCCAGCCACTTCTCTCACCTCTTGACACCAAACCATCTGTGCATATAATCACATCACCCGAGTGAGCATTGTCCTGAATTAGTTGCTGGATTTCCACTTCCGTGGTCCCTGCTGGCCTCTCCCTGCACACCTGACTTAATGTGATTATAACTCTGCACAAGTCTGACTGCTCCGCTGGCACTCTGACCCACCCGTCTCCTCGCATAATGTTCTCCAAGGGGCACACCTGTCTGATCGTATCCTTCGCCCGAGCCATCCATGATTTCCCTCTTATCAGTCGCTGACCCTTAACTGCGTCCAGCGCCTCATGCAGTGGGTGAACTGTGTCTGCAGCTACTCTGAGATATGCCTTCGCCTGCATCACCTTGAGCCTACCAGCAACAGTCGGCAGACCAAGGATGTAATGTATACACACTACTGGGGTGTCTCTGGTGCATCCCAGAATGACCCGCATAGCTTCGTTCTGTATGCGCTCTAACTCTCTGACTCTCTGAGACAGTGAGCAGTCCTAATCCATAATCAATTACTGAGAGGATCAAGTGCTGGTATAGTGTGAAAAGCATTCTCTGCTCAGTGTCCATTGCAGCCATAGTTTTAAGTGCACTGAGTCCCTTTTGAGATCTTGTCACAACCGTCTCCACATGGTCCTTGAAGGATAGGCTCCTGTCAAATGTGAACCCCAGATACTTCAGCTTGTTCTCTCTGCTGACCTTTCTACCATCTGTTGCGAGGCTTGGGACATCAGCTCTCACAATCCTGTTGTCCAGAGAGCACCACAAAACAGCCGCCATTTCTGGGTGGATGACAGCACTCATTTCTGTGCACCAGTCAATCACTTTATCTACTGACGCCTGTAACTCCTGGGCTGTTTGCTCCCTATCTCTCTCCTGCCTATATGCAAGAATATCATCTGCAAATGTTAGTATTCTTCCAACCCCTGGTGCTTCTAGGTTTGCAATCTTGCTCGTATAAACGTTAAAGAGCACCGGTCAGACTGCAGATCCCTGTGGCAGTCCCGGGGTTAAAATATGTGGCTCTGAGGTCCATGCACCCAGATGGAGAGCAACCCGACGAGAATGCAGGACGGCTGCTATCCAGTTCATCAACCAGGGATTTACTCCCTTCTTCATCAGTGCGGTCATCAAAATATAATATCGAACTCTATTGTACGCATCCTCGAGATCAAGCGCTGCTGCCATCGTTTCCTGTCTACTCTGGAACCCCTCATAAACGTCAAAGGCAAAAGTGGCTTCATTTGACCAGGTATCTTTTCCTGGCCTGTAACTCCCCAGGCCTCTTGGAAGAAGCTTCCCCCCTTTCCAAAAACTCTTGCAGGTTGACTGCGACTATCTTTTCTAGAACCTTCCCAAATGTATTTTGAAGGGTGATGATTCTAAAGCCGCTAAGATTTAAATGATTCTTGAATGGTTTTGGGAGAGGGATGAGATAGCTGTGCACCCAATCCTGCGGTACTGATGCTGTCCTAATGCTCTGGTTAAAGCAATCGGTCATCTCCTCCAGGTCTGCATCGCTCAAACCCTTCATGTGGCCATACCTATACCCCATCGGGCCCTGGTGCCGTGTCTTTTGCCTTTTTCAAAATGTGTTTAACATCTTCCACCCGTATGATGTCTTCATAATGCATATTCTTCATAGTGCCAGATAATTCCTCTCTAACTGCATCCCTGGTGTCCGCATCATTATGATTGGTCTGCTCTAAATATCTCTAGAGAAACGCCTCCCCTTTCTCTTTGTCTGTTGTCACGCGCACACCATCATCTCTATAAATTGTTCCCACTGTCATAGGCCGATCTTTTCTCTGCAATTGCCTGTGCAGTTTCCAGAATTTTCGCAGTGTTTTATCACCTCCAATCTCCTTCATGAAACATTCCCATTTTGCCTTTTCGGCCTCTGCAGCACAGCGCTTGAAAACCTCCACCTTGACTTTCTTGACATTTTCCGCTGTGTCCACTTCCTCTCGTGAGCTTCGAGGTGTCTGTCGCACTTTCTTTAGCGGCTTCACTGCAGCTCTCTTGCTTTCCAAGCATGGTCTACTTCTGGGTCCACCTTGGGGCTGCAAAAAAGGAGTCGAATGGATAAGAGTGCAAGCTCTTAAACTTCCGGTGCTCTGATGCCATGGTAGAGGGTTGAACACTTACACCTGTATTTCGTCTAAAACGTTGACTTTTCATCCTTGACTTTGGTATGTAATTTACAATTACCTCAGAAGTCGGAGTGGGTTCTCATGATGGCGCGGAACACTGGTTATAGGGAAAGCTAATCGACACGCATAAATCAATCCAGCGTGCTGGAAGTTGTAGCACATATATGGAATACGCTTGAGTACTAAGCGAAACAAATTAAATAAACACAACCTTATCAACCGTCAATTGCCATACAAACTTCAACAAAAGCACGCACAGAATCTCGCTCGCAAACTACCATCTGGATTACTGCACTGATGTCACGAATGTTCCATTGACCCACAGGAGATGTCTGCCATTTCCCTCTGTACAATTCTGTGTAGCACCGTTAATCTCTGGAGTCGAGTATCGACCGCGTTCATCTCCCCATCTCTCTCTGTTCATTTCTCTCCCTCTACAACTATATATCGTCAATAATTATTTACAGTTGCCAGCATAAAATACGCGAATAGTGTTTTCTTTTACAACATTTCTGTGCAACTGACGATATTTTGTCCCTATAGCTCATTTCATGGATATTTATGCGTCTGGGTTGACCTGCTTGGTTCGTCCACTGGCAAGCTGTATCCACGATGTAAGAAATTCATTTATCATGTGCCGTGCTGATAAGCGTAGGCGGTCATATTTCGCAATCTCACATAATCACCAGAGTCGTGGATCAGCTCAGTGTTGTTTTCTCGACCATGCCATGTGGCCAAGCCATCCAGTTATTTACTTCTCTGCCTTCCCCTTGTTCTCTTCCCCTCGATCTTGCCAGTTGTCACCAAGTTCTTCAATTTATTTCTTCTCATAACGTGAACAAAAATGTTGACTGTCTAAGTCTAATTTCTCTGATGACTGCAATATTTTCATTTGTTTCTTGTAGCACCTGGTCATTGGTTTTTCTGTCTGTCCATTTAAGAAATATACCACATAAATATATTTCTGTGTTTGTATACAACGTCTATGGCTTAGGTGATAGTGAAACGAGTAGTTTCATAAATCTCCGGCACACCGAGTCGAGGGTTCGAAATCAGCCGCCGGCGATTTGGAAGCAGACCGCTTTGCGTTGAATTCGATGGTATGAAACGTGAAATTTTCAGAAAGCAATGGCAAACTGCTGAGCTTCAGTTGCCTGGTAAATCACAAGCAGCAATAAATGCTGAGGTTAATAGCAACTCATGTAAAGGGCATGCTACTAACTTTTCTTTATGTATAAAGTGATGTGAAATTTTTGGACGAAGAGCTTTTTTTGGCGATATAGCATCCCTTACTTAGAAATAAGAAGGATCGGTATCACTTTATAAAGATGTTACATATTGAGTATGGTATGCATAGTACAGAGTTAACCGAAGTGGATTAAGTTGACGAATGAAGAAACAGAGGTAATAGTCACAACAATAAACTGAAATACCACATGTGTAATAAACTAAAGATTGGAGACACTGATGAAAGTAACCGTGGAACTCGAAAAATAACAGTTAAACATCTGATGCAGGGGTGTCCAACATATGCAGAACAGAGAAATGTATAAAAAGGGGCAGATTATATGGGGATATTAACAATCTTAAGTCGGCTGCTGCTTTCTTGGTATTAATTCATATTCAGGTATGAAGTTGAACGAAGAAGAAGATGAAGAAGAAGAAGAAGAAGAAGAAGAAGAAGAAGAAGAAGAAGAAGAAGAAGAATGAGGAAGAAGAAGAAGAAGAAGGAGAAGAAGAAGAAGAAGATAAAGAAAAAATGTTTCGATTACGTTTCTGTAACATAAAATAAGTACCAATAAAATAATTTAGACTTCATTTCGTGTTGAATAGTTTGTTTAACTACAACTACAACTACAACTCAACTACAACTACAACTACAACTGCACACACACACACACACACACACACACACACACACACACACACCTACTTACACACACACACACACACACGCACGCACAAACTTGCCATTTCTTCACTGCGGTGTCAATATGTAACCTTCTATAACAAGGTCTCTGAGGGCGAATTCTCAAGCAAAGCACAATACCAGCAACAATAACGATAACAATAACAATAACAGCGACAGCAAGAATGACAGTACCAACAAGGACAGAAACAGCAACAACAACACTAACGACATCAACAGCAACAGCAATAACAGTCACGCCACATCAACAAAAACAAAAACAAAAACAAGGACAATAATTAAATTAACAAGAACAATAACCATGACGCCAATAACAACCACAAAAACGACAATAAATACGACAACACCAACACCAAAATCAACATCAGTAGGCGTCATGCCTACAACAGCCACAACAACGATGATAATTACGACAACACTAACACCAAAATCAACAACACCAGTAAACACAACACCAACAACAGTACTGTACTGTGTTGTTTGTCCATCAAGAATGATGATGACCATTCATTTCATCCAGTGGGGTTGAAAGTATGGAGCCGTGAGTTCTAAGATGGCTGATAAGGCCTATTTTGGCTCGAAATGTTCTTTACAATGCGGACAAAGAATGCTTGACATTTCGGGAGGAGGATTTTCTGCAGTGGTTTTTCTGTTCTGTCTTTTCTTCACAGCTCCTGCAGTCCTGGTTGCCTCACAAGTGACTGCACCCTTGCGTAATGATGCACGCCACGAATTTCGGTCTCTGGCTGCAGTCTCCCAGGTGTCATGATAAATTCCAAAAGAATTCAGTGAGATTTTCAGAGTGTCTTTAAAGCCTTTCCTCTGGCCTCCTTGGGAGTGTTTACCACAACGCAACTCGCCGTAAAAAATTCGTTTAGGGAGCCTGGCATGCGTTTCTGGCATGCGAGTCAAGTGACCAGCCCAGCGAATCTGATTCTTCATTAGTAGAGTGTGAATACTGGGCATGGACGCTCTTTCTAGGACTTCAGTGTCTGGGATCTTGTCTTGCCATTTAATCTTCAGTAACTTCCTAAGGCAGACTGTGTGGAAGTGGTTTAATTTCTTAGCGTGTCGCTGATAAACAGTCCAGGTTTCACAAGCATATAGCAGTGTGGATAATACAACTGCTGTGTAGACTTTCAGCTTTGTTTGCAGGCTTATTCCAATTCTGTCCCATACATTTTTGTACAGTCTGCCTAAAGGCCGCGCTGGCCTTGGAGATTCTTGCATTCACGTCATCATCAATTGTGGCAGCTTGTGACACAGTGCTGCCAAGATAGGTGAATTTGTCCACAACATTTAGACTATGACTATTCACTTTGATATTCGGCACAGTGTGATTATTCCCTGGAGCTGGCTGGTACATAACTACAGTCTTTTCCAAATTGATATTGAGCCCAAAGTTGGCACAGGCATGTGAAAAAGCTGAAACATTATGTTGCATGTCCGCCTCTGAGTTGGCGTATAGAGCGCAGTCATCAGCAAACAGGAGCTCTCTGACAGTGTCGCTGTCAATTTTTGATTTTAGCTTTCAGCCTTCTGAGATTGAATAACTTTCCATCCATACGGTAGTTGATGTCTATTCCAATGTCATTGTTCTCGAAGGCATTCGTCAGCATAGCTGAAAACATGAGGCTAAACAGTGTTGGTGCCAGACAGATCCTTGTTCTCCCCATTGGTGACAGAAAAGGGCTCAGACAGTTCACCATTTTCCTGTACTCTTCCCTGCATGCCATCATGAAATAGCCGCACTTTTTGGACAAAATTTCGTGGACAGCCATAATCTTCCACAGTCCTTCTCTGCTGACTGTATCAAAAGCCTTGATAAGGTCAATAAATGTGGAGAACATTTCGCAGTTCTGTTCCTGACAACAACAGTAACAACATAAACAAAAGCAGCAGTGACAATGCCAACAACAACAGAGAAAACAACAATAGGAACGACATCAAAAACAGCGAGAAAATCAGTATGGCAACAACAACTACAGCGAACACGACAACAATAACAACCGTTGCATCAGCAATGAAGACGCGACACCCGGGTATCAAATGGTAGGTGCGGGTTCTAATCTCCAACACACTGGGCCAAAAGTAAGTGTACTTAACTGATTCTGTGCAAATAAAAAGTAGTTTTGAAACAGACATGGCAGATAATCAAATGAACAATCAGTATACTGTTTCCGTTAAAATTGTGGAAGATACCATGAAACAAAACAAATAACACGGCGACCCTACTACTGCGATATATCGTTCTTCTGTCCAAATGGGATATCACATGTTAAAGTTTGCAGAAGCAATTATGATCAATCAACGCAAGCCAGAATTGTGACATGTTAGTCAGCTTAAAATTACAGTGGTAGATAATTGACATTACTGTGCGAATATGTGTATATTTCAACTTGAAGGATTTATCTAGTTAATTTCACGTAAGTTGTGTGATTTCTGCAGTATGTACCTGACGAGATGCAGCGAAATATGCCAGTCAATAAATCGTGCAATCTATTGTTTGTGTCTTCGTTATTCAAATTCACTACGGGAAAACATTGTTTTGAATATCACATGTTGCGATATATTATTCTTTGACACTGAATCAATTAAATATCAGGCATCTCCCAGTGAGAAATGACAAAAACACTATCCTGGATACAGTATCCTGGATATCCGACAAGAATACAGACAATGGCTGCTGAGCGGCAAACTATGTTAATTTTATTTGTTGAAATCTGTATCTAGAGAAGCATGAACGTGAAGCAGACTATGTTAACAACATCAAATCACACAGCTTGACCCACAAAAATAAAAACCCCCATTATACAACAACGCCCACTCGTTTGTGTATAATTCAATAATCCTGGCAGAATATGTTAAATATTATATGAGATGAATTAGCATACTTTAACGACACTCGGAAAAATAACGACAAGAGTTTAATTAATTCAAGATAATGATCCATCCATCCATCATGTGCCATGCCGGTAAGCGTGGGCGGTCATGTTTTGCCATCTCACTCGATCACCAGAGTCGTGGATCAGCTCCGTGTTTCTGTCTCGACCATGCCACGAGGCCAAGCCATCCAGATATTTGCTTCAAGGTCTTCCTCTTGGTCTGTTCCCTTCGATCTTACCAGTTGTCACCAAGTTCTCCAATTCATTTCTTCTCATAACATGCCCATAAGATAATGATAATCTTATTCTAAATAAGTAAAGAAGCATCGTTGTGTTCTGCATATTATTTTGGTTAATCTGGAATGTCAACCAGCGCAGGGTCTCGTATGCTTAAAGAGAGGAACTTAGACAATGACTGTATAGGTTGGTTCTGAACCTATCTGATTGACACACATAGTCTAAAACTGCCTACAAGCTAAGCCATCATCAGAGTTACAGTGGGGTGAGGCCCACGGCAGTGTTCTCTAGCTTGCGTAGATGATGGCTAAGTCCTCAGCTGGCTTGGTTACCGGGTAATTCATTATTGCTAGTCTTGTTCTTAGTCATTAAGCATCAGAAGGCTTTCTAATCATTAAGTATCTGTCTTCCGCGTGAAAATTCCCCAAAAGAGCTGCATGAACCATCTCGTCAACGATTGATTTTTGATTGAAGGCAAGCAATTTCAGAAACTGACATGAGTTAATACAATCTGTACATGCGGCTTGCTGCACAAGTAAATGACCCACTAACCATATTTTTGCGTATGTTGGCAATAATCTTTCCCCTTTAGTTAGTATTAAAACACCTATGATAATTTTATCCAATCCAATACGATATTGGAGATTAGAGCACACTTTTATGCTAGGATAGTTCCCTTGGCAATCAGTCATGCTTGGGAGACAAGGGGAAACACTACATTATCTTTCAGAGATTTCATGGTCTTTTACCATTAAGATAACACCAACATGTGATCTAACAACAGTAGGCAAATGTTTGACGAGGTTGATAAATTTAAATTCTTATAGACAATCATAACATCAGATGAAAGTGGCATAACAAAGGTTAACAGCAGAATAGGACAAACAGAAGCTGTATTTCATACAATGAAATTTATATTATACAATAAGTCACTATCACTGAATGTCAGAATGAGGGTATTAAAGTGTTATATAGAACCTGATTTGCTGTATGGCAGTGAATCATGGAACGTGAATGATCAAACTAAGAAGAACATGGAAGTAACGGAGATGTGGTTCCTGAGACGAATGTTTCGAGTACCTTGGACTGTTAGAGTAACTAACTGTTGCCTGGAAGAGGGTAATGAAAGTAGAACAGTATACACAAACATAAGAAAGAGACAAACATCGTTCTTTAATAACATAATAATAACAGAGGCATTGGAGACATAATGATAACAGAGGCATAGGCATAACACAACGAGCGGACGGATCAGCGCTGAAAGAGACAGGGGCAGACAGAGAGCTTAAAAGCAATTATCATGGAGGATTGCCACCAATATAATCGACCCACAACACCACAGACCGAGCTCTATGGAGAGACTAGAACGTCTATGCAACTTTACAGAAACACACTAATGATGATTTACATCCATATACAAACACAATCATATAAATTTTGTTTGCAAAAGTATACACACAATAGGAAATGAATCTTGATTTAAGAATAGTAGGTGTATGTAAGCAAGGAGGCTAATTAAAGGTGATTACAGGATGGCTGAGTAATATTCGAAAATGAGATTACTTGGTTAACTCGCCTAAAGAAGATGCCATTTCTCGGATTTGAAAACCTGGTAGAGTTACACTGATGGAGCCGAGCTTCATGACGTTTGTGTCACTGGGGTTCCAGAAGTATATATATATATATATATATATATATATATATATATATATATATATATATATATATATATATATATATATGTACACATACACATTGGCACCTTGCCGTCTTGACAGACGATAGTTTGTGCTTTAAAAAGGCATAATAACTTTTACCTATGGCGGTAGCGAATGTGACTGATAAGGCCAATTCGCGCTGTAAATGTTCCGTTCACAGTGGGTGCATGTGAACACGTGGTCATTTCCACCATCATGCACCATCTTACGTCTCACACGCTCGGTGTGTGACTTATCTGCAATAATTTTCTCCTTTGTCTTTATTCCATTTCTGATCTTTGCCCTCCATGCAACACGTTCAGCGGCGACTTGCTCCCACTGTGCATTATCAATGCCTGTATCAATCATGTCCCGCTTACACACATCTTTGTATCGTAGTAGAGGCCGACCCTGAGATCTCTTACCCATCTGTAATTCACCAAAAAAGATATCCTTTGGTATTCTACCATCATCCATCCTCCTAAGATGTCCTATCCATCTAAGTCTACGAAGACTGAGCATGGAATAAACCGTCACATAACCAGATCTTTCCAATACTTCAGTATTTGTGATTTTGTCGTTCCACTTAATACCAAGAATTCTTCGCAGACACCGCATATGAAAGCTGTTTAAACGTTTCTCTTGGTGTGAGTAAGTTGTCCAGGTTTCACTGCCATAAAGAAGAGTACTAAGGACACAGGCTTGATAGACAAGGACTTTTGTTTTGGCAGTAAGCTTCCTGTTCTCCCAGACTCTTTTTCTTAACCTGTTCATTGTTGTTGCTGCCTTACGAATCCGGATGTTGATTTCCTGATCTAGGGATAATTTGCTATTTACCACTGATCCTAGATATGTAAAATGGTCTACCATCTCTAGTTCGGCGTCGTCAATAAAGATTGATGGTACCCCATGTGCACCTTGTGACATAATCTGTGTCTTCTTTTTGCTAATTGTTAAACCAAATTCAGAACAAGCATTGGAGAATGCAGATAGTAGACATTGCAATTCTTCCTCAGAGTGGGTCGTAACTGCAGCATCATCTGCAAAAAGCAACTCTCTGATCAGTACCCTCCTAATTTTGGTCTTGGCCTTCAATCTCTGAGCATTGTAGAGGCCGCCATCTGAGCGTGAGTGAATGTATATACCACCATCCTGATCACGAAAGGCATATTTCAGTAGAAGTGAAAAGTATATTCCAAAGAGGGTGGGAGCTAGTACACAACCTTGCTTAACTCCACTCTTGATTTCAAACTCTTCAGAAGTTGCACCATCAAACTTGATTATACCCTTCATGCCTGTGTGGAACGATTCCACAATGGACAGAAGAGTTGGTGGGCAGCCAATCTTCTTTAGTGCCTTGAACAGACCCTCACGACTGACCAAATCAAATGCCTTTGTGAGGTCGATGAAGGCAATAAACAGTGGTTGATTCTGTTCACGGCATTTTTCTTGCATTTGTCGCAATGAGAATATCATATCAATGGTAGACCGGTTCTGTCGAAAGCCACACTGTGATTCGGGGTAGACTTGATCTCCTAGGACTTGAAGTCTGCGCAGAACAATTCTGGCAAATACTTTTCCAACAATACACAGAAGTGAGATACCCCTATAGTTGTTGCAGTCGCTCCGATCGCCCTTGTTCTTGTACAGTGTTATGATGCTTGAATCTTTGAAATCCTGTGGGACTTGTCCTTCTCGCCAGCATAGCTCTATTAGCTGGTGGATCTGTAGAGTGAGTGTGTATTGCCCACTCCTGATAACCTCTATTGGAATCCCATCCTTACCTGGAGCCTTGCCAGATGCAAGTTCATTTATAGCACACTTAACTTCTGTTATGGTGGGAAGTGTGTCCAGGTGGTCAAGAGTTGGTAGAGCCTCTATGGCGTTGAGGGCATCATCCGCTAGTTTGGTCTCACTTGAGTAAAGCTCCAAATAGTGCTCTACCCATCTGTCCATCTGCTGTTTCTTATCAGTTATGATTTCTCCAGTCAAGGTTTTCAATGGTGCACTTCTTTTGATCACTGGACCACAGGCTTTCTTTATTCCTTCATACATGCTTCTGATGTTTCCCTTATCACTTGCGATTTGAATGGACTCACATAACTTGATCCAATAATCATTTGCACACTGCCTGGCAGCCTTTTGCACATCCTTCCTAGCTTGCTTAGCTCACTCAGAGTGTTACGCGTTGGTCTTTCCTTGTTTCTTAAGAGAGCTATCTTCTTCTTATCAATCAATGGCTGCAGAGTCTGGCTGTTTGCCGCAAACCAGTCCTGCCTTTTATGATCCACAGTGCCGTAAACCCCTACGGCAGTTTTATAAAGCGTTTCCTTAAGTTGATCCCACTTTTCATTTACTGTACAATTTTCTTGTTTATCAGTGAAAGCGTCTTCTAGTTGCTGTTGAAACTTAAAGCACTTTTCAGGATCGTGAGTGTTAATAATATTAATCCTGGGGCTAGATTTGTGTTTAGCTGTGTAGATTCTCTTTGGTCTCAGTCTAACCCTTGCAACAACCAAAGAGTGATCCGTATCACAGTCAGCACTGTGGTAACTTCGAGTCAATGATATATGGTTCAGATGTTGTCTCCGTGTGATGATGAAGTCCAGCTGGTGCCAATGGCCGGATCTTGGATGTTTCCATGTGACCTTATGCAGCTCTTTTGTTTTAAAAAAGGAGTTTGTAATACATAGGTCATTTCTGGTGCAATGCTCCAGCAGCCTTTGCCCATTTTCATTCATGCGACCGATGTTGTATTTTCCAAGGCACACTGGCCATGAACTCGAGTCCTTGCCCACACGAGCATTGAAATCACCGAGCATATAAATGTAGTCAGATTTTGGAACTGCCTTGATCACGGAGTCTAACTCCTCATAGAACGAATCCTTCACATCATCAGAGGAATCGAGTGTCGGTGCATATGCAGTAATAATGGTGGCAAAACCACAAGAGGTTGCCAAGCGCAGGGATAATAGTCTTTCATTTCCTCCTGCTGGAATTTCAATCATTCCCAGTAGCGAATTCTTCACTGCAAAGCCCACACCGTGTTGCCTTTTTTCTGCCTGCCCTCTACCCTTCCAAAAAAAGGTGTAATTGTTTTCCCTGAGTGACCCTTCCTCAGCGAGGCGAGTCTCCTGCAGGCCAGCAATATCAATGTTAAGACGATTGAGTTCGGCATCAATCACAGCCGTTTTTCTCACATCGTTAATATTGGTCAAGTCAGTGGAAAATCCTGGACACATGGTTCTCACGTTCCAGGTTGCAAGCCGTAGCTTGAGGTTTCTATTTTTCTTTTTATTAGTACCTGGTGCATTGGTTTTACAGCCTGCGATTCAGATTTTGTCCTAGCCCCAAGCACCCATTGAAGCAGGCAGGCTGTGGCGGATCAGCACCCAATTGGCCGGGGGCTGCCCAGCTTGAGGCGGGCGGTAGCTGATCAGTGACACCTGTAGGTGTCTCCCACCGTCAGAATCAACGCGTGGAGCCCTATGTCTACGCCAATTGACAGGGACTTATAACCGTAACAGTTGCCTCTCGCTTTGATTCCGAGACCGGTTAAGGCCAGGTGTGGAGTTATTGCCTCTCCATAGCACAAAGCCTGAGATGAAATAAAGAGACCATTTGTTGTCCATGCAACATGATCCCTCTCTCGGCCTGCCTAGTTCACTCCAGAGGAAAGGTAACACCCCTACATCTGGAACAAGACAAGCTGCGGAAGCTGCCGGATCAGCAAAGCAATGCTCTAACTGTCCGCCTGTCGGAGCTTCGATCATAGACCAGCCGCCAACCAAGGCTTAGGGCCTGGTTTGCCCTGCCATGACATTTTGTCTTTAGGTTGAATTTCCTCGCACCAGGGTAAGGCTTGTACCCTTCCAATTGCGCTCTTCCGCCCGAAGCCGTTGGCACAATGTGGGGTGTCGGGTTTGGTAAGCGTCGCCCAACGCTCGGCGCTAACAGAAAGCAGGTATTACCGTCTACTGTTATACGGTAGCTCGGTGTCATATCTGTCTAAGACTTGACACCTATATGTATATAGGAAGAGCTGAAAATGAGAGACACGTTTTAGGACAATTTGGATTAGGAAATAGAAATGATGCAGGTGACAAATTAATTGAATTTTGCACAGAAAATGAGTTAACGATAGCCAACACGCTTTTTAAACAACATCCAAGAAGACTCTTCACATGGAAGTCTCCAGACAGTATTACCGAAAATGAGATAGATTTTATTTTAATACAAAGAAGATGGAGATCAAGCATAACATCTGCAAAAACCCTACGTAGTGCAGACTGTGATACAGATCATCAGTTATTAGAAGCAGATCTGAAATTAAAACTCAAAAAGCTTACCCGAGGACCAAGGCCACTTCGTTTTCATCTCACAAAAATACAAGATGCATACAACGTAGAAGTTAGGAATCGTTTTGGGGTCTTGATGTCTGTACAAGAGGAAATGACACCTGATGAACTGGCAGTACAAGCTAGAGATATCTTGATAACTGCAGCCAAAGATTTAATTCCGACCAAGAAAAAGCAACTTAAGCCATGGATTACATCAGACACGTTAGAATTAATAAAACAACGAAGGGAGCTGAAACAGAAAGGAGGTGAATCCGATAATACCAAGATGAGGTATAAATCTTTAACTCGAGAAATAAGAAAGAACATAAGAAATGACAAAAATCAATACATACAAGATTGTTGTACCAGAATAGAGCAATATCATAAGACTGGAAGAGATTATGAAATGTTCAAAGAAATGAAGTTATTGACAAGAAATGTTCAACCTCAATTGAATGTTATCTGTGACAAGATGGGAAATACCTTAACAGAATCTAGACAAATTCTAGAAAAATGGCAGGAGTACTGCAGTGGAATGTATGATATGAGTGACAGTGAGGATATGAATGAGATACATGAGCCAACGACAGCAGAGACAGAACCTGAACCCTCATTAGATGAAATTGCTTGGGCTATAAATCACCTGAAAATGGTAAATCTCCTGGATGTGATGAGATACCAGCTGAACTAATTAAAGCGGGAGGAGAAGAAAGCATACACATATATCATGCATTATGTACAAAGATTTGGAAATATGGTATATGGCCAAAAGATTGGAAGAGAACTATCTTCATTCCCATACCAAAAAAGGGCAACCTGAAATTATGCACCAACTATAGAACTGTTGCCCTGATCAGTCATGCAAGTAAAATTCTTCTAAAAGTCATAATGGCAAGACTTCGTAAGAAAATGGAAGAAGAGATTAACGTAGTTCAAGCTGGAGTTAGACAAGGAAGAGGAACAAGAGATCACATATTCAACATGCGTTTAATAATAGAGAAGTGCAGAGAATTTAATGTAAACCTATACTCATGTTTTGTGGATTATTCAAAGGCATTTGACTGTGTACAGCATCAGAAACTTTGGGAAATCATGAGGACCATGGGCTTTCTATCACATGTAGTACAACTCATAAAAATGCTCTATCTAGACCAACAAGCAGCAGTTAGAATAGATGGCAAGACATCAGATTGGTTTGACATCAAGCAAGGAGTCCGTCAGGGCTGCGTGCTGTCACCCTATTTGTTTAACCTGTACGCTGAAAATATAATGAGAAATGTCAGAGGTGATATAAACAGGGAACTATATGATGCCCTAAATATCGGCGGTCATGACATACCAGAGATTCGATATGCTGATGATACAGTATTACTATCCACAACACAGAATGGCATGGAAAACCTAATAGCCTCAACCCAATTGAATAGTGAAAATCACAACTTATATCTTAACATAGCAAAAACAAAGATAATGCATACAGATAAAACTACCATGGAGAAAGAAATATACATTAATGGGGAAAAATTGGAGGTTGTGGAAAATTTTGAATATCTTGGGTCATTGATTACCAACAACGGGGACACAATGAAAGAAATTAAACGGCGACTATCAATTGCTCTTCAAAGACTAAAACAGCTGAATAAATTATGGAGTGGGACAGACAGAACTACAAAAATTAGATTTTTAAGAGCATGCATCTTTCCCATTGCAACATACGCCTGTGAGACATGGACACTTACTAAACAAGCTGAACAGCGCATAAACGCCTTTGAATATAAGTGTTATAGACGAGTTCTAAAATTATCTTGGGTAAAGAAAAGTACAAATGCATCCATACTTCAAGAGTTGAATATTGAAGAAGGTTGGCTATTAAAGACGATAAAACAAAGAAAATTGAAATATTTTGGTCACTTGAAACGTCACGAAAGTTTGGAGAGAACAATAATGGAAGGGTATATGCCTGGGAAGAGAGGAAGAGGAAGGCCAAAGAGAAGATGGGTGCAGGATGTGGCGGATGATCTCCAGATGGGTGTATCAGACGCGGGACATCTTGCTTATGATCGAGAGGTGTTCCGGAGGGTTGTTATGGGAGCGAGGTTCTGCAAAGGTCATGCTACTGAATGAATATATATATATATATATATATATATATATATATATATATATATATATATATATATATATATATATATATATATATATATATATATATATATAATCAAGTGCCGTGCCGACTGACGTAAGCGTTCATGACTCTCCACAGATCTCGGTCTTTGGTTTTCTGGATCAACTCTGCCGTTGATATTCCACGATGCCACAGTCGCAATCCAACCAGCATCATTTCTCATGGACTTCCTCTGCCTCTCTTCCCCTCAATCTTTCCAGTTGTACGAGAACGGTTTTTCCATCATTTGCAAATTAGGGCACTGAGTTCCCCAATCTGCATATTCTAAGGAACACCGTCTTGTCAGTTAAGGGGAGAGATACTGCAAGGCATATTCGTCACATTAATCCCATCCGATCTCACTCAATACTGACTTCATCACATCCGATCTCATTCATTACTGACTTCATCCCATCCAATCTCACTCAGTACTGACTTAATTCCATCCGATCTCACTCAATATTGCGTTCATCTCATCCGATATCTCTCACTAATGACTTCATCCCATCCAGTTTCGCTCTTTTCTGGGTGTTTCCCATCTAATCTCACTAGATTTTGGGTTCATCACACGCCCACTCCAAATACAGTAATTTTCCTGCTGTTAAATTTCGAATGGTATTTCGAACTCATGTCCCCTGGGTCAGCAGGTAAACTTCATTCATACCAACACACAAAGACAGGTCCAGATTATAGTCTGAAATTACGGCTGAATATTATTTGGTCTCAGATAACGACAGAAAATTATATAGTCTCTGATAGCGACTGAAGATTATATAGTCCCAGATAACGACTGACGATTATATAAAAAAAAAAATGTTTTGCGTATCCTTTACAGGACATCGCTGTCAACATCAGCATCGTTCAGCAGATTGTTGATTTCTTGGCAAGATTACGCTCAGTAGTTTGCCATTGTTTTCTGAGCGGCCGGTTCATTTATCCCGCAAGTCACCAGCGCGGGTAGAACCGCTTCCAATTCTCGCGTGCTGCGAGACCCTGAGTGGATAAACGGGATTACGGAGAAAGTCGTGTAACCCCTCGGCCAGAGAGACGAAGATTATATAGTCCAAGATAATAGAAGAATATTCTATAATATCAGATAACAACAGACAATTATATAGTCCCAGATAACGACTTAAGATTATATAGTCTATAAAATTAAATGTGTCTATAAATAAGCCACTATCAATGAAAGCCAGAATGAGAGTACTAAAGTGTTATATAGAACCTGTCTTGCTGTAAAGCAGTGAATCATGGAATGTGAATGAACAAATTAAAAAGAACGTGGAAGCAACGGAGATGTCGTTCCTGAGACAGATGTAAAGAGTACCTTGGACTGTCAGAGTAACTAACTGTTGACTGGAAGAGGATAATGAAAGTAGAACATTAAACACAACTTTAAGAAAGAGACAAACAGAAGAACATTACACACACCTATAAGAAATAGACAAACAGTAGCACATTATACACAAATTTAAGAAAGAGACAAACAGAAGAACATTACACACAACTTTAAGAAAGAGACAAACAGAAGAACATTACACATACCTATAAGATAAGAAATAGACAAACAGTAGAACATTACACACACCTATAAGAAATAGACAAACAGTAGAACATTATACACAACTTTAAGAAAGAGACAAACAGAAGAACATTACACACACCTATAAGAAATAGACAAACAGTAGAACATTACACACACCTATAAGAAATAGACAAACAGTAGAACATTATACACAACTATAAGAAATAGACAAACAGTAGAACATTATAGAGAACTTTAAGAAAGAGGCAAACAGAAGAACATTACACACACCTATAAGAAATAGACAAACAGTAGAACATTATACACAACTTTAAGAAAGAGGCAAACAGAAGAACATTACACACACCTATAAGATAAGAAATAGACAAACAGTAGAACATTATACACAACTATAAGAAATAGACAAACAGTAGAACATTATAGAGAACTTTAAGAAAGAGACAAACTGAAGAACATTACACACACCTATAAGAAATAGACAAACAGTAGAACATTATACACAACTTTAAGAAAGAGGCAAACAGAAGAACATTACACACACCTATAAGAAATAGACAAACAGTAGAACATTATACACAACTTTAAGAAAGAGACAATCAGTAGAACATTATCCATCCATCATGTGCCATGCCGGAAAGCGTGGGCGGTCATGACTCGCCATTTCACTCGACCACCAGAGTCGTTGATCAGCTCAGTGTTCCTGCCTCGACCTTGCCACGTGGTCAAGCCATCCAGGCATTTTTTTCTCTGTCTTTCCCTATTTCTCTTTCCCTCGATCTTGCCAGTTGTCACCAAGTTCTCCAATTTATTTCTTCTCATAACATTTCCCATACGTTTTGACTGTCTGTGTCTAATTTCTCTAATCAATTAACGATTTTCATTTGTTTCTTGTAGAATTGGTCATTGGTATTTCTGTCTGTCCATGGTACATTATGCACAGCTATAAAAATATACAAACAGTACAACATTATAAACAGCTATAAAAAAGAGACAAACAGTAGAACATTATACACAACTATAAAAAAGAGACAAACAGTAGAACATTATACACAACTATAAAAAAGAGACAAGCAGTAGAACATTATACACAACTATAAAAAAGAGACAAACATCATTCTTTAATAATACAACAATAAGTGTTGCATTGGAGAACAACATGACTACTGGACCGTTACGCGGTAGAAGAGGCAGAGGAAGAATATGAGCAATTGTGCTTGAAGGCTTCGGCAAATGGCATGGAGGAATGCTTCCAATATAATTGAGCCAGAACACAAGGAACAGAGATATGTAGAGAGGCTTGAACGTCTATGCCACTCTACAGTCACATAATTGTAACATAATGGATGCAATCATGACCAGTTTGTCAACTTCATCTCAATAAACGGGAATTCAATTGCACTATTTCGTACATCGAACACCTTAGGCCAAGCTTTACAGGTCTAATTATAACACTGTCATGATGTAAGTAGACCAGTCCAGAGTCCAAAACTCATAAGCCGATTGGATACTTAAGCACACATGACTCAGAAAGTGTTTGCGAAGACGCCAAAAAACGTATACCCCGCGCATTCTTCAAGATGGCTTGAGCGCAGTTGGACTGTGTTTTTCTGTGTGGTGGATATATATATATATATTCTGTTCTTTTCCTCACTGAAACCGGTAAGCTTGCCTCTCTGACATCAACCTGACGATCTTTAAAGGAAAGGTAAAGGTACCCTACGTTTGTTCGTCGAGCCAAGTGTGATATTTTGAGTTTAAATGCACTAGAAATGTTAACTTCAATTCTTGAAGGGACCGGCAGACCTGAGGCCATTACGGGCCAACATGATGCAACACTATGCTTCAATTTCTGCCAGCTCTTGATTTATTATCCGATTCTATTGCCTTTAATTAATGTATATCATGCACTAACATCCAAAGATGCTGTAGGGAGTAAGTTCATCAATGCACTCTTATGCAATTTTCAAAATACAAGCTTTTACTATCGTCTTGCTGAGAAGACTATTTATGTACTTTATCAATATTTCTCTTTACCCATGCACTTCGCCTGGAAAACGCTGTGATTGAGTGAGTGAAAAAAATTACCTTATTCCTGTTTTAATCTTGCTCATATGTGAACCATGGATTGATAAAATATCTGTTGCATGTCTGGCAGACCCTGCACTCAGACCTCAGCTGAGGTTAATATTTACGTTCAGCGATTGCACCTGCTTCCTGAGGGAAGGACATTTAGCATTCGTGACGATGTGTGCATGGTTTATCTGTCCATAAATGGGGAAGATTCAAACCCCTGCCTTTACCCACTGTTGCCTGCCAGCAGGAGGGGAAAATATTGCGTTCAGGCTCAAGACGAAGAAAGATTCGTGTGAGAAAGAAGAAATATGTTCCGTGGTTCTCACACTGATATATATGTATATATTTGGTCGTTGCCATGAAAGGAATATGTATGTTTTCACTTTTGTGAACACTTAACCTGAAGTCTTCCTCTATGTCCATTCATGCACACGAACCACCTTTTCTCCTGTTGTGAGAAAATCATTTATATATGAGTTAAACTCATTGCAACTTCTAAAAACTGTGGGGGTAGTAATTGTTCGAATTTATAGCACCCCAGTAAACAGAAGGGCTTATGAACTAGTGATGATTTAGGAGAGGAGAGGTGACACTCATGAATCGAACCTGACATGTAAAAGGCAACCAACCATAATGCATAGCCTTGACGTGGGGTCGATGAGTTGATAAGATTGATGTTTGTGTCATCATTGATGTCATCATATCATCATCATTGCCTATGTCCTTAACTAAGTGACTTTTCTTACTCATCTGATTCCCTGTCACACTTCTGTTGTCCTATCTGTTTATCTGATGTCCATATCTCACTGAGACCCCTGGCACATTCAGAACACATAATATCAGGAGGTACCAGATAATGATAAGCATGCAGAAAGTTGTTGTGCACATCAGCAGTCAGAGTAGATTCAGCACCAAGGAGAGAAGGGTAAGTGTTCTCACCTTTAGGCACCGTCACACTTCTTCCTCCTCTTCATCCTTTCTATCTTTCCCCTTTTCATCCTGACCCATTTCACCATGATAATGAGTCTTAACAGAATGTAAATAGGTACAATTGTTTGCATTGGCAGTGAGGAGAGTGGTGCTACCTTGGTGATAGCAGCATGTATAAGCAAACGACCAGACTGTGAAGGAGAATGTGGAAACTCAGATCATCCACCTGAGTTAATGAGCAGGTTGTCACCATGTCCTGAGGACAGGTAGTGTTCCTATAAGATCCATCAGATGAATGGAGCTGGTGACCGACGACAGCTCAGTTCCCCTTTCCTCCAGCAGGTTTATTCAGTACAGCTGTGGTACAGGGCACTCCAACAATCCTCTATCCAATTTTATCATATATTGGAGAAAAGAAGCCTTCATCAACACAGGCCATCTATTTTCTTCAGAGATCCATCACTGAGTACCAATGTCAGTAGTGTATTCAGAACTTATATAGAGGAGATACAATTTATTAATTTAATACAGACATTCCGAACATTGATTTACCATTTTGAAAGATGGAGGTGGCACTTGAAGTTGATTTATTCACTATGCACAATATCTAGATATTTAAATTGATTTTTATGTATATTAATGTGGTATTAGTTCATAAAACTTTGAAAATTTATTTAACTCTTGGTAGCCACTTTCATGATGTGCCATGGCGATAAGCGTGAGCAGTCATGTTCTGCCATCTCACTCGATCACCAGAGTCGTGGATCAGCTCCGTGTTTCTGTTTCGACCATGTCACGTGGCCAAAGCCATCCAGGTATTTAATTTTTGGTCTTTTTGAATGAGCCACTTTAGTAACTTTTTCTAAATTGCCTTTTAATTATATAACTGCATGATTGGATAGCTCTTGAAAAAAACAAATCCAACAGTACCTTATTCAAGTATGTAGGTCAATTCTAAGGGGAGATATACATGTTTGTGTGTCATTTTATCATTTAAAATAGACATATAGAAGAAGGACGACTTTGACCTTTCACTTTTTGTGACCCTACCTATACACGCATACAATTGTCCGTTACAATGTCGCTAAGGGATGCTACCACTGCCGCTGTCTATTTCAAGAAAGGATAACTCTGTCAGTTTATATATAAACACTCCCACACACAGATATACTCATGTCCACGTCATGCTGTGATGACGTCATACCGCGGCGCGTGACATTCGCGCGGTTGTCAACACGAGGCCGCGAAGCGGAGATCAATTTTGATCAGAGAATTCACCTTACACAGTTACCCAAAAATAAATGTAACCGAACTTGTAGAGTGATGACAATTTATATATATATATATATACTAAATTGGGTGTTGCATGGAAACGTTTTAATCAGTTCATCATGTTTTACTTTATCAATTGTCTTGGTATAATTTATGAAGCACAAATACATGTTCTTCTGTGTCTCTATTGACCTTCCTATTAGTATCCGTAATGCATATATTGCATTGTTTGTACCCTATCTTTCCTCACATCCATACTGTTCCTCACTAATTTCTAATTTTATTTTCTTTCTTGTTCTTCTAATTTAATTGTGATTTAACACACGCACACGCACACGCACGCGCACGCACGCGCACACACACACACACACACACACACACACACACACACACATATTTCATACTTCATTCTGAAGTACATTGGTTATCACCAGTTGAGGTGACGTCCGACGATTATCACATTGCAAGATCATGATTTTATCTAACAGACTGATCGTATATTGAGACTTACTTGCTTGTGTATAACTGAATCATCAAAATGAACACTATTCTAGTGAATGTCTGTGTCTCGAGCCATGTTATTGCTTTACTTACTGCCATGACTTCCATGGTCAGGCTACTTGTGGTTTCAGTAAAAGCACCAGAGTCCTCCTTCACAATTCTCCCTCCGGCCCGAGCTGTAAAGGCCCATGAGCTTCTCACATGTCGGACGACCTACCGATCTGTGTAGATGACCGCGTCACCGTCTAGCGAATTCTCGAATTCTATGTGACCAGACTCAGTTGGAGTCAGGCATGTCATAATGCTCGACAACCTACTTTGACACTTATCTGCTACAGGTTATTGGAGTTTATGAGAACTTCTACGGCCCAGTTCGGCTTACACAGACATTTGAACTATTGTTGAACTGCTAGGTTCTAATATGGATTTCCGGTCGCCAACATGGCGGTTAGGCGTTGAACCGTTAAGGCCTGTGGCGTGTTTATGTTTATAGCTACGGTTTACAATCGCATTTTCCTCATGTTGAACTGGTAGTACATGGTTCCATCGCCCTGCTACTGAGTGAGTGCGTGGGCGACACTGTGAGCTGTGAGATTCGCGTGGAGTGCTTTTACATCTGTCCTGTACAGTGACCTGCATGTTCGGAACAATGTCTATCGGCTGTTGCTGAATTGACTGATTTGCCTTTTTGGTTCACGAGTGCACCTTTCAGGAGACTCCTGGGAGTCGGCGCTGAAGCTGCGGAGTTCGTGCGTTGTGCTACACTTTCGGCGGGTCGCCCTGCGTATAGAGACAGAGCCATGTGAGAAAACCCGGGTCAATGAGGTCTTTCTCTTGACTGCCGAGTCCATCGACGATGAACTGTGGTTTTCGTGGATGAAGTTTATGTTGGCATTCTGGCGGCGGCATTATGCACAGTGTACCTGTGCGGGCTGTTAGATTGCCGAGACTCCTGTCTTTTCCACTTTTCACATTGGACAGTGGGGAGCATTTTGTGTGATATTCACTGGCACAGGAATGGAGCATAATGGGGACGACCCGTTGCCGTGAAGTTGGAACCTCGACTAACTAACTAACTAACTAACTAACATGGACGTAGCACTTAGTGATTGTCACCAGGAGACGCCTCAGGCCAGAGGGTTACCCCAGCCAGACTGTTTATGAAAACCAGTTGTAGTGACTACTTCAGTGAGTGACACTTATGCAACTATCTGAGGTGTTAGACCAGTCCAGCCAAAGAGTTTCAAAATTGCCAACCCATTTCATATTCACCGGGGACTTGATTGAGGTCGGGAGAGTCCACAAGTTTCCATACCGCGGTGCTTGGAGAGAGCCCGGTGAGTCTCAGAGACCGACTCGACGGATACACACACAACGGATCTTCTAGTGCCTCATGATGATCATGGGATCATCTCTTAATTTACTATCCTCTGCCATCAACATTGTACATAGACATTCTTCCTATCAGGCTCTTCAACATCCTGCTCTGAACTCTAGTGTATAGTAAACTTCTCGTTTTGGTTACCATGTCTGTGCTGAAGTCTATGAATGGCGTTTTGGATGAGTCCATAGGGGTAATGGTCCCTAGGTAGTGAAGGGAGGATATAGGGAGTCCCGAATCTGGTAGGGGCCTTGTAGACTGAAAATACTTGTAATACTTGTGAGGTGTTCAGTGCAGGGTGGGAAGGTCAAGTGTATATACCTGTGTAGCCCCAGGTGTCAGTATACATGGTAACAGTGATACGTCGGCTGGGTTACGAGGACGGTCACGTTACAACCTCACGTGGGCAACTAACTTCAATTGTCCCAAGGTAACGACCCAGGTTCCCATTGTACATCCAGGGGAACCCAGCTTTTCATTCTTAATACTGTCCCGCTGGACCATGCTAGGTTAGTAGGGACATTTGGGGGTTCTGAGCTAATAAGGTTCTTCTAGGAAGGGCAATTATCTAGCGTGGTTCCATCACATATCCGGGAAACCCTAGACCTTGAGAGCTTTTTCCAGTCACAATGCATTCCAGTGACCATTCCACACTAGTTGAGATTAGTCCTCAGCCCAAACTCTAGCTGTCGTTAATACGGGGGATGCGCATAGTGCGACTGAATATCACCATCCTCAAGATTTACATACTTATATAAACACATCAATAGAAATGTTGCTTGAAAAATTATACATACTGTGGGAAATGGATCTTTATTTAGAATAGTAGGTGTATGTAGAAACGGAAGCATTAACAGAAAAAAATAACTTAGAAGGTCAACCTATTCTAAAAGAAGAAGTCGCTGACGCTGTAAAACACATAAAGAAAGGAAAAACAGCTGGGCCAGATGAACTGATAATAGAAAAACTAGAAGTACTGGGAGAATTTGGAGTAGATATATTAACTGAAATGTTACATTATATTAACATCAGTGGATATTTATCGAGCTATATGAAATCTGTATTTATTATTTATTCTTTTTTTAAAAAATATTAAATATCCATTGCAGGACTTTGCAGTCAACACCAGAATTTTTTCAGCTGCTGTTGATGTACTAGGCAAATTTTACGTTCAGTAGTTTGCCATTGCTTTCTGAACGACCGGCTCCCATATCAACACGATATAACACAACGCGACACGGTCTGACTTATACCAAAAAGACCAGGAGCAATTGAATGCGAAGATTTTCGTACAATTAACCTCTTAAACCATGTCACTAAACTTCTACTCAGAATTTAAATGAGAAGAACAATCTTTGCGAAATGCGGACCAGCATTATCGTGCAACAAAATCAAACCGCGAGAAAGCATGCCGGGTCGTTTATTCTTGATGGCTTTTTGCAGCTTGTCTAGTGTTTACAAGTAGTGGGTAGAGATGATGTTGACACCAGGTTCTTTAAAGTCGGCCAACAATAGCCCTTCATGGTAAAAAAATGCGCTCAGCATAACCTTACCAGCGGAAACCTGTAACTTGATTTTTTGGCTTTTGGTGATCCATTGCATGCTCTCTCTTTTGCTGCTTGGCTCAAAGTGGTGACACCATGATTTATCGCCTGCCACTATGCGGAAGAGAAATTCATCACCCTCCAATCTGTAACGCAGCACATGTTTCAAACACTATCTCATGCGTTCCTCTTTTTGGTGGTCGGTCAACATACCCACTGTGAACACACCTTCCGATATTGCAGTTTCTTACGAACGACCTTCTAAACTGTCCCAATTGACACACCAAATTCTTTCTCTAGCGAACATATGCTTTGACAACGGTTCACCTGTACTGCTGCATCAATTTTGGCGATGCTTGCTTGCTTTCTTGTGTTCGTTGGCTTGAGCTCCAACGCGAAGTCCTGTATGTCGGATGAAGGCATCCTGTTGTCCAACATCAGTGTGATGTCATACAGGACCTGAGGTTTGCGTGAGTATCCGTTGTCCCATGTCTGGCTTATTGGTGTGCAGACTGGTGGCTCCTCGCCGTACAGGCAGACACTCTCCTACTTCGGAGGAATCGGCGATCCTAATGACTTTAGCCAGGACCCCGAAGGGACCTGTTGCCCGGGACGCTCGACGAGGACGCGTCAATAGATCTTGGCCAGTATATAACCGGGCCCTGGTGCCCTGGAAACACCTCTGCGTCCCATTTTGGCGATGGTTTTTTTTTTCTGTTTCAACAATATACGCTTGACCCTGCCGTCGAAGATCTGTCGTGAACTGACGTCCTTTCCAAAACATTCGTGCCCAGTCTGTCACTGTTGTCTTCGACACACATTTGTTACCTACGCTGCCTGCATTCTTCGATGAATGTCCACTGGTCGACATCCTTCAAATGAAAGAAACTAAATCATCGCTCGTTTAGCTTCTTTGGACGGATTTTGGATCAACCAGCCATTTTTTCAACGGTCGTAAACAGAACCTATGCATCATGGGACGATAAGCACGTGCTGTTTTATTCATTGATCAGTACTTATCACATGACTATGACATGATCATGTTCAACGTACGCAATTACGCGCGGTGCGGCACGAACGGATTTCAAATGAACTCCCCTTATATATTATATATGTTTTTATATATTATATTGATTTACATATTTCATTTCGAGAAATCCTCCTAATTTATATATATATATATATATATATATATATATATATATATATATATATTATATATATATATATATATATATATATATATAATATTAACAGTTCGTAAGAGCTCACACGACAGAAATAGGGCTACAAACCCATAAAAACAACGGATCTAAACAATAACCATCGCTGAGGAAGCAGGCTGAACGAGAGCAAATTTGTAAATTTGTTTTTTATTTTTTTTTGAAAATTGGAATTGGAATTGGTTATATTTATCTTGAGGAGCGGCTGGCCGAGTGGCTAGAATGCCGGATTTTCCCTCGGGAGACTCGAGTTCGAATCCTCGGTAAGGTGTGGAGAATTTGTTTTGTCGGGGACAAAAAGACTCGAACTACGGGATTACCCACTACTGTATTCATATATGAATATTACAAAGAATTAGATTTCCATTATTTCCACTGTTGCAAGAAACATAGTCCTTTGTCTTCGGGGAAAATACGTTTCCCGTTTTAAACCAAATAGCAAACCCACACGAGCCGTCTCTAGTGTAAGCAGAATGAATTTCTTTTATTTGTGTGTCGCATATTTGATGTCTCCATACCAGACATTCATTTATTAGGTCTCTTTTTTACCAAATGTGTTTCATATTGAAATCGGATTTGCTTCCTGTTCCATCTTATTTATTAGGTTATGCGTGTTATTACTGTCTATATAATATACAAACATTACACCCTTAAATTAATATGTCGAACATCTATTTACAAAGTATAATTGTAATGTTTGGTATATTGTCATACTGTTTTCTGTTGTTTTCTAAAAATATGCAGTAATTCGGAAACAACAAACAGTCAACGTCAATATGTGCCATGGCGATAAGCGCCATCTGACATGATTACAGGAGTTTCTGATGAGATCTGTTCATCTCCTGGCTATCTCACGTGATCAATGCATCCAAGTACGTATCTCGTGTTATTTCCCTTGCTCTTTTCCCATCAATTTTGCCAGTTATCACTAAGTTTTCTAATTTATGTCTCCTGTCTTAAAACTATGAAAAATGAACTTAAAATTATGAGGGCAGCCGACAGATAGTTGTTGGTTATGATCTCAAGTTTCGCGAAGGTAGGCAGAAGATATATTTCACGAGACAATGGCTGGCGTCTCCGACCAGTATGGTTACTGCCATAGAAGGAAAGCAACGGCAAACTACCTTCTTTAAAAGTGCCTAGTTCATTATGATTCGCTTAAAGACAGATCATCGAAAGACAAGGACAGAGACATTAAAATTAGCAACATGAAATGTTAGGACGTTAAACGACAATAACAAATTAGATAACATCAAACAAGAAATGGAAAGAGAGAAAATTAATATTTTAGGGATGTGCGAAACGAGATGGACAGGAGCAGGCATCAAGATAGATGCAGATTTTAAGATTATTTATTCTGGAGGCGAAAATCGACAAAGAGGGGGGGGGGGGGTAGCAATTATTTTGGACGGCAAACATCACAATCTGTTCAATGATATTGGGCCGTATCAGACAGAGGTCTACAAGTTAAATTAAGTGGCAGACCTTTTAGCATAAATGTTATTCAAGTATATGCCCCAACAGGAGAATCCAGGAAGAAAGTGTAGAAGAATTTTATAATGACATAAAGTCTGCTTTAAAGAAATGTAAAAATTCAGAAATAAACATTATATTAGGGGACTTCTATGCAAAAGCAGGAAATCAAGGTGATAGATACACAGTAGAAAACTATGGTTTAGGAGAGAGAAATGAAAGAGGATACAGATTTGTAGAGTGGGCAAAAGAGCAGGAAATGATTGCAGGAAACACCTGGTTTTAACAACACCCTAGAAGATTATGGACATGGAGGAGTCCTGATAGCAGGATTAGAAGCCAGACTGATTACATTTTGATTAGCAGAAGATTTAGAAATGCTGCTAACAATAACAAAAACAGTTCACAGTGCTGATTTATATAGTGACCACAGATTACTTACAGGAACATTGAGGATACAGTTAAAGAAAGTCAAGTATAAAACAGGAACCACTAAATATGATTTGTGTACATTGAGTAACGACAAGGAAATACAAAACAAATACAACATAGAAGTACAGAACAGATTTGATATATTGTCTGATATAGAGATCATATTCCAGGATGTGGATGATCAATGGGAAATGTTGAAGAATTCAATCAGTTTGGCTGCAGAAACAACTATTCCAAAATTAAAGAAGGTGGGTCATAAGGAATGGATGTCTGAAGAAATTTTACAACTAATGGAAACAAGAAGACTCAACAAAAATAATTTGGCCAAATATGAAGAAATTCACAGACAAGTCAGAATATTATGTAAGGAGACAAATGAAGCATGGCTTGAGAAAAATTGCTTAGAAATTGAAACACAACACAAAAGTCAAAGTACCAAACTAGTGCACACAAGAATTCAGGAACTTACTAATAAAAGAACAAGTAGATCAGCAGGCTGTCTAAAAACTAAAGATGGCAAAATCATAATAGAAAAAGATCAGATTCTACATGTATGGTCAGAATATGTGAAAAACCTTTATGATGATAACAGAGATGAACAGTATGATATTCGAATTAATAAAAAAGGACCGCCAATTTTGAAGATGGAGGTTCGAAATGTTCTTAAACATATGACAGCTGGCAAGGCCCCCGGTGGAGATAACATCACAACAGAAATGATTAAAGATTTAGAAGAATATGGGGATGCAGAGTGAGTCACATCACAACGATTTTGCTACGAATTATCATGCAAAGAGCGAGGAAGAAAATACAACCTGAAATAGGGGAAGAACAATGTGGGTTTGTAGAAGGAAAGGGTACAGTAAATGCTGTGTATATGCTTCGATCAGTTATCGAACTTGCTATAGAAGTAAACAAGGATATACATTTGCTTTATTGACTACACAAAGGCGTTCGATAGAGTTAGAATGTCAACATAGTGGATATGCTTGCAGATCTACAAATTAATGGGAATGACAATAGACTTAACAAAAAAAAACAAAAAAACAACAACATATATTGGAAACAACACGCTGCCATAAGGATTGATAATGAAGTGGGACAATATCAGCCTATTAAGAGAGGTGTTAGGCAGGGATGTTCAATGTCTCCAGATCTTTTTTCCCTACACAGTGAAAATATTTTCAGAACTATAGAAGATATAAATGGAATCAGCATTGGAGGACGAAACATCAATAACTGTATTGTTACAAGGCGATATGCCTGGTATCAGAGAGTTGGGACTAATTAAGGAGAGTAGGTCACTGGGTTGGGTTTTCCCGTGAAATGCATGCCATTCAGGGTGCACCAAGTGGTCGCCATCCTGACGTATAAAGAAAAACTGTGTAATACGTAGGGTGGTAACCACTGGAGGCCACACAGAGAGATTTTGGTTACTATCAGGGAAGGCAGCTGATTTTGGAAATTGTTTGATTTTCCATCAGCACGGACATACAAATTATCATTTACTAAATGGAGAATTTTAACTGATTAGTGTCTCTAACGTAGAAGGTACCAGAGGTGATCACTAAGAGACCATCATAATGGCATAACGAGGTATGAATTGGATTACAAAAGATGAGGAACTTCGGGCAACCCGGAATCCAACTATATAGTTGTATACGACCATTTTCTTCGTTATAACCTTGAGAAGTGAATGCTGAAATCCTTTTTGTATCGCCATGAATGTAACTAACTCCCAAGGAAACAAAGAATATACTATGGTGGAGAATAAAGCAAAGTAAACTGGACAATGGAACTGCATGTCTTCCTTTGAAGGTTTCGTGAATTTGCGATTTTGATATTCGAATTTATAATTTTTGATGTTGGAATGTTGCTTCACAACCGACGAAGTACGACGATGGTATTATACCTCAAACACTTACGATATCAGCTGGCCTATAATATCGACCTAGAACCTCCCGACGACTGGGCCACGGTGGGGTGGCGAGGTTGCACATTGTGACATAACATTAGATATGCAAATGATACAGTATTGATTGCAGACAATGAGCAGGATCTGTCACAATTAGTAGATGCGGTTGTTGCACACATTGAACAACTGGAGTTAGAATTAAATTGTAAAAAGACACAGATTATTGTCGTCACTAGGAAGAACGAAATACCACAACGTAATATACAAGTAAATGGGAATATTCTTCAACAAGTGAATCGGTACAATTATCTCGGAACAGTCATAACATCTGATGGGAGATGCCTTGTAGAGATTAGAACAAGAATCGCCATGGCGAAAGTAGCCTTTAGCAAGATGAAAAACATACTGACCAATAAAAAGATGTTAATTGAAACGAGAAAAAGAGTGTTGAGGGGATACATAGAGCCTGTTCTTTTGTATGGATGTGAAACTTGGACAATGAGCAGTCAAGCTGAAAAACATTTGATGGCTGCAGAAATGTGGTTTCTGAGGAAAATGCAAAGAATACCATGGACAGACAGAAAGACCAATGACCAAGTACTACAGGAGACAAATGAAAATCGTAAACTGATTAGAGAAATTAGACGTAGACAGTTATCATGTTTTGGACATGTTATGAGAAGAAATGGATTGGAGAACTTAGTGACAACTGGCAAGATCGAAGCGAACATACCAAGGGGAAGACCGAGAAGTAAATACCTGGATGGCTTGACCACATGGCATGGTCGAGACAGGAACACTGAGCTGATCCACGACTCTCGTGATCGAGTGAAATGGCGAGTCATGACCACCCACGCTTTCCGGCATGGTACATGATTGATTGATTGATTGTCTTAAAACCTAAGCTGTCAAAGTTTCTGTCATAAACTGTCATTTACTGCCAACATAGTACCTTGCGGTGTATGGCAGAGGGGTCTTTGAGCCTGAGGAATTAAAGCCACCTGGCTAGTGCAGTCGCCGCGAACTGTGCAGGTTAGGATTTTCTTTTTGCCCCCGACAGAAAAAAAAAAAAATCCCACACCTTACCGAGGGATCGAACCCGTTCCTCCCAAATGAAAGTCCGGCGTTCTAACCACTAGGCCAGTCGACTAATTAGTTTACGATATTCCGCTGTTTCTCCTTAGACTGACTCATTCGTTTTACCACCTGTTTACAGTTTTCTTTGCATTTTCCTCAGAAAACCACTGTAATTAGATCTTTTCAGCGTGTCTGCTTATTGTCTATATCTCATATGTCTACAACTGTACAGGGTCTTTACATAACTTTTATACTCTTTTGAATATTTTAATTGTCTTACTGTAACTGACAGCTTCTTATTGATGAGCATGAGCACCAGACATTAAAGACTGAGGGCATGGAAATCACGTGGAAAGGTTCGAGAATCTTCCCCAGGGCCGGGTTGAGAGCGACATTCTGCACAGGACCTGTTCCAAGATGAAGATGCTTTCAGTGTTGCGAAAGGATTCTTTAGCTAAAACAATTCTTTTTCTAATTTCTACAAAGCACCTACTTCAAATGTTATGACTGTTCCAAGATAGTTCTTGCGATTCACCTGTTTAAGTATTTCTTATTCACCCATATATTACAATGTGGTATTTATATCTTCTTGGAGATGACCATAATTTCATTTTCTTACAAATTAATTCTAACTCTGCTAGCTCACTGTGTGGCTTCGCTATTTGCCGCAGATCGGGTTCATTATGAATAAAATAAACGAATAATATAATTAATACAAACAAATCTAAATGCCAAAAACAATAGACACTGATATAATAAATAAATAAATAAATAAATACATATGAATAACGAAGACACAAACAATAGATTGCACGATTTATTGCCTGGCATATTTCACTGCATCTCAGTGACAGTGCCTTCCGTGTGTTGTTCAACACACAAAGTAGTCGACTGTTAAAGTTTGCTGAAGCTATAATAATCAAACTTCGTAAGCCTTCCTTGTGCAAGCAGAAAGACATGTTAGTCAGTTTAAAATTACCGTGGTAGACAATCGGCATTACTTGTGCGAACATGTGTATATTTAAGTTTGAAGGATTTATCTAGTTAATTCACTTTACGTTGTGTGATTTCTGCAGTATGTACCTGACGAGATGCAGCGAACTTTGCCAGGCAATAAATCGTGCAATCTATTGTTTGTGTCTTCGTTATTCAAATTCATCACGGGAAAACATTGTTTTGAAATAAATAAATAATAAACACACAATTTTAACAACATTGATATCAGCAAAGCTGTACACGGAAAAAAAAACCCCACTGGATGATGATGACAACCTAACTATGCCAATGAATTACTTTTTCAGAAACTACCCCTGGCAACAGACAGATTAGGAATTTACCAGCCCACCCAAATTGATGACGTTATACACACATGACGTAGTTGCCTGGCTTTAAAGAATGAGTAAACTTTGACAACTGTATAGGCTAACTAAAACAACAAAGTAGTATGGATCTCAGCTAAGTAAAGTTTTCATGTGTTTTAAAATATAATTATATCAATGCCCCTTTGAAGGTTATATAGAGTTTTCGTGTTGAGGTAGACTTTCTAGCCGTAACGCCCGTTCGGTCACTTGTGATTGTGTTCTTCCTGGGGTAGCCTCCCTTGTGGCAGTATAGTGGGACACCTTTTCGTCCGTTAGGATTAAACGTTAATTTTCCATTTGTTTGTATCTCATCTGTGAGCGGCTAGGTGAAATTGAGTTCGGACCGTGCAATAGAGTTCTTGCATGCGCGCCCGGACTTTCTTCATCGGTGCCCATCGGCGATAATTATGCCTCACATGACGACCAACTTGCACTATTACTATTAGCTGCCGGACACTGATGCAAATGTTTGGGAGGGGGGGGGGGGGATGGTTAGGATCTGAGCACCTATGGGCTTATCCGGAGTGCAGGTGTGATACCCCAACAGATTTATTCATTGGCATCTTTCCGTCTTGACAGACGATAGTTTCTTACATTACGCTTCAAAAAGTCATAATAACGACAACCCATGGCGGTTGCGAATGTGACTGATCAAACAGATCTAATTCGCGCTGTAAATGTTATTTCACAATAGATGCATATAAACACATGGGCATTTTCACCATCACGCACCATCTTACGTCTCACACGCTCAGTGTGTGGCCTATCTGCAATCATTTTCTCCTTTGTATTGAATCAATTTCTGTTAGTTGCCCTTCATGCAACACGTTGGGCGACGACTTACTCCCAATGTGCATTATTGATACCAGTATCAATCATGTCCCGCTTAAACACATTTTTGTATCTTAATAGAGGCCGACCCCGAGATCTCTTCCATCCATCCATCATGTGCCATGCCGATAAGCGTGGGGGGGGGGGGGGGAAGGGGGGGGGGGGGGTCATGTTCTGCCATCTCACTTGATCACTTGAGTTGTGGATCAGCTCCATGTTCCTGTCTCGACCATGCCACGTGACAAAGCCATCCAGATCTCTTACCTATCACCAATATTCACCAAAAAATATGTTTGGTAATCTACCATCATCCATCCTCCTAACATGTCCTATCCATCTAAGTCTACGAAGACTGAGCATGGAATAAACCTGATCTTTCCAATACTTCAGTATTTGTTATTTTTTCTTGCCACTTAATACCAAATATTCTTCGCAGACCATGCATATGAAAGCTGTTTAAACGTTTCTCTTGGTGTGAGTAAGTTGACCTGGCTTCACTGCCATAAAGCAGAGTACTAAAGACACAGGCTTGATAGATAAGGACTTTTATGTTGGTAGTAAATTTCCTGTTATCCCAGACTCTTTTTGTTAACCTGTTAATTGTTGTTGCTGCCTTGTCAATCCTGATGTTGATTTCCTGATCTAGGGATAATTTGCTATTTACCCCTGATCCTAAATATGTAAAATGGTCTACTATCTCCAGTTCAGCAGTCGTCAATAAAGATTGATGGTACCCTATGTACACCTTGTGACATAATCTGTGTCTTCTTTTTGCTAATTATTAAACCAAATTCAGAACAAGCATTGCAGAATGCAGATAGTGGACGTTGTCATTCTTCCTCAGAATGGGTTGTGAATGCAGCATCATCTGCAAACAGCGACTCTCTGATCAGTACCCTCCTAATTTTGGTCTTGGCCTTGAATCTCTGAGCATTGTAGAGGCAGCCATCTAAGCATGAGTGAATATATATACCACCATCCTGATCACGAAAGGCATATTTCAGCAGAAGTGAGAAGTATATTCCAAAGAGGGTGGGAGCTAGTACACAACCTTGCTTAACTTCACTCTTAATTTCAAACTCTTCTGAAGTTGCACCATCTAATTTGATTATACCCGTCATGCCTGTGTGGAACGATTCCACAATGGATAGAAGAGTTGGTGGGCGGCCAATCTTCTTTAGTTCGATGAACAGACCCCCACAACTGACCCAATCAAATGCCTTTGTGAGGTCGATGAAGGCAATAAACAGTGGCTGATTCTGTTCATAGGTATATTTGTTGCATTTGTCGCAATGAGAATATCATATCAAAGGTAGACTGGTTCCGTCTATGACTGTGATTCTGGGTAGACTTGATCTCCCAGAACTTGAAGTCTGCGCAGAGCAATTCTAGCAAATACTTTCCCAACAATACACAGAAGTGAGATACCCCTATAGTTGTTACAGTCACTTCAATCACCTTATTCTTGTACAGTGTTATGATGCTTGAATGTTTGAAATCCTGTGGGACTTGTCCTTCTCGCCAGCATAGCTCTATTAGCTGGTGGATCTGTAGAGTGAGTGTGTTTCGCCCACTCCTGATAACCTTTATTGGAATCCCATCCTTACCTGGTGCCTTGAAACAGTCAATTAAAAGTCGACAGGGTTGACTTTATTGCACCGGGATTTTCCCAAATGGCTCGGTCTCTTTCCGCAGCACGGAAAGCGTTGCACAAAGCACGAACTCCTTAGCTCTAGCGACGACCCACAGGTGTTTCACTCGTGAACCGAAGGACGCTGCCCGGAATCGAACCCACAACTTTCCGAGCCCGAGCCAAACGGCTTGACCACTTCGCCACGGAGACTCCCACGGAGACCTGGAGTCTTGCCAGATGCAAGTTCATTTATAGCATACTTAACGTCTGTTATGGTGAGAAGTATGTCCAGGTGGTCAAGAGTTGGTAGAGCCTCTATGGCGTTGAGGGTATCATCCGCTAGTTTGGTCTCACTTGAGTAAAGCTCCAAATAGTGCTCTACCCTATCTATCTATCTGTTGTTTCTTATCAGTAATGATTTCTCCAGTCAAGGTTTTCAGTGGTGCACTTCTTTTGATCATTGGACCACATGTCTTCTGGCTTTCTTTATCCCTTCATATATGCTTCTGATGTTTCCTTATAACTTGCATTTTGAATGTACTCGCATAACATGATGCAATAGTCGTGTGCACACTGCCTCGCACATCCTCCTAGCTTGCTTCAGCTCACCGAGAGTGTTTTGCGTATTTCTTTCCTTGTTTCTGAAGAGATATATCTTCTTTCTATCTATCAAGGGCTGCAGTGTCTGGCTGTTTGCCGCAAACCGGTCCTGCCTCTTATTATCTACAGTGCCATAATCCCCTACCACTATTTTATAAATAGTTTCCTTAAATTTACATCACTTTTCACTTGCTGTACAATTTTCTGATGTATCCGTGAAAACGTCTTCAAGTTGTTGTTGGATCTCAAAGCACTTATTATGATCTTGGGTGTTAATAATATTAATCCTGGGGCTAGATTTGTGTTTAGTCGTGTAGATTATCTGTGGCCTCAGTCTAAGCCTTGCAACAACTAAAGAATGATCAGTATCACAGTCAAAACTGTGGTAACTTCGAGTAAATGATCTATGATTCAAATGTTGTCTCCATGCGATGATGTAGTCTAGCTGATGCCAATGGTCGGATCTTGGGTGTATCCATGTGACCTTATGCCGCTCTTTTCATTTAAAAAGGGATGTGTAATACATAGGTGGTTTCTGATGCAATGCTCCAGCAGCCTTTGCCCATTGTCATTCATGTGACCGATTGTGTATTTTCCAAGGCACACTGGACATTAACTAAAGTCCTTGCCCACACGAGCATTACAGTCACAGAGTATGCATGTGTAGTCAGATTTTAGTCCTGCCTTGATCACAGAGTCCAACTCTTCATGGGATGAATTCTTCACATCATCATAGGAAGTGAGTGTCTGTTTATATGCAGTGATAATGGTGGCAAAACCACGAGAGTTGCCAAGCGCAGGGATAATAGTCTTTCATTACCTCCAGCTGGAATTTAAATCATTACTAGAAGTGAATTCTTCACTGCAAAACCCTTTCCATGTTGTCTGTTTGTTTCCTGCCATCTACCTTTCCAAAAAAGGTTATCAGTTATCAGTTGGGGTATCTTTATTGCACTCCGGACATGTCCAAAGGTGCTCAGATCCTCCCCCCAGCATATGCATCAGCGTCCGGTGGCTAATAGTGCCAGTTCTGTGTTGGTTGACGAGGCGCTTTGTTTTCCCGATGTACCTCTCGCGTCTGGCTGCGCCGATTCTTACTCCCAAGTCTTTCATCCTGGACAGCGATGTGGATTCACTGACGTCAAAGTCCTCTGTTCTCGCCATATCTTTGAGGACGTTAATAACATCGGCACGATCCATGGGCTGGCCATCTACAGGAGGTGCAGAGCCAGCCAGTTTATCAGCTCGTTCATTTCCCTCGACTCCCGCATGTCCCGGGACGAAGATGAAGGTGACTTTACGAACAACAGACTTCCGCAGCGACTCAGTCCACTGTCTACGTACACATCCAGCTTCGACCTTCTGAATCATGCTCATTGAATCACTTAGTACACACACGTTGGTATAATACTGTGATTCCAGCCATATGAAAGCCTGTGTAACTGCCATCACCTCCATCGTCATGCTGCTCGTGGTCATAGAGTGGGCACCACTGGATTCTTGAACGGTTCGGCCCGCTGAACGGGCTGTAAATGCCCACGCACTTCTCTGCTGCTTTACAACAGATCCATCTGTATAGATGAGCACTTCGGGGCTATCTGAGTGTTCATAGATGAGCGCGTTAACCTCTGCATTGACAGCGGCGGGGTTCTGCTCTCTGCACCGTCTGTCGAGTGTGATAATGCAGGAGAAAGTGCACTTAAAAGCTGGAGGCACCGGCACCCATTCCTTGCCGGGGTTGATAATGGTGAGACTGCAGACCTGTATGACGACATATTCCGCCCGACCCATCCATGATTTGCCCCTCTTTAGCCTGTCACCCTTTTCTCTGAATATAGCGTCATGCAGAGGGTGCTGCTCATCTGCACTTATTTTTAAGTATGCACGAGCTCTCCAGATCTTGATCCTGTGTTCCATTGTTGGGAAGTCAAGGAGGTATCTCATTGCTACACAGCTGGTGTCTCTCGTGCAGCCCAAAATGATGCGCATGGCTTCGTTTTGTACCTTTTCAAGTCTTCCAATCTGTGTAGGGCTGACAGTGAGGATGGCCAGGGCATACTCGAAGCGTGAAAGCACAAGTCCTTGGAACAGAAGTATTAGCAGTCTTTGCTCGATATTGGCAGTCGCCATGACTCTCATTGCTGACAAACCTTTTCGAGATTTTGTTATGACATAATCGACATGATCTTTGAAGGACCGGCTACGATCAAGTCTCACGCCAAGATATGTCATTGACTGGGTTCTACTCAGAATGCTCCCATCCATTCTTACTGCCGGCAGGTCTGTTTTCACAATATGGTTGTTTAGGGAGAACCATGTAACCGATGCCTTTGCAGGGTTGACAAGGGCAAAAAAGGTGTAATAGCTTTCCCTGATTGACCCTTCCTCAGCGAGGCGAATCTCCTGCAGGCCAGCAATATCAATGTTAAGACGATTGAGGTCGGCATCACTCACAGCCGTTTTTCTCACGTCGTCAATATTCGTCAGGTCAGTGGAAAATCTTGGACACATGGTTCTTGCGTTGCATGCTGCAAGCCGTAGCTTGAGGTTTCTATTTTTCTTTTTAGTAGTACCTTATGCATTGATTTTACAGTCTGCGATCCAGATTTTGTCCTATCCCTAAACACCCATTAAAGCAGGCAGGCTGTGGCGGATCAGGCCCAATTGGCCGGGGGCTGCCCTGCAGGTGGGGGGGGGGGGGGCGGTAGCTGATCAGTAACACCTGTAGGTGTTTCCCACCGTCAGAAACAATCCGTAGCGCCACATGTCTACCCCAGTTGACAAGGATTTAAAACCCATAAGTGCTACCTCACGCTTTGATTCAAAGACCGGTTAAGACCAGGGATGTAGTTATACCTCTCCATAGCATAACGCCTGGGCTGAAATATAGAGACCACGTGGTGCCCATGTAGCATGAACCCTCTTTCGGCCTGCATAGTTCACTCCATAGGAAAGGTATTATCAATACATCTGGAACAAGCCAAGCTGCAGAAGCTGCCGGATCAGTAAAGCAATGCTCTAACTGTCCGCCTGTCGGAGCTTCGATCCTAGATCAGCTGCCAACCAATGCTTAGGGTCTGGCCTGCTCTGCCATAACAATTTGTCTTTAGGTTGCATTTCCTCGCACCTGGATATAGCTTGTACACCCCCCCCCCCCCCCCCCACTTCTCCCCATTTCGCTCCTCCTCCAGAAGCCATTACCCCAACAGATAACAGATAACATATTGTGTTCTTGTACAGCTGACCCATTCCACTGTCTATTGTTTTTTTTTTGTTTAGCTTATTCACACTATACTTTAACAGTTTTACTATAGTATAACTTCCTTTGTTCCATATAAAATATTTGTTTCATATTCCGTATTTAATAGAGTTGGGTTGAGCCGAGTCAAGAACAGCACTCGGGACATTCCCACACTTGCTCCGTCCTCATACACAACAGTCAGCGAAACGACTCAATACTAATGGTACCAGTAGCAGCCTGATTATGTATCCCTCTGGCCTTTCCTCGAAATTTTGAGTGTCCTCTGGTCACTTCCTGCAACACCATTCTCTCCAAGAAGAGCTGATCTACCCGTTATTCTGCATTATAAACACGATTCCAAAGGGCCCCAACCACGCCAGCGGTACCATGGACCAATACTTTAACATTTTCCCCCATACTTTAATAGACCGATCAATACTCGATGGGTGACGTTACACTATCTCGTGGGTCGTATTTACTTCTAAGAACATTTCCTGGTAGCTACTTTAGGCCTTGAAGAGATTAGAACAAGAATCGCCATGGCGAAGGTAGTCTTTTGCAAGACGAAAAACATACTGACCAATAAAACGGTGTCAATTGCTACGAGAAAAAGAGTGTTGAGGTGCTTCATAGAGCCTATACTTTTGTATGGATGTGAAGCGTGGACAATAAACAGTCAAGCTGAAAAACATCTGATGGCTGTGGAAATGTGGTTTCTGAGGAGGATGCAAAGAATATCATGGACAGACAGAAAAATCAACGACCATGTCCTACAAGAAACAAATGTAAATCGTAAACTGATTAGAAAAATTAGACGTAAACAGTAAATATTTTATGGACATGTTATGAGAAGACATAAATTACAGAACTTGGTGACAACTGGCAAGATCGAGGGAAAGAGAACAAGGGAAGACAGAGAAGTAAATACCTGAATGGCTTGTCCACGTGGCAGGTCGAGACAAGAAAACTGAGCTAATCCACGACTCTGGTGATCGAGTGAAATGGCGAATCATGACCGCCTACGCAAACCGACATGGCCCATGATGGATAGAGTGGTGATGTTATTTCACTAAGACTGCCCAGGTGTTGTACATACACAATGATTAAAGCAATTCAATGAACCAGCTGTCCCTGACCACCAAGGAACAATGTCTTAACTTCCAAATCCGCATACAGAAAGAAATGTGTGAATAGTTTCACTGTGTAAATTATCACATCACCCAACATTTACATAAATATTTGACATAACCATAACTTCACACCAAACAAAGGCGGAAAGTTAGAAGTGCTGGCAAGGAAATCACCAAGTCGAGCTATCAGCACATAAAGCAGATGATAACTTCGGCGGGGCATAGCAATAAGTGAAATGAAACTGGTACGTTGAGATTTGTAGAATTTCATGAAGTCATTGGAAGACAATGTGGTGTTTTTGCGTTGTCTTTCAAGGTATGCTGAGATCTTAGGAAGGGAGAACTGAAACGTTATATGTAGTCTGTTCAGCTGTATAGCAGTGAACCTAGGAATGTTAACGAACAAATTAGGAAGATGTTGGAAGCAACAGAGATGTGGATTCTGAGCTGAATGTTGCAAGTACCTTGCTTGCCAGAGTAACTAATAACTAGTTCACGGAAGAGGCTAATTAAAGTAGGACGGTATATGCAAATGCAATTATAGTAACTGTTTCAGAGCCAAACAAAATCAAATGAACATGTAAATTTTCTCTCAATAAATAAATGCCTAAGATACCACACACACACACAAATAACACGATGACCCTAGTAAGGCGATATATCCTCCTTCAGTCCAAATGGGAGGTCACATGTGACGATATAGTATCATTCGTCACTGAATCGGTTAAGAAGGTTACAAACATTTTTGTTTGCTCTTGTAATGAGAAGGGAGGACTGCAAAACATCGGGGAAGCTGGGAGAATCAGCGGGAGAAGAGACAGGGGCAGGCCCAGAGAAATGATGCTGGGTGGGTGAAGACTGTGGCGTGGAGGTTTGTCATTAATATAAATGATATAAAATAACAGGGCCCCAGATCTGTGGAGAGACATGAGCGCCTACGCCGGTTGGCAGGACACATGATGAGAATGATGGTATTGAGATGCTGAGGAGCGACAACAAATACAGACAAATAAAAGATTAGACCTCACTAAAACACCAAGTCATGTGAATATAAATAAAATCACAATAAAACAAATCCAAATTATAAATTAAATAAAACTATATTTGCTGTGTGTGCGTGCGTGCGTGCGTGCGTGCGTCTGCACGCGTGTGTGCATATATGTGTGCGTGCGCTTGTCTGTGGGTAACAGCATTGAAGATACATAAGAATGAGTCACCTAAATTGCAAATGCCTGACGTTTCGGTAAACAAAATGTGCACATAACAAAGACGAACAGTAAATCCTTCCATGAACACCATCTGGATATGCACTCAGCTATAACTGCCATCTGGGGCTCGGTCTCGCAGAGGCGAGATAGCACGTTGACAGAGAGTGATAGAAGGGCAGAATGTTAGACGGGCCTGCGTGCTCAATTCTTAACCCTTTGAAAATAAAGTTTGTTCGTTCGTTCGTTCCAGTCCGGGGGTATTGTCCTCGGGTTACCAACGAAACGGGAAATGTTATGACTGTTCCGATATAATTGTACCTATTCACTAGTTTAAGAATATTCACATTTATCTGTATATTTTACATTGTGGTATTTCGTTCTTCCTAATGACGAAGATAAACTGTGTCTTCTTACAATTTAATTATAACCCTAGTTGTTCATTATGTGCAACAACCGCATCTACTACATGTTGCAGATTCTGTTCATTGTCTTCTATCAATACTGTATCATCTGCATATCTAATGTAATTGATGTTTCTCCCTGCAATGATGATTCCTTTCATATCTTGTACATTTCTGAAAATATTTTCACTATACAGTGAATACAGATCTGGAGACATTCCACATCCCTGTCTCACACCTCTCTTAATAGGCTGATATTGACCTACTTCATTATCAATTCTGGTGCAGCTTGTTGTTTCCAATATATGTTCTTTACAAGTCTAAGGTCTTTCGCATCAATTTGTAGATCTGTACGCATCTCTATCATGTTGACATGTCTTACTCTATCGAAAGCCTTTGTGTAGTCAATAAAGCAAAGAAGTTTGCTCTATTCACTCAGGAGATCTCAGTGACTATATGTTGTGTATTGTGAATGTGTTTGTTTGCTGATGAAGGCTAATCGCCGCAACGTCCTGTATGTGTCGTAATTCTGTTATGTAAAGATGCACTACTTTGTGTCATTTAATATTATTTACTTCTATAGAACTTTCAATTACTGTTCTCAGCAGGTACATAGCATTAAATGTACCCTTGACTTCTACAAACGCATTGTTCTTCTCCTTTTTCGGGCTGTATTTTCTCATTAACTCTTTGCATAATAATTGCTAGAAATGAAGTGCAAAGTAAACTGAGAAATATGTGAACAATTAACACATGTCCCCTGTCTTGGACATAACATTCATTCATTCAGTAGCATGTCCCTAGCAGAAACTCACTCCCATTAACACCTTCCGGAAAACTTCTGGTCATAAGTAGGATGTCCCGCGTCCGATACACCCATCTGAAGATCATCCGCCACATCCTGTACCCATCTTCTCTTTGGCTTTCCTCTTCCAGTCTTGCCGGGCATATATCCCTCCAAGGGGGCTGAGTGGTCTTGGGGTATGGTGTCCGCCTCGAGTGCTGGAAGTCCCGGGTTCAAGCCCTTGTGAGGGCCGGGATTTTTTAACATAGACTGCTAGTAACATTTTCCCTGGTCTCTGGGTAGTGAGATCGGACGCCCTTGTGTATTGTTGCGCATGTAAAAAATCCTTTGGCAGTTGGAATTCGAAAAAGAGTAGCCTAACGGCTCTGCCCGGGCAAAATTTCGAATTACAAATCTACCCAAAGTATTTCAGGATCCTCGCCGGTGTTACGGAGTTCGTGCATTGAGCTGAGATTCTCCTGACTCAAGCTTGAGTTAGGAGTAGAACGGAGCATTTATGGGTTACACCCGTGTTCCGTGATGTGGATCCGTCGACTAATCTAATCAAGAACTAAACTGCATGATAATTCTTAGCAAAACCTTCGTGATGTGGCTCATTATACTAATTGTTCTATGTTGATAACATCCAAATGCTCCCGATTCCTTTGGGATTGCAATAAAATCAGAGTTATATAATTCATGAGGTATATCTCAAGTATCATATATTGTGTTCAGCAGTCTGGTGACTTGATCTATTCCATATTCTTCTAAAGCTTTAATTATTTCTGTTTTGATGTTGTCTGAACCGGGGGTCTTGCCGGTATTCATATGGTTAAGAACATTCTGAACCGCCACCTTTAAAATTGATGGTCCTTGATTATTATTTTGAACATCATACTGTTATTCTCTGTTATCGTCATAACGGTTTTTCACATAATCTGACCATACATGTAAAATCTGATTTTTCTTCTATTATGATTTTTTTTCCATCTTTTGTTTTTAGCAACCACTACACAGACGTCAAAGTGTCATTCGTTTGTTTATTTCAGTAATTCTGATTGTGTCTGTCTTCTTGTGTTTACTTTAGTAGTTCTGATTGTGTCCTTCTCTGTTTATTTACTTCAGTAGTTCTGTTTGTGTCAGTCTTCTTTTGTTAACTTCAATAGCTCTGATAGTGGAATCTTTATTTTCTTACTTCAAGGGTTCTGAAAGTGTCAATCTTCGTTTATTTCCTTCAGTAGCTCTGATAGTTTTGTTGTTCTTTTGTTTACTTCATTAGTTCTGATAGTGTCTGCCTTCTTGTGGTTACTTCAGTATTTCTGATAATCACATTTGTATCCTGTTTATTTCAGTAGTTATGCCAGTGTAATTATTCCGTTTACTGCAGTAGTTCCTTTTGTGTCATTATTATTGAGTGTATTTGAGTAGATCGGATAAAGTCATTCTTTTCGGTAGTTCTGACGGTGCCATTCTTCCAGTTATTTTACATTAAGAGAGGAAAGTGAACACAGTTAAACTTTTAAACAACGTACACAATTTTATTAATTCTGTGTACAAGATATACACATAGAGAGATGTTTTAGTACTGTATATGTATATATATATATATATATATATATATATATATATATATATATATATATATATATATATATATATATATATATATATATATAACACAGACTCTAAGTGCTGGGTACTTTAGTTTATTTTTGCAATGCTGAATATATTGACTAATGTTGAAGTCAGAATTATAACAGCATAGGAGAGATAATTAGAGTCCATGACAGGAACCGTTAAAGTACACTGTATCAAGTTTCCCTTTCATATTTACCACTTATGACAGACGCTTGCTTTACAGAGACGTATGTAGCCAAGAAGAAAATCTGTTTGCGCCATTTCAGTCTGTACTTTCTGATGCTACCGACTGTGTGTTAGTATCTGTGTGCGCAGTGGCGGGCGTACTCTAAAAACATTGGTTACAAGAAGACAAAGCTGGTAAAAGCAGATGAACATTTTAACATATTGACAGACAGACAGACAGACAGACAGACAGACAGACAGACAGACAGACAGACAGTTTCATAAGGATCTCAACATGCCCAATTGACAGCGAGCAGGCCAACACTCTGGCCAGTCTGCCACTGTGTTCATGTGTGTGTGTGTTTGCGTGGGCGCGAGTTTATGATGCTACCTCATGGGCGCCTGGGTGCAATGGGATTACACGGAATGAAAAAGAAATCTGCCTGAGGTGATGTGTATTGATGCCAAAACGGTAATCATATCCTGGAATATATTCTGCAAACGTGTGGCCTTTGTGTTGACTTGAGTGCTCAAAGCTGTTCCCGGGAGATGAAAGCGGAAGGAGGAGCTTGGGGCACTCGCGAGGATCTCTTACAGACAGCTGGATTCATGGCAACAACTCATGTCTTTTTGTTTAGTATTATGTGTATAGGACACTGACAGAAGGGGCAGAAGAGAAGAAAGGAATAATAATAATAATAATAATAATAATAAATAATAATAATAATAAATGATGCTAGTTAGTTTTAACTACATGATTTAATGTGATCTTGTCCATGCATTTTGTGTTATTGTATGCTGTCAATCGATGTAGATATACTATGTTTAGGGTTGAAACGTAGACCCAAAAGATCTCCAGCACTCCCCAGCACTAGCTTTATGGATTCCAGCAGTGTATGAATGTTGTGGTGTAACCGCGGTGCTTGTCTCATTGTTTGTTAATCAATGGATGAGTGGACTGATTAGATCAGAGGTTACGACGTCCGCCTCTGACTCAAGCATCCCAGATTCGTTGTTGACAGTTTTTCATATAATAGCAAAAGGCATGTTATATAACCACTTGATCAAGAGGTAGTGTATCAGACGTCAAGCCTTCTCCGAGAAGGGCGAAAATCTCGTAAGATACCTGTACGCGTTGCGAGCGTTAAACCCCATTCGTTCACTCGCCATTGAAAATCTAAAAGAGCATACCTAATCGGCCGGTGCCCAGGTAACATTCCCACATTTTAAATGATACAAACTTATAGTCGTGTGTGGTTATGCCATGCAAACAACTGGACCATCCTCGGTCTACCCAGAGTTCGTAGACTCTTTTCCTGAGTGCAGTGATGTCGGTTCTTAGCTCATAACCCATAACTCGTAGATTCTGCTAAGATACTGCCAGTGTGATTTATCGGAGGAAACCGGTGCAATTATGGACATATCCGTCTGCGATGAAATTGATCCTTTACAAACGAAAGCCAGCAAGCATCATTGGATTCTGGACAGACTGCAGAGCTGATCCTCATATCCATATAAAAGGTAGGCTAGAAGCTGAGCAATCAGCCGCCCCGTTGCAGTGGACCCCTAGTTTTCATGGCGATAATTGTGTAGTTCCTGAAGATAAGACATCTCACTAGACGATAGCTACACATGTCAACGACACACATATTCTATCTTCAGATACTCTGACAGGAAGACTGATAGGCCAATCTCTTAGGGGTATGAAGACACAATTCACCCACTGCAGCACTGCACAGAATGTATCTATCTCCATTAGTGCTAGACAGGTCGTCTAGCAACGGGAAGCTGTAATTTGATATTTGAGCACGGTTCTGAACTGCTGTTTCCTGATGATGTTTGAAGAATAATAACCTACAATATCGCGTTGACAGCCGTTGTCTGCAGCAATGATTAAGCATTGTTACATGTCTTTTACAATTCATATTTCAAGTTGATTTATATATTTGATTCTTCGTGGCCAAGTGGTCAATCCGTCTGCCTAGTGTTCCGAAGGTCGTGAGTTGAATTCCGGGCTACGTCTTTCTGTTCACGAGTGCAGTTTGCTCGGAGACGCCTGGGGGTCGTCGCTGGAGCTATGGAGTTCGTGCTTTGTGCTGCGCTTTCGGCAGGCCGCCCTGTGGAAAAAGACCGGGCCATATGGGATAAAACCCAGTGCAATGAAGTAGATCCTCTCGACTTTTAAGACTTTAAAATATATTTGATTCATTGATTCACATTTCATATTCAGGAGTCTCCAGTGGCGAAGGTGTCAAGCCATCTGACTCAGGCTCCGAAGGTTGTGAGGTTCGATTCCCGGCCGCGAACCTTTGGTTCATGAGTGCATTTTTCGGAGACTCCTGAGGGTCGTCGCTGGAGCTATGGAGTTCGTGCTTTGTGCGATGCTTTCTGCCTTTCCGCGCTGTGGAAAGAGACTGAGCCATATGGGATAAAACCTGGTGCAATGAAGGCGACCCTGTCGACTTTTAAGCAACTTATTTTATGTTTATCAATGCTGGATTAATCCTTAACGCAATCTGCATGCAGCAAATTTTAAATGGTGCTTAGCCTATCCTGGGGTGTGGGTATCGCATATCAAAGGAGAAGTAAGGTGCCCCCTTCCTTCCGCTAGCCTACGGGATACTCTTGGGCAAGGTGGAGGACCTGTTCAGCCTCCTACTCCCCCCTTCCCGGATCAGGGTTACGTGTTGTCGAGGGAGAATGTGATGAATGGAGCTTGGAGCAGCCGACAGATAGTTGTTTGTGATGGTCTCAAGTTCTGCGATAGTAGTCAGTAGATCTCTTGTATAGAGTTAATGACTAAGGCCACCGACCAGTATGGTCACTGCCAAGAAGGAAAGTAATCCCAAATTACCTTCTGTACAGATTCCTCGCATATCATGTCTGTATGCTACAGCTGGGACCAGACATGATCACCAACGCTACACGGCATGGCATGTAAGGAGAAGAAGAAGAAGAAGACTATGCTGTATAGAGTAGAAGTAAAGTAAGTTTAGGACCCCTTTTCATGCCATGAGGAGTATTAGTTCTATTTCTAAGTGAAGTAAAGTCTTTTTCACACCTCTGACGCTTGGACGTATGGTGACAGACTCAAATACTCAAATTCTTAAAGTAATAATAAATAATATGTCGACTGCCTTTAGTTACTAGGAAGTTTCTTAATACCAATTTCAGACTGAGTTGACCTCGGCGAACAGGTCAATTTAAACAAATCCGGGCCTCGATGGTAATTCGACCACATGCCCACTGGGTAAGCAATGGTAAACTTCATTCATACTACCCATAGTGGGTGTCCCACATTTTGTATCAATATACAAAGACAAGTCCAGAGTATATAGTCTCGGATAACAGCTGACGATTACATAGTATCAGATAACGACTGGAGATTATAGTCTCAACTCATATGACGACTGAAGATTACATAGTCTGAGATAATGACTGATTATATCGTCTGAGATAACGACTAATGATTATGGTCTCAGAAAATGACTGAAGATTATGTAGTCTTAGATAACGACTGAAGATTTTATAGTATCAGATAATGACTGAAGATTATACAGTCCGACATAACGACTAAAGATTATACAGTCTGAGATAATGACTGATGATTATAGTCTCAGATAATAACTGGAGATTATATAGTCTGAGATAACGACGGAAGATTGTTTAGACTGAGATAATTGTTTAGTCTGAGATAACGACTGAAGTTTATGTAGTCCCAGATTACAACAGAAAATTATATAATGTCAGATGCCGAGTAAAGATTATGGTCTCGAATAACGACTGAAGAGCTTCAGTGATTGCATCAGCTCCTATCCCAATACTGAATCTCTCTCTGGACATAGGCCTGCAGTCTGTTGACGATGAAAGACCCAACACTCATCGAGAAAACCTGACTAGCTACACCTGATCTCAGCCAGTCTGTGTGTGTTGTGTCTAAAATAGTCTGGTTTCATTAATACATGCCTCTCCTAAGATGTGAAGCTCCAGTACCGGAGCTACACACCCCGCTGGTTTCTGAGCTGGGAGAGGTGAAGGAGAGATCTACCACACTGTTCTCTCGGAGATAGTGCTTTGGTAGCAGGTCGGGAGACAAAGCTCCACACAAACCTCGGTCCGACATATGCAAGCCTATTTAGAGATCAGACGACCTGAGCATTTGCACACCAGTTAGTTAGTTGTATATCCTTTACGGGACAGTCCCATTCAATCCCATCATGTTTTGGCTGTTTGTGATTACTTGGCAAGTTTACGATCAATAGTTTGCCATTGCTTTCTGAATGACCGGAACTCACACCGTTGTATGAAAACCAACGCAAGGCGGTCTGCTGCCAAATCTTTCGCAACTGTCTTTCGAACGCTGTATGCGGGATTATGAATTGCGTCCGTAACCCGTTAGCCACAGAGCCGACCTACACATCGAACTTAAGAGTTAAAACTGGAGTCTTTCTGAGGATTTAGCACCATGTTAAACTCATACCGGATGATGCTGTTATATATATATATATATATACCATGTTAAACTCATACCGGATGATGCTGTTATATATATATACCATGTTAAACTCATACCGGATGATGCTGTTATATATGTATACCATGTTTAGCTCATGCCGGATGATGCTGTTATATGTATACCACGTTAAGCTCATACCGGATGATGCTGTTATATGTAAACCATGTTAAACTCATCCCAGATGATGCTGTTATATATATATATATATATATATATATATATATATATATATATATATATATATATATATATATATATATATATATATACCATGTTAAACTCATACCGGATGATGCTGTTATATGTACACCATGTTAAGCTCATACCGGATGATGCTGTTATATGTATACCATGTTAAGCTCATAACGGATGATGCTGTTATATGTATACCATGGTAAGCTCATACCGTATGATGCTGTTATATGTATACCATGTTAAGCTCATACCAGATGATGCTGTTATATGTACACCATGTTAAGCTCATACCGGATGATGCTGTTATATGTATACCATGTTAAGCTCATACAGTGATGATGCTGTTATATGTATACTATGTTAAGCTCATACCGGATGATGCTGTTATATGTATACCATGTTAAACATACCGGATGATGCTGTTATATGTATACCATGTTAAGCTCATACCGGATGATACTGTTATATGCATACCATGTTAATCTCATACCGGATGATGCTGTTATATGTATACCATGATAAGCTCATACCGGATGATGCTGTTATGTGTATACTATGTTAAGCTCATACCGGATGATGCTGTTATATGTATACCATGTTAAACATACCGGACGATGCTGTTATATTATACCATGTTAAGCTCATACCGGATGATGTCATTATATGTATACCATGTTGAAGCTCATTCCGGATGATGCTATTACATGTACACTATGTTAAGCTCATACCGGATGATGCTGTTATATGTACACAATGATAAGCTCATACCGGATGATGCCATCACATGTACACCATCATAAGCTCATACCATATGTTGCCATTACATGTGCACCATGTTAAGCTCATACCGGATGATGCCATTACATGTACACCATCGTGTTATATTTTCCAAATATAAGAACTGCATTTTTCATGTCCCAAATGCGATCATCTTACATTCCCAGGCGGGGTAACACAATTTCTCTTTCTGATATTTGATGGAAACGGGAATTTTTGCCTTATGTTCTAAATTTATTATGATTCATATTAGATGTACATGAGAATATAAACAAAGCATGTAATTTTCCCCCATTAAGCATTAAAAAAACATAATAATAAGCAGCCGAGAAAGGCAGAAAGAGAGAACCACAAAAAAAAAAAAAAAAAATAACCAGACGAAAGCCTGTATATATCTATATGTATGTGGGTGTAAATACTCGTACGTGTATGTGTGTGTGTGTACGCGAGCGCATGAATATTTATGAAAACAAAGTTTCTCCTAGTAATTCTTTCTTATTTTTTGTTAATCTCTCTTTATTTCTTGCTAATTTAATTTTTTTTTCCTAGCTTGATGGTTTATTTTGTTTCTTTCCTAGTTATCTAAAAATGTCTCATCTTCTCTCATTTGTCACATTTGCAGGATCTGATCTCCGCAGTCTCATGGGTGTCTTCGGTATTTGTTCTACTACATGAAGTTCTTGCAATTTAAAACTAAAAGTCCAACTGTACTGTTTAATTTTCTCTGTCCTGATTCCAAAAAATTATCATGGGACGACGCAGCTTAGAATTATGGAGTCCGCCTCTAAATCCAGCTGAGCTGGTTATTTCGAATAATGGAAACACAGACAATATATTGCTACTGACCACATCACCTACTGGGCGTTGATTTGTCTATACAAGTGTGTCTAGCACTATGTGCTTAAATGCTCCTGTCATAGTCCAGAACGAGTTAATTATGACGGTAATAAAGGCATGCCGGTCTCCCTAGTCTAGTAGTTACACGACTTTCTTCGTAATCCCGTATACTCTCGTGAGTAACGTGACGTGCGTGAGAATCGGTAGCGGTGCTCTCCGCGTGGCTAACTTACGGAGTATGTGAGCCTGTCGCTCAGAAAGCAATGGCAAACTACTGAGAGTAATCTTGCCAAGAAATCAACAATCAGCTGAAAGATGCTGATGTTGACTGCCATGTCCTGTAATGGATGTGCGAAAAAAAAAAAAAATCAGGGCATTGCACGAGAAACGCTGACGACAAAAGTGGTTGCTGGGAGGTGAACAGGAATGCTGTATCATTCAGACACGGGACAGCTTCGCGACAAGATATATGTTTTTCCCCACAGCGACAAGTTATATACGTGATAGGCTTTTAAGATCAGAGAAAGTGGCGAAGTGATCAAGCCGTCTGACTCGGGCTCAGAAGGTTGTGGTTTCGATTCCGGGGAGCGTCCTTCAGTTCACGGAAACTCCTGAGGGTCGTCGCTGGAGCTACGGAATTCGTGCTTTGCGTGACGCTTTCGGTAGCCACGCTGCTGAAAGAGACTGAGCCATAAAGGGATAAAAACCCGGTGCAATGAAGTCGACTCTGTCGACTTTTAAGCTACAAGTATTGCACGTTAAAGGAATCACACAGACTAGGGAGATGACATGTTAGAGACACACAGACAGCAAAGAATATCTGTACACGTATTCTACAGTGATCGTCAGCAGCGGTACCCCAAAAGTGAGTTCTGTTTTCCACACATTGATGATGGTGGTTATATACCAGAGCTTGGCATCGCAATAGGTTGCGACAGAGATTGAGATTGTAGTGTGTCGAAGGCATACTACACGTTACGCTGCAAATACAGAAGCAGGATAGCGACCAGACATTCGGTCCACAGTGGACAGTGTATGAGAACTCACAGAACGTAAGAATGAGTGACTCAGCTGGCTGTGGAGGTTGTTTGGCTGTGTATAGTTAGTGAATAAATTGTATGTCGGCCTGATAATTTTGAGTTGCTGCGAATACGTGATTCGCATCCGCCAGACGGCTGTGTGTGCGAGCCACGTTGAGTTAAAGACCTACCGTTTGCTGTTGTTACATATGCTAGACCCCTTACTGTATACATCCATGGACAGCGCTTAAAAGAGTGTAATTTATTTACTTACGCTCAACTCCCAGAGGAGCATCGACCATCAGCCTCGGTAAAGTTCATGTAACATAGTAGGTAAATACAAAACTTGGACCGGAAATATTTTCAAACACTGCACAGTCATTAAAAATACATCCTGTATCAGTGCTATCTCATCCTCTTCAATGGAGATCAGCACGCCGCATGGAAAAGAACGCTCGTTCTTAAACATCCGGTGTGTAGATGCTGAGGTAGGGGGTTCAACCCCTACACCAGTCACTTGGACTAAAATGATAACTTCTTGTCCTTGACTTGGGTATGTAAATTACAAATACCTCTGAAGTTGGAGTTGGTTCGCCTGATGGCGAGGGACACTGTTAAAGCAAATCCACAAGCAAAATTCAGCCCAGCGCTACTATAAGTAGCGTGTATGGACTACGCTTGACTTCAAATCGAGTTAGCACCCCAAAATAAAAAAATTCTTTTGGATAATCTCTATCAGATCAGACTAGTTGCAGTCGTTGTTCGAATGTTGCATTATACGTAGCTATAGCAGTTTATAACTCTAACCACGATGCTAAAGTAAAACATTCTCTTTCTATTGGATAGTTTATGATACCTTCCAAGTGTGTATCATCGTCTTTTTCTTGTGCGTAGCTATACGCATTTCCCTCCAGCGTGGCTTTCAGTCGAGTATTATCTGTTGCCTTATGGCGGAAATCACCCGTGCTTTACCGGGACCCAGAAGGGAAGCAACGAATAGTAACACTGTAGCCTACCACGTGTGTCGTAAGAGCGATTAAGGGCGTGAGATTGACTAACTTATCCTCCAGGAAATTTTAGCTGCAAAATGCTACCAATCATACACACGGGAGAAAAAGACGAATACGAAGACGAAGAGCAAGAAGAAGTGAAAGCAGAAGAAGACGAAGAAGAAGAAATTCACCACAGAGCGACATTTGTTGCAAGAACAAAATCAAATACAACGGTGTTGATACACCAATGTACTATCTAGCAGGATTCCAAGATATTTGATGTTTTTTTTGGGTTAGATACCGTCTTGTTTCTTCACATCTCTTTGTTGTTTCTGTATTATCAATGTCTATACACACAGTGCGGGAGATGATTTTGTTTATCATCTGGGTGCAATTACAAAGTAAGTAGTGTTATAACCTGACGCAATTCGACACTGGATTATAGACCTCGGCGAGGAAGGAAACTGATACTCTCAACTCCAATTGACATGATTTATAATATATAAACGCTTACTACTTCTCATCCCTACGTGCTATTGTGCTGAAGCTGTACCTCAGAGGTTAGAGGTGAATTAGCCTGCAGTATCTAAAAATTATATACATCCCTATCGTAGATGAATCATCATCATCATTAACATCATCCAGTGCCTTGCCGGCTAACGTAGGCGATCTCCAACGGCATGGATCAATTCGTGTGTTGACTCCCTTCCGTAAAATAACATACGACTGTCATGAATCTTCTCCCGTGTCTATCTCTCTCTTCGCAAATGTTCCCGGTTGCTACGATATGTTCCAATTGCTGTCTTCTCATAATGTGGCCTAAAAACTGCTTCTTTCTGTTTGTGATATGTTGTCTTTGTGACTTAGCTTCCATTAAAACGTCCTGATAGCTCATGTTGGCAATCCAATTAATTTTCAGCAATCTTCTATAAAACCCCATCTCCAAGGCTTTCATGGATTTTCCCGCCTGTTTACTTTTTGTCCAGTATTCGCAGCCGTATGTTAATCCTGGGTCCATGTAACATGCAGAACTCTTTTTTCTAACTTTCAAGGACAGCGACTTATTGCACAATACGTTCTTTATTTGACAGACTGTAGTTTTTGCTTGGACTATTCTGTTCTTTATCTCAATGATGCATCTTCCATCTGATGTTATCCATGTCCCTTGATACAGTATCAGAATTTCTGCACTTGCCGCGAAATAGAGTCATTTACTTTAATTGCACATTTAGACACAATATGTTTCTTTTATATCACCGTGGCTTCTGTCTTTCTATTATTCAAACTGAGGCCTATTCTTTCACTTTCTACAGCCAATGTATCTATCATTTCCTGAAGTTCCGCTTGACATGTTGCTATCAAGACGGTGTCATCAGCATAACGTCAATTATTTATATTATGTCCATCAACCAGGATTCCTGATATATTTTCTGCAGATATCATTATATGTTCACTGTACACTGAGACATGCTTCGTGCAGAATGGCTTGCTTCGCTTCGGAGGTCACGGGTGGCAAGCATCGCCTGGATCTTTTCTCCGGAGCATGCCGGTGTGCTGGGGAATGAACAGGTGGACAGATTGGCTGGCTCTGCAAAACTTGCTGGAGTATTGATGCATGACAAGGCAGACGTGGTTGCGGCCTTGTGGGGGCACGTGTACACCTCGGAGGAGCAAATGGATCATCATGGTCTGGCAAGAATGAGGCAGCGAGGAGTGACGAGGGGATCTGGCCGACGCTCGACGCTCAGAGGAAAGGCGAGACGGACATATAATCAGATTGCTACTGGTACTATTGGTGTTGGAACTCTTCGCTGGCTGCTGAGGATGGGGACGGAGCGCTTATGGGAATGCCCCGAACGCTGTGATGTCGGTTCCTAAATCAACCAATCAATCATTCAATCATGTACACTGAGAACAAATCAGGAAACATCACACAATCTTGTCCGACGCGCTTCTTCATACACTGAAATGTTCATACCAGGTTGAATAATGCATACACAGAAAAATAAACAATTCAGACACGGAAAAAAGCAATAATCGAGATATTCAATCTCCGTATCAAAGGAAACATTGACGTCGGTAATAAAGACGCAGCGCAGTGTGATAAAGAAACCAGACGGTGAATAAAAGCGTTAATTACCTTGCCATCTAGGATTCCATAAACGCGTAACACGAAGAAAGCAGAAAAAGAAAAAGAAAATCCTCTGGCGCGTGAATATAATGGTGTGAAATATGTTGTCACACATTCAAAGTTCATATTACAGAAATATACATATAAACTCACACAATTTCTAATTTACACAATGTAAAAATAATTGTTATTGATTATGTGGAAATCCATACATCCATTCGTCTGTTTGTCTGTATGTCTGTCTATTGTCATTGACATGGCGACAGTTCTACTAATTAGATCGTTGTCAATGGATACATGAAAACAAGACTTAAGATATTATAAACTTCCAATGTTTCTAAAATCTTGCACATTATGACAATTAAGGTGGATTTTCAGTATTGCGATCTCTTTCATGAGATGTGCAAGATGTAACAACCCAGACCTGGATATCAGACACGCTGCAGTGAGGAACATTTGTTGAAATGTGCAGATACTTGTGTGTGGACACAACCGTTAACGCCCAAGCAGTGTGGTCTAAATCTGTCGGCCTAGCATAACCCTGTTTTACAGATGGATTTAATTTCACTGCCTTTTTCACAAGATGGCATACATGACATCACAGTACGTGTAGGAGAATTCCTTAGGGAGGTAGAAAGTGACATATTAGAATGTGACCTTCAGAGACTGAAGCAGATATGGGCACTTCTTACACCGAGGTCTACGAGGAGGGAGGAGGAGGGGGGAGGGGAGGGGGAGGAGGAGAGAGGAAGAGAAGGGAGGAGGGTGGATGGAGGAGGAGGGAGGAGGAGGGAGGGGGGAGGAAGAAGGAGGAGGAGGAAGAGGGAGGATGGAGGTGGAGGAGAAAGGATGGAGATGGAGGGAGGAGGAGGGAGGAGGAGAGAGAAGGAAGAGGGAGGAGGATGGAGGAGGAGAGAGAAGGAAGAGGGAGGAGGAGGAGGGAGCTGGAGCGTCCGTTCTACCACTTGTCATTGTGCTATGTAAAGCTCAGCCAATTTCGCTATCCGTTTTTCTATTGATCTTCCCAAGACATTTCTATACAAGTGTTAAAACAATGAGAGTGAGAGATGAACTCTACAACCCTCATCAACAATTAACGATGCAAATGGAAGGCCAGTATTCAGTTTGAAACAATGAACGATCCCACGGAGAAAATATTTTCAAAAATATTCTTAATTCATGCCAAGCTCACATGTTCCATCCCAAAAGCCGAAGGTAGTTTTGTTAACGCTCGCTGCCTTGAACTCAAGCGTAGTCCATACACACTACATCTTATAGCACGCTGCGGAAAGAGACTGAGCCATATGGGATAAAACCCGGTGCGATGAAGTCGACCTTGTCGACTTTTAAGCGACTTTTTATAGCACTAGACTGAAGTTTGCGTGTGAATTAGCTTTCTCTATTACTAGTGTCCCTCACCATCAGCTGAACGCATTTCGACTTCAAAGGTACTTGTAATTTATGTCCCCATGTCAAGGAAGAGAAGTCAACATTTTAGGTGTCAGGCGTAGGGGTTGAGCCCCTTACCTAGGCATTGGCACGCCGGAAGTTTAAGAACTCGCGTTCTTATCCATTCGGCCATGCTGACCCCTAAAGAAGAAGAATAAGAAATAAAAACACTAGAGATTGAATTTGATATAGCAATAAAGAGATAGTCCCAGAAACAAATTACCACGCTTAGACGGAATAGCAGAGGCAATGAGAGCTGGTCGTGAGATTAATCTTGGGTGACTTAAGAGAATATACACAGCAACCTCGAGAGAAAGAATACCTCTCGAAGACTTGTAAAATGCTATAATAGTTCCAGTATTTGAAGAAAAGGGGCTGCACACGAGGGTAAGAAAACTACTGGTGAATAATGTGACAAAAACACGCTGACATTTAAGGCCCAGATGAATTTAGGAAAGACGTACGTGAGCCTCATGCCTATTCACTTTTGACAATTAGACGAATCTAGGTACAACTCCACATTGCTTTCACAGATCAGGAGAAATGCTCCGACAGAATTGACAGAAATAAGATGTGGTCTATTTAGAAGAATATGCAATAAAAGGGCATCTACTAGACAACTTCAGAGCTCCATACAGTGCAAAGCAAATCGTGGTAACAACTAATGAAGGACAATCAGATCCATTAGAATTACCAACTGGAGTAAGACAGGGAGCGACCACGATTACAATTCATCATTTAAGACATTGCAGTCCCACAGCAAGTATTGCCCTGGGGGTTTGATGTGCCAGGCCATCACATATTCTAGGCAATGACATATGAGGTTAGGTGGCCAGTCCCCTTCATCATCAAGAATATATCTTGTTCTTCTTCGTGCCTCTGTCGATGGCAGCCTGTCGCATCTAGTTATGTACCGGAAAGATGGGCGTGCACGGCTTCGGCATGGATTTAAGGTTAACTTGCTCGAAAGAGAATCCATCCAACGTAACGGGCTCTATCTACCCGTGAATCTGTAACATCAGAAGCGCATCTAGATTTGAAAACAGAATGTGAAGGAATCTAAGAAAGCATAGACAAGCCAACTCTAAACGAATTACCCTTCACCGACAAGCAAAGCTTACTTTTCTAACCAGAGGAACAGTTACAAAAAACACATAACACCATGCAATGCAACACGTTAGAATTCACAATATGAAAATCATAATATCTAAGACTGAAATTTTGAAAATCATTAGACCATGTAGTCTAATGAACATTCAACTCAAAGATTAAAAAGCAACCAGATTACCGAATTCAAATCTCTAAGGAGTATTTTACAGAAGATGAGTAGCTTGATAGGGAGATTTAAATAAAATACCAGAAGGCTAACGCAACGTGTTATCATCTCTTACCATTGCTCAAACACCCAAGTATCTACATGAAAACGACTGGTTAACAGCATATGTAAACCAACTATTTGTTACCATTGTCAGACGTGGTCACTAAGCAAGGCGCTAGAGAGAAAGACCACAACGCGTGATAATGAGATGCTTCAGAAGAGCTATCATTGTTCTGAGAAAGAGACCGGTTAAGAAATAATGAAATTGGAGAAATGGTAATTGTCACAATCCTTCGTAACAGCCAGAAATCGCCGTGGTTGTGTCTAGTGGATGTCTGTGTTAATATTATGCCGGACTATTTATCAACTAGTAGTCACTACAGAATACCAATTTGCACGCACAAAATATATTTGTTAACAAACATGATGAAGTACACTCTTCTAGGAACAATCCGTGATACAATATACATATGTCTTCCCGAGTTAAATCGGAATACAAGACTGCATTCTAAAGGCCTTTCTATTATATTGAAATAAACAGTTACACCGGACTCGGTTTTAGTCCGACAGTAATCAACTACACTGAGTGTACGGTCAGCCTTCACTGAACTGCTGATTCCTCACTTTTTACTTTGGGCCCAATTTTCTCGTCAACTTACCCAACTCTAATTCTGGGGCCAAGTTCCCCTCAACTTGCCTTGGCCAGTCTGTCCCTCCGCTATATATTCGAACCTTTAGTTACCCCGTGAGAATCCAGTTTACTCTTGACCAGTTAACTAAGCATTCCCACGTCTCTTCAATATGCTACATTTTGGATTTTCCTTTGTTAACAGTCTCCTTGACACATTCTAACCGCTTGCCCCCGATTTAAGCTGACACTAGCTCGTAATCCGATCTTAACTGTCCTAGGATTATCACCGTGTTCAAGACATTTTCTATAACCTTTTTGACTTCACACCTGCATCCTTGCACCGTACTTTTGACCGTGCTTTTCGCAAACAACAGCGGTATTTCAGAAAATGAAAAATATTTAATGCAAAAATACATTATCGATAAATGAAAAAAAAAAACAAATTCAATAATAAAGTTTCACAAAAACTAAAAAATTAAATTTCTTTTTGTTGTTTCTAATTTGAATGTTTCGTGTAGAAATTTAATTTTTAATTTTTGTGAAATTTTATTATTGAAATTTTATTTTTCTTCATTCAATGATAGTGACTTATTGCATAAGATACTCTTTATATGTCTACGAGACTGATTTAGTCGGACACTATGATGCATTGGTTATATTTGCGTATACTACAGTCGAAACTTCCGTATGTTGTACTGATATCAGAATGTCCTTTGGAGTTACTCGGTGGACCACCGCAACGAATACAGAAAAGAAAGATCGGGGAGACCATTTTAAACTTCCGATGATCTATTGACGAGGTAGTAGAATCACTCCTACAATGGTAATCCTTATGAGTTAGGTCCCTGGTTCAACAACCGACAAGACAACCTTTTTCTGTAGTATCCCTTTTAACCACGTGTCTCGGATGTACCCTTATACACGTGACAACAACAACAACAACAACAACAACAACAACAACAACAACACAACAACAACAACAACAACAACAACAACAACAACAACAACAACAACAACAACGACAAAACTTTATTTTGAAAGGGTTAAGAATTGGGCACGCAGAACCGTCTAACATTCTGCCCTTTTATCACTCTCTTTCATACATTATACCATTCACACATCATTCAAGGCTAACTGAAAACAGCAACAATATAAAAGATATGTATTATAAAGGCATGTGGAAAATGAAAAAATCAACTACTACATGACTCAGTAATAGTAATAACTGGTGTGGCACTTGTTATTAGCTATGTGGACTATACTGGCCTATCAAAAGGGGACTGGCTGTTAAAATGGGTTTTATTATTATTATTACTTCTGTTATTAAGGGGTAAGGTAATCCGTACTGAGATAGTGTTAAAATAATTTGCGATTATATGTATAGGGATTGGTGATGTCTTTTATGTCATGTGGAAGATTGTTCCACAGCTGAGCTGCAGAGTACGTTAAGTTTGTTTTGTATAAGTCTATCCTAGGCTTCGAAATGTGTAATATATTTAATCGTCTACTGTGTCTAGTATTATATTCAAACAATGGCCAAAGGTAATTTGGGGCATTCCGGTGTAGGATTTTGTGAATTAGTTTGGCCTGATTGAAAAGCAGACGTTTGCGGAGTGGTAGTAACTGAAGGCGTTTATGCAGGCTAGGATTGTCAGTTAAATGTTTGCTATAAATTAAACTCATGGCTCGTGTCTGAAGTGAGTAAATTCGCTTGGTGCTTGAATTGGAACAACCGTCCAGATTGTAGAGCAGCAGTCAAAATGTGTCTGTATGTGAGACGTACATAATATTGTCTTTGTGTCCTCATCAAGGAAATTTTTAATTTTGGCGAGTTGGTAGACTTTTTTCGCTGTTTGTTTAGTGAGCGCTTGAACGTGAGGATTAAAGGTTAGGTTTCTATCAATCAGTTATCAGTTATCAGTTGGGGTATCTTCATTGCACTCCGGACAGATCCATAGGTACTCAAAGCCTCAGGCCCCCTCCCCAGCATATGCATCAGCGTCCTGTGGCTAATAGTACCAGTTCTGTGTTGGTTGACGAGGCATGGGTGACGACCGGATGTAGAGCCATGTTTGACCAGATGTAACCATTACATAAGTGTCCGGATGTATCGTTATGCATGTGACCGGATTTAGAGCCATCTTTAACTGGCTTTAGCCAGTGAGCATGTGTACTGGATGTATTCCTTACACATATGATCTGAAGCACCGTCAACTTTGAGCGGGTTTAGCCCGTGAGCACGTGTTTTGGATGTATCCTTATGCATGTGACCGGGTGTATGTAACGCCTACACGTGTCCCGGATGTAACCGTTACCCACGTGTCCCAGATGTATCCTTATGCATGTGACCGGAAGTAGTATCGAAGGTGAATAACACCGTGTCGAAGCTCTATCCCATAGACATATGGATATATGACTGGATGGACACCGTCACACAGCCCACAAAACGAGGATAATATCCCTAACACGTCACCAATGGTATGATGACAGTGCTTACGACCCATCCACTACAGTCAGTAATAACCGCTATTACAATACAAAGTTGGTCACATTTTATTAGATACTAGCTGACCCGGCCCGGCTTCGCCCAGCCCCTGGTGGGGAGCATCTAATTTAATTCATATAAGTAATCATATAAGCTCCCGTTCCCGTTCCCGACTGTCTGTCTGTCTGTCTGTCTGTCTGTCTGTCTGTCTGATATATATATATATATATATATATATATATATATATATATATATATATATATATATATATATATATATATATATATATATATATAGCCAGTTACAGTTAGCCGGATAGATAGACAGAAGAATATAATCACCCCGACAGTCACGCATACACATATACACACTGTTAAAATTAACATTTCTTTCTCTAGAAAGGGAGGAGGCGGTGGAAGTAAATGGGAGCGTAAAGTGGAATTTTGTTTCCCTGCAGTATAATTTGTATCGAGTTCTGTAAAATGTCTCATTTGTCACTATCGGCTGCATAATGTTTAATGCATTTGTGAGATTACTGCAAACTAAAGCAAATTTGTCAAAATCCGCTTATACCCATGGATTTTGCCTTTTGAGATGTAACATTTCTGATACGATTTGTAGTTAAGTGTTCACATCTGCCAACTTTTCACCGTGTTTACTTAGTTGGCGTGAAAGCAAAATGCCTTAGAATATTTGTTTACAACTTCAGAGATGTGCGAAATCAATTCAGCGACATTTATAGCCTTTATGTTCAAAATGCCACTACCGTACGTTAATTCTAACGTGTGTTAGACTGACGTTATGACATAACGTGTTATTAGTTTTTCGGTTACATTGATACTGGTTGGAAAGGGATTCAACTTTCTATTCTTGTGACCTCTTATTGATATGTGCTCTGATATAGCCACCTGAATTTTGTCTTGTCGTGCAGTAAATACATACCAGCAGCTGCCAGCAGCATAAATTTTGACGCGTGTGTAAGATTACTGCAAAATAAAGTAGCTTTATCAAAATCCACGCATTCCCAGGGCTTTTTCCTGTCGAGATGTAACATTTCTGACACGATGTGGAGTTATGTGTTTACATTTGGTCAACTTTTCCCGTGTTTACATAGTTCGTGCCAAAGCAAAGTGCCTTAGAATATTTGTTTACAACTTGAGATATTTGCTCAGTCGATTCAACGACATGTAAAACCTTTATATTCCAAATTTCGCTACCGTGCATTAATCCAAATCGAGTTACATTCGCTTAACGAGTGCAAATTCACCTTTAGATTAATAAGCCTGTAACCCCAGGAATATCATTCTGAGCAGGAGATGAACCATGACTTCTCCTTGAAGGTGAATGGAATTGGGGTAATGATCGAATATTCCGATTTGCACTAAACTTTGGACCACTATCTCGGGTTCAATCATTGATCATCGACCCCTGATGGGTTCAAACTGTCAATCACATTTGGTTCGATCCCTCGCCACCAGCGTGCCCGGCCACGGCGCCGCCCGCCTGCCCGGTTCGCGCCGCTCGCCTCGCTCTCGGAGACACACAGTATACCGGAAGTACCAAAGACCGCGAGATTAAAAAAAGACTAGGTCACCGTAGGTCTGCTTTTGGGCTGCCACGACGTGGACGGTATAACTCACATAGAAGGATTTATTCAGTGACCTCGTAGGTTGCCCACCTAAAATAAGACCTGAAACAGCCATCTCCTACTACTTAGGACACAAACACGGCACTAGGACATAAACAGAAGTGAAACACAACGCTGCACAAGTTTGCAACAATAGTTTCCTACTGGTTCAGAGGCGGATATGCATGGCAAGACAAGACACGACTTATACAAGCAGTCGTCATCATTATGTAGCCACACTTTTGTAGGAAAGTCGCCAATTTTACGTCCGCCCCGAAGGCTTCTCTATCTCTTATAGATCTCCTGCGCCATACATCCTCATGTCCACGGTGTCTGAAATGCCCCGTGTCCATCTACGTGTAGGTCAACTTCTGCCACTTCTCCCAGGTCACATGTGTTCCATCACTGCTCTTTTCAAACCACTGCGACGTGTAATATGACCAAAGTATTGCATGCTATTTTTAGACATGATACTGTTTATAAGTCAAAAAAAAAAAAAAGCCGCTTGAAAGTCTACAGGGTCGACTTCATTGCACCGGAATTTTATCCCATATGGCTCAGTCTCTTTCTACAGTGCGGAAAGCGCCGCGCAAAGCACGAGCTCCGAAGCTCCAGCGACGACCCTCATGAAGCTCCGGAAAAATGCACCCGTGAACGGAAGGTCGCGGCACGGAATCAAACCCACAACCTTCAGAGCCCGAGTCAGACGGTTTGATTACTTCGCCACGGAGACTCCCTCCGTTTATAAGTCAGTTTACTCCGATGTTCAGATTTATACAAGTAAATGTTAAAATATATGGACCTATTTTGTGAACTATGTTGTGTTGCAGTTAGAGCCGCAGTAGCACAGTGGACAGCATTCTTATCTGGTCGCCCGGTGATCGTGCTTTGGAATCTCCATCGAGACTAACTTAAAATGTACATGGTCGTCCAGTGTTTGCGTGTTGGAATCCCCATCGAGACTAACTTAAAATGTACCTGCTCGTCCAGTGGTCGTGTATTGGAATCCCATCCAGATTAAATTAAAATGTACCTGGGCTCCACTGTCGACCCAGCGTGAAATGCGTACCAGGAAATCACCTAGGAAGTGAGAGTGGCCAGTGTGATATTGATCCCATCACCCCAAGAGCGCCGAGTGGTTTACAACAATAAAGGGCTAGCACTATATACCAAATAATCTCAAGGCGTATACAAAATTACCTTTTGGGAATTATCACTACAAAAATTAGATTTTTAAGAGCATGTATCTTTCCCATTGCAACATACACCTGTGAGACCTGAACACTTACTAAACAAGCTGAACAGCGCATAAATGCTTTTGAATATAAATGTTATAGACGGGTTCTAAGAATATCCTTGATAAAGAAAAGAACAAATGCAACCATACTTCAAGAGCTGAATATTTAAGAGGGTTGGCTATTAAAGACGACAAAACAAAGAAAATTGATATATTTTGGTCACTTGAAACGTCAAGAAAGTTTGGAGAGAACAATAATGGAGGGGTATATGCCTGGGAAGAGAGGAAGAGGAAGGCCAAATAGAAGATGGGTGCAGGATGTGGCGGATGATCTCCAAATGAGTGTATTGGACGCGGGACTTCGTGCCTGTGATCGAGAAGTTTTCAGGAGGGTTGTTGGTATGGCAGCGAGTTTCTGCAAAGGACATGTTACTGAATGAATTAATGCGTGTTTTTGCACATGAGTATTATCTGTGCATTATAACCCTTTTGGAGTATTAGCGCTGTTAAACTCCCCCTCCCCGCTTTCCTCGTCGTTTAACATATGTTTGCGTCGATCTTATCTGTACTTGTAAGTCCAAGCGTATGGGAGGTCACGTTCTTGATACCCGAGCTTTTCTTTTTTCCCCCGCTGCTTCCCGCAGCTTAAGTGAGTTTGTAAATACATTTTCAGTGCAACTACAAATCTGTGTGTCTTTTTGAATTTGTTAAGTAATTATATTGATTATCTCATTTGTTTATTTTTTTTTCCATTACCCGTGTGCATATTACTTTGTCTTTTGCAACTGTCGTTGTAAATAATATTTTGTGTCATTTTAAATTGTCTTTGCTAGCGTTTTTATGTTGTTTTTGATAACTTACTTTACCGACGAAGATCATTTTGATAACATCTGTGACTAGATCTTTCTGTTATTTGATATCCTCAGCTTTCTTCTTAGATCTATGTCTTGTATGCGGGTCTGTAGATAGAAGTAGTAGTGTTCTTGGTTAGTGAATAATTCCATGGACTCAAGAGAGTAACCTAAACAGAAAAAGGCGTCAGGCAGTAGTGATTATTATCACCAAACTTATTCACTGCTTATTAGGAGAATGTAATGGATGAAGAAGAACAAACAACAACAATTCACCTAAACGAACATCCCTTGAAACAAGTGAAGAGTTTCAAGTACCTGGGAAGTATAATATCATCAAATGGCAGATCAGAAGACGAGATCGAAAATAGGTGCAATAAGGCAAATCAACTCATTGGACAAATGGCACCAATACTAAAGAACAAACATGTATCAGTAACTACTAAGAAAGCACTTTACAACACAATCCTTCCTACCAACTCTATGCTACCAATGCCAAACCTGGACAATGACAGACAAAGAGAAAAGAAAAATCACAACAACAGAAATGAGGTTCCTGAGAAGACTACTCAACGTATCAAGAAGAGATAGGATCAGAAATGAAGAAATCAGGACTAAAGTGGGGGTTAAAGCAGCACTAGATTTTATTAGAAAGCAGCAAGTCAAATGGTTTGGCTATGCAAGTAGGTTACCAGTCAACAGCATACCACAACAAGCAATGATGTACAGACCAGATGGAAACAGAGGAATAGGCCGACCACGTAAACGTTGGACGGAGGGAATAGCAGAGTCCATGGGGATATCGATATATGAAGCCCATAATCGGGCACTCTCACTAAATTTATACTTCACCTCGACACCGCAAGGTACAAGAGGAACATGATGAGATGAGTAATAGATGAAACAATTAGAGAATATATCGCAGAATATTATGAATGAAAACTTATAAAATATATACGAGAATATGATGAACGGCACGACTAGAAAACTTACAGTAGTTAGTTAGTGTCACAATCTCCTGCAACACGATGAGATTGGCCGTTGTCTAAGATCCCGATACTTTCCAAGTATCACTGAGTAGTGTAGGATGGCTCAGTCACAGGTATAATAACAGATCATTACTTAAATCAACAGCTTTGAATCATTGGATAACATTGATGTGGCGCACATAGTTACGTTTAATCATAGATGAACACGGTGACATGCAACACATAATTCCAGTAATTTCAGCGTACAGAATATATCATCCTTAGAATATAGCACTGCCTTCCCCAGGCCTCATTAACGTAGTGCACGTAGACAGTTAGCCAGGCTCTCTAATAGCCTGACCAGAATTCTTCTTCTTCTTTGCGTTCATCCGGAGTGTTTTTTCAGATGTGATTGCGGTGTGTCTGGTTAGGCACCCTTGGGTCGAAACCCTTAGGCCAACACATCCGACTTTTAGCGTGCATTTTTGACCAGGTTAGCATTCCTGGGAGACTCTCAATTTTGTGGTACTGTCCACCTCCCAGCTGGTCAAGTTGGAACAGTCGAAGACTGCACGGTCATCCCTCAAATGAAGGCAGGGACAGTCCATAGCATTTTCCGCCATCCTGGGTGGCTTCCATAATTGCAGAGCCGACACATAACGCTCTGGTGCTGGGCTCACCGAGGGAATCGTCACGTCCTGCTCATGGACTGCTTTAATTCCTCACTTCAATATATTGGGCATTTCGTTCGCCCCGGGCCGTTCCCGCACAGACCAGACTGGTTTGCAGTCAATATCCACTCAGCGAGTTTTTCGGACATGTGCTTGTCGTTGTGTCCGTCAGAGCTGTTCCAGACACGTCGGACATTCGGAAACTACCTAGTCAGAGCTGTTCCGAACAAGAGCGGCATTCGGAAACTAGGTAGCTGTTCCTAGCACGAGGGAAGACTAGTTAGAGCTTTTCCGGTCACGAAAGACATTTCACTCGGACGTAATTGCGTAGTGCCATTTTTATTTTGCCGCCCGTAGGCTGGCACTTCCGGCTTCGGCGGGCATTTTTGATGAGGTTAGCCTTCCTCGGGTTTCGAGACAGTTAGACTCTTATTTCGACTTCCACACAGCAAGCTTTTGCTTCGGGCTGCCACGTAATGGATTCGCAAGACAGGCGTTCCATTTCGTGTCAACGAGACAATTTTCCACCTTTGGCTACACTCACTCCATGAGTACGGTTACAGACAACCTACGGGACGTGCGACCGAGGTGTTTTTCCACCTTTAGTACTCGCTCACGAGGTAGGCTACATGTGCTGCCGGCTCAGCACCTTACCTCCGTGCGTCTGTGGGCAAGTAGCGGACAGGCCCTCTCATCCGGGGATCCCTCATATCCCCCAGCTAAGAGCCATCGAACGAGTATCTGCGCCAAGCATGTAGCGTGCTCAGCACCTCACCGCAATTTTGATGTAGGTTTGTGTCGGCCAGGCTCTCGCTTCCGAGGGTTTATGGCTTAGAGACGTTCAGCCATACACCTCGACTGGGAGCCTTAGAGGTTATGTCCGGACTGGGATTATTGGCATCGTTTGCCTGATTTAGACTGCTATCCCGATGTGTCTCCACCTTGCCGTGGTGGGGGAGCTTGAGTGTCCCACTGACCCCAAGCGCTATTCCGATGGATATTAACTACATATTGGACAGCTCTTGGGATAGCGACCAGACTAAGAGAGACACAACCTGCTGCTCTGCAGGAAGACTGAGGACCAGAATTCAATCCTCCACTGTCTACTCTAGACCCCGACTGTCCTGCAAGTCCCCTGACTTAACTCAAACTCAACCCTACTAGGCCAGACCTCACTGTCTGGCTCACATCATCATCATCATCATCTTCCACTTCTGCCGTCAAGCGTCGTGGGGAGGAATAATTTGCGTTCCAGCGCCCGGTGGGCGGCACTGGATAGTGTCATTCCGTGTGGTTGTACAATATCTCTGATGTCGTCAATCCATTTTCTTCTTGGACGTCCTCGTGGTCTCGTCGCAGATGATCTTTGATGTAAGGCCAGTGATGGTAGTTGCTGATGTTGCATTCTAACAACATGGCCAAACCACTTGATCTTCTGTCTTTCAATAAATGTGGCACAAGGTGTTGATCCCACAGTCCGTCTGATAGTAACATTTCTTACTCGGTCTCGGATTGTTAAGTTGGCAGCTCTCCTCAGGCATCTCATTTCGCAGGTGTTGATTTTGCGAAGGTGTAATTTGGATAAAGTCCAGGTTTGAGATTGGTAGCATAGGGTTGGTGTGAATATGCTGTTTATTATCTGTCGTTTTGCGGACATGGGTATGTTTGGATGTTTCAGTAAGGGTGACAGTTGATATGTAAGTGCACTAGCTTTTTGACATCTGATTTCAATTTCTCGGTCTAATCTGCCATCTTCTGTGATCATACTTCCAAGGTATTTGAATTCTTTAACTTGTTTCAGAGGTGTGTTATTTATCTGTATTTGTCTGGCTCACAACTCCACTATATCCTCACTAGCTTGGCTGGTGTCTCACACACCTCAGCCCAAGACTCAATACTCCGAACTCAGATCTCCAATGTCTGGCTCAAATTCCACTACCCACTCATTTTACAGCCTTGCGTATTTGTTCATTCTTGCCAGCGCTCCCAGGGAGTGCCCCTTTAACCCCGTGATCACACTTATCAGTTCCCGTGGAAATTACATTTTGAATCTTCCTGTTTCTAGGTTTTCCTGTCACGTACACGCATCTCACCCTACTGATCTATTCCGTTGCTTTCTATGCATACGTGGCTTTGAATGACATCTACTGTGATATATCTTAACCACCTGTTTAGGTGCTAGTCCCATTTGTGGACAATTTATGTGATGCGTACGTGCCTTTACCCAACACTTAGTCTGGGGTTACCCTAGTTTGTCGCCGGTTGTGATCTACACTCCTGACCTCACATCTGCAAATTGCTTTTCTGATCCATGTACTCCTAACAGTATAATAACATTCCTAGCTAGTCCATTAACCCCCAAATTTGCATGAACTTACGCATGTTACAGTTAGTTAGTGGCGGTTCCAACTTCACAGCAACGGGTCGTCCTCATTATGCTCCGTTCCTGTGCCAGTGAAAATTTGCATAAACCTACGCATGTTACACCACCCCTCCTCAAAAGAAAACATCGTTTTCCAATGTTGGGAGAGTAATGTTTCTCACATGTTGGCACAAGTAACAATGCGTGCCTAGTAGTCATGATATCTTCCCTATCCCTAACAGAAAACACAACATTCAACATGTTCCTACTCATAACATCATGGAAAAAGCCGTACATACAACCGTCACATTACCTAATATAGCAGGTGATCATATGTCACTGGATACAAACCCCATATACAAACACAACTCATTTCCACCTTGTATAAAAATCAGTAAGCTAATACATCACACAATAAGCAACGTATCATAGAAAACATCAAATTTGTATAATTGCAGGTCCATTAGTATCATAACGAACACACGAATTATACAATCTCGTGAATAAGTAACCAGTTTTCTAATACGCGTCCATGAATAAATGTCGAGGCGCTAAATCGCCTCTGTCCTTCACCGCACAATATATTCTATTAGTAACCGTCTATAATAACACACACCAGATAAGAGACAGAACCAAATGTTAATTGTTTATTTTGAGCCATGCCATTGGTAATTTCTGGACCGCACGTCTAACCTAGTATTGGTCTCGCCACGTGTTAGTGCTACCCCACATGCATCCTTTGTCTATGAGATACTCCATCGATGAATACGTAAGCTCTTCATTGCTGCTGTCTGCATGCACTTAAGTGGTCTGTGATCGGTTTGTTTAATGACGTGACTGTTCATTGGAAAACAAATGTACAATTTCTTTACCGACCACACTATAGCCCTTGCCAAGCCGTAAGTCCTTGTTCGCTGTGCTTTGCCGTGTAGATTTAATATAATCGAACTTACAGAAGGTACTGGCTCATTATAATGGATTACCGATAACAGTCAATCACTCTCTGATGAACTTTGAACATAATGTAAAAGTCAGTTCAGGAAACTAACACCGCTTTATTACGGCAGTTGATACAGCTGATACATTTTGAAGTGTAATAATTAGCGCATCTGTTTTTGCCAGAGTGGCATCTAATATAAGCATACACAAAAATTACTAATCCAACCTGTTCTACAATTCGCCTGGTCGTCACTCAGGTATTACTTCTTCTTCATCCGTTCACTCAGGCCGTCCTTGCTGTCATCTTCCTCCGATTCTGTCTAGATTCTGTCCGTCGTTCTCGAATCCATGGCGTTCCCAATATATGCTTCTAGCTGGTATTAACTTGTAGTCCACTGCTAGCCTTCAAACCATCCAATAGCCACACCAAGTTGTTCTCGAAATTCCAACACACGACCGTTCGTCTTGATCACCGCACAACGTATGTTTTTGTTGTCACGACTGCGTAGTTGTGACTGTTTCTCGTTGTCAACTCGTATCCCTTAGCTCTTCTTTGCACTTCTGTCCTCGAGACTTCTTCATATCTTTTCTATGGCGTAATCCGGCACTTGCTCTGTGGCATTATGCCCCCCTCTTGTAAATGATACAATCATTTATACACCTTGCGATTACTAAACCATGCCCAATAGCAGTGCCGTTATCATGAGTCATATATAATGCTGAGTACGACGTTATGGCCCCTATTAATTACCCCCTCCCTCCCAAAAAAAAATCATATGACGGGCACGCACTCCTGTTCACAATCCCACGGTGAACGTCGTGTAGCCAGCCAATGGGAGGGCTGGACTAACTAATTATACAATTAGTCCCTTACATGTCCATATGGACAAGTGTCCTCACTCTGGGTCAGAACTCGGAGTTGGGGACGTGAGTAAACAACAAGTACCAAGTAGTCAGTACCAGTTAACGCTCAATAACTGTCGCTGGCTTATATATCCACTAGGTGTTTCTCGCATATAATATGTATATATAGGTGTATATAGTGCAATCGTATAACTTTAGAGATTTTCTCTATAATCGACAAGCAACCGCATTAACTTATGTGCAATGTACTATAGTGGCCCGTCTTCTCTATTTGTGGCGTACACTTCTAATGGATATTTCAGAATATATTGACGGTAATAAATCTGATACTATAATTATAAGAATTATTAACTAATTAACGAACGAACGTAAAAATTCAAATATACTATAGTTAACTAATGCAACTAATCTAACTATCTTTATGTGTGCATGATAAATAATCATCATATACTGTTTATGTCACTGATATTAGAAAATCATCATATCAATGTTCATCAGTTCAATGTCCATATAGTGTCACTATTAATCACGTAATCACATAATCATCACTTAATCAAAATTATCCATGTATACTTAATCCTGAAATACTCGACGACTCATGAAAGTACGCAATCCATCGGATCATCATCTTCATAATCGAGTATATATGCGAAACGTAAATGTTCATCCCAGTAATCGAAGTATGCGGGGAATTAATAGTTCCAATATGCCGCTTCACATGTCACTTC